>CAXKWD010000004.1:177086824-177673087 GCA_964059195.1 Ectobius pallidus | reverse complement strand
ATGTATACATACATACATACATACATACATACATACATACATACATACATACATACATACATACATACATACATACATACATACATACATACATACATACATACATACATACATACATACATACATACATACATACATACATACATACATACATACATACATACATACATACATACATACATACATACATACATACATACATACATACATACATACATACATACATACATACATACATACATACATACATACATACATACATACATACATACATACATACATACATACATACATACATACATACATACATACATACATACATACATACATACATACATACATACATACATACATACATACATACATACATACATACATACATACATACATACATACATACATACATACATACATACATACATACATACATACATACATACATACATACATACATACATACATACATACATACATACATACATACATACATACATACATACATACATACATACATACATACATACATACATACATACATACATACATACATACATACATACATACATACATACATACATACATACATACATACATACATACATACATACATACATACATACATACATACATACATACATACATACATACATACATACATACATACATACATACATACATACATACATACATACATACATACATACATACATACATACATACATACATACATACATACATACATACATACATACATACATACATACATACATACATACATACATACATACATACATACATACATACATACATACATACATACATACATACATACATACATACATACATACATACATACATACATACATACATACATACATACATACATACATACATACATACATACATACATACATACATACATACATACATACATACATACATACATACATACATACATACATACATACATACATACATACATACATACATACATACATACATACATACATACATACATACATACATACATACATACATACATACATACATACATACATACATACATACATACATACATACATACATACATACATACATACATACATACATACATACATACATACATACATACATACATACATACATACATACATACATACATACATACATACATACATACATACATACATACATACATACATACATACATACATACATACATACATACATACATACATACATACATACATACATACATACATACATACATACATACATACATACATACATACATACATACATACATACATACATACATACATACATACATACATACATACATACATACATACATACATACATACATACATACATACATACATACATACATACATACATACATACATACATACATACATACATACATACATACATACATACATACATACATACATACATACATACATACATACATACATACATACATACATACATACATACATACATACATACATACATACATACATACATACATACATACATACATACATACATACATACATACATACATACATACATACATACATACATACATACATACATACATACATACATACATACATACATACATACATACATACATACATACATACATACATACATACATACATACATACATACATACATACATACATACATACATACATACATACATACATACATACATACATACATACATACATACATACATACATACATACATACATACATACATACATACATACATACATACATACATACATACATACATACATACATACATACATACATACATACATACATACATACATACATACATACATACATACATACATACATACATACATACATACATACATACATACATACATACATACATACATACATACATACATACATACATACATACATACATACATACATACATACATACATACATACATACATACATACATACATACATACATACATACATACATACATACATACATACATACATACATACATACATACATACATACATACATACATACACACATACACACATACACACATACACACATACACACATACACACATACACACATACACACATACACACATACACACATACACACATACACACATACACACATACACACATACACACATACACACATACACACATACACACATACACACATACACACATACACACATACACACATACACACATACACACATACACACATACACACATACACACATACACACATACACACATACACACATACACACATACACACATACACACATACACACATACACACATACACACATACACACATACACACATACACACATACACACATACACACATACACACATACACACATACACACATACACACATACACACATACACACATACACACATACACACATACACACACATACACACACATACACACACATACACACACATACACACACATACACACACATACACACACATACACACACATACACACACATACACACACATACACACACATACACACACATACACACACATACACACACATACACACACATACACACACATACACACACATACACACACATACACACACATACACACACATACACACACATACACACACATACACACACATACACACACATACACACACATACACACACATACACACACATACACACACATACACACACATACACACACATACACACACATACACACACATACACACACATACACACACATACACACACATACACACACATACACACACATACACACACATACACACACATACACACACATACACACACATACACACACATACACACACATACACACACATACACACACATACACACACATACACACACATACACACACATACACACACATACACACACATACACACACATACACACACATACACACACATACACACACATACACACACATACACACACATACACACACATACACACACATACACACACATACACACACATACACACACATACACACACATACACACACATACACACACATACACACACATACACACACATACACACACATACACACACATACACACACATACACACACATACACACACATACACACACATACACACACATACACACACATACACACACATACACACACATACACACACATACACACACATACACACACACACACACACACACACACACACACACACACACACACACACACACACACACACACACACACACACACACACACACACACACACACACACACACACACACACACACACACACACACACACACACACACACACACACACACACACACACACACACACACACACACACACACACACACACACACACACACACACACACACACACACACACACACACACACACACACACACACACACACACACACACACACACACACACACACACACACACACACACACACACACACACACACACACACACACACACACACACACACACACACACACACACACACACACACACACACACACACACACACACACACACACACACACACACACACACACACACACACACACACACACACACACACACACACACACACACACACACACACACACACACACACACACACACACACACACACACACACACACACACACACACACACACACACACACACACACACACACACACACACACACACACACACACACACACACACACACACACACACACACACACACACACACACACACACACACACACACACACACACACACACACACACACACACACACACACACACACACACACACACACACACACACACACACACACACACACACACACACACACACACACACACACACACACACACACACACACACACACACACACACACACACACACACACACACACACACACACACACACACACACACACACACACACACACACACACACACACACACACACACACACACACACACACACACACACACACACACACACACACACACACACACACACACACACACACACACACACACACACACACACACACACACACACACACACACACACACACACACACACACACACACACACACACACACACACACACACACACACACACACACACACACACACACACACACACACACACACACACACACACACACACACACACACACACACACACACACACACACTCTTTCGATTTTATATATTAGATTTTAAATAATAGGCCTACACCTTTAATATCTAATCTGTAATGTATTTATACATAATTTTAAATGCATCTATTGTAAATTATGAATGTGTGAAAATATTAATGGTTTGTTTTGTAATGCTGTACATTTTGATGAGTGATTTTGATATACCGGTAAACAGCATTTTCGTTCTCAGCAAGAAATTCATAATCAAAAGCCTGTAAAAACTTGGTTAATGGTAACGTATATTGGTGGATCAATCAATTATAGGGGAGATTGCCCCAGTACTGGTCAGGCCTCATTAACGGTCAACAAGTAGTTACACATTAAGATGTTAAATAAATATGGACTCTATGCAAGGAACAAAGTTCTTTTGTTCCTGCCTACCACTTCATTACTGTTTTCTGCTGCTATCTAGCATCTTAATATGTAAATACTTGTTGACCGGTAACAAGGCCTGACAGGTACCAGAGCAATCTCCCCTACTATGAATTATAAAACATCCATTAACAGCAATGAAATTCATCAATGCTATTTTATAAATTATCCTGGAAATATTGTTGAAAACATACATAAAACAAATATTGGTGTGCATGAATTATTGAATAATAATTCCAAGGTAAATTCTCGTTTCGAATGGCAAGCAGGAACTTCTTGAGAAGTATACAAGGTGGTAGAAAAATGAAAAGATCTCATAGCCTTCACTATTATGGCCTGTCAAATTATTTTATGAAAGATATCATTGGTAGTATTGTTGAACCGATCACTTATTGTATTAACATCTGTATAAGATTAGGAATCTTTCTGGATAATTTCAAAAGTTACACCTATCTATAAAAAGGGTAAGTCAAGATTTACCTAGCAAGTATCGTCCAATTTCAGTTACACCAGTATTCAGTAAAATGTTTGAAACTTTGATCACAGATCAACTAATGAGCCATTTTGAAGATAACAATCTCATTTCAATATTACAAGATGGATTCCACTATGATCATTCCACAACTGGTGCAGTGAGTGATCTTGTAAAATATGTACTAACTGCATTTGAAAACAAAGAACATACTAGAGTTGTTCTTTGTGACCTAAGTAAGGCATTTGATACAGTAAATCATAACCACTTGATAAGAAAACTGAATTATTATGGAATAAACGATGATGAATTATTTATTCTAAAATCTTATTTGACTGGTTGCAAACAGATAGTCCAGGTTAGAAACAACATTTCAGACATCAAAGAGGTAAAATTTGGAGTTCCACAAGGACCGTTATCATATATTATCATTTCCACTTCTTGCAAATCCACGATACAATAATAATTATACAACTCCAATACTCCCTTCAAAATCCATCAACCTGTTTGTAAAGCCATCAGTAATGAAGAGCTCATCATGAAATCATTATGACGTATTAGGCATTAAACAAAATTGGGGTTTTCCACCGGTGGATTTACAGATGACTAGACCTGGGATTTTAGGGCAAATGCCTATTTTGTTCCTTAAGAAAAAACATGAAAATTTTTAAATATGTCGACGTTTCATGATAATTCACTTACATTTATAGAGTTTTATAGTGCCCTAAAATGCCTATTTGGTCCTTTAGAGCCTATTTCACTGTTTTAGTGCCTAAAAATGCCAATTTTGTACATTTAAAATAAAATTCTACTTCTGTAATTTTTTACAAACATATAATGGATATCCCTGAATGAAGAGCAGAACGGCTAAACAGCAGGGGGTGGGTTTTTCACACAAACTTGATTTTCCCAGACAACTTTCACCAAAGAAATGCTGACTGACGGGGGAAGGGGGAGGATTAGCTCAAAAGAACAAGTAGCAGGTAGTATGACAGGACACACTGTGTCAATTCGCCAGTGAAAGAACAAGTGAAGTGTTTAAGTTCGTTCGTGATGCCTAAAACAAAATCAACTAAGAGCTTGCTTATACAGCAATGGCTTACACAATATCCAGGGATGACTTTTGATGGCAAGATTATTTTCTGCCAGTACTGCAATAAACAGGTATGTGTATTTTTCATATTAATCTAAGACCAAGGTTTTGTCGATATTGGCTCCTCTAATTAATTTTAGAGACCTCGTCCAGGTGGAATGTGTTCGATTTCCAGTACCGGCAGTAATTTAGAAAGCTATGAGGTCTGGAACGGCGCTGACTCAGCGTCATGAGGACAATTGGGAAGCTACAGTGAGCAGTGGTTATGGAGGCAACACAATACGGCTGAGGGATGTGTCGTGCTGACCACATGGCCACCCAATATCTGCAGGCCATGAGCTGGGCAGCAGCCGTTATTGAAAGCCAACTTTCTTAACTGACAAAATAAACTTTGTTGTTCTTAATTAACTTTAGAGTAGGCCTAATAGTGGCTTAAATGAAATAGTTCAAAATTAGAAATTTTATTGAATACCTAGTGAAATTGAACTGAAAAATGTAGGTAAATTTTCCTATGCCCCTCTAACGTCTGTGAGTGTGGAGTGCTCTTTTTCAGCCTTCAAAATGATTTTAACAGACAAAAGACAAAGCCTGACTGTGGAAAATTTAGAGAAGATCATCGTTATGTACTGCAAAGCAAATTACGAATGAAAGTGAATGTTCTTCGCAAATACTTCGTTAGGGGATGCCTACAGTGCTGTAATTATGTTCAGTGATTTTAGTATTAAGGTTTTAGTTTACTATTGATGATTTTTCATATAATCAATAACTATTTTTAATAAATTCCTTTTTAATCCTGTCTTAATTTTGCCGTTATTTCTGTTAAGAATAGGTATACCACATTTCTAACAGTAAAAAAAGATCACGTTACAGTTTAAGTGTATATTGTGATATTTTGAAGTCTATTTTCTTTCTATTTACACATTTTAAAGCATATTTTGAGTGCCTATTTTCTCTTATAAAAGCCTATTTTGAGTGCCTATTTTCTTTTTTTAAAGCCTATTTTACTTTTTTTTAAAGCCTATTTTAGGCACCTAAAACTAATTTTTTAAGAGCCTAAAATCCCAGGTCTACAGATGACTTTAAAAGTGTGCTCTACCTCATTGCAGTGTACAGTTGTATGGAAACTTCTTTCCAGGTAGCCTAAATTAAAAAATTCCTTGAGAAGTCATCCAAACCCACTGTTAAGAGAATTATTTGACGAGAACTAGAAGTCTTGAACATGTTATTGCCCCATGCTTTACTTATAGTGATGAAATTGGCCTACTTCACGAGCTAACGAGATTATGTTTAGAAACTATGTTTTTAAAAGGCAACGGCTCAACAGAGGTCTGGTACTTGTAAATTAAATTATTAAAAAATGATCCTTTCTAGTTACATATGATTGCATTTTAATAAAATATTTTGACTAAGGGGCCATAAATTGTTACATTTTAAAAACCTATTGGGATGGTTTGTTTGATATTTCTATTTTTATAAACCAAAACCAATGAAATAAATAACAATCTACTGACTATGGTCAATATTAGTGAAATTGAAATATTAAAATACCTCAACCATCAAGCAAATAAACAGTGGTGTTTTATTGTTTATAACGTGTTAATTTTTCGTAGGCCTATTATATAAATTTCATTTTTTTTTTTAAATTTCATATTGAAATTTATATAATAGGCCTACTTCTTCTTCTTCTTCATTGTATAGAAGAAGAAGAAGTAGGCCTATTATATAAATTTCATTATGAAATGCAAAAAAACATGAATTGTGAAATAATGCTTTTAAACTTAACCTCATTAAACATTAATGCAGGGGTGCCCACAGGGGGAAGGGTTAAGACGCAGAATGCGTCATTGAAATTTCTGGGGGGGGGGGGGAAATATTAGCGTTTTATGAATTTTCTAGAGAGGGTTCAAAATTGTTGCAAAATTAGCATTTTATGTGTTAAAAAAAAACGGTCAAGTTTTATAACTTCAAAAGGTCGCTTCTGATTCTTTAGAAGTGAATAGTCAATAAATTAGCAAAACGCATTTGCTTGTAAACAACTGCCGCGCCAACGAAATCGATCACTCTGTGCTGATAGCGGCGACTGCGATCCAACCATTGTTGGCCCGTTACAGCCCCCACCTCCCTCACACGCAGGTAGAATTGGAGTATTAGTTCTTACTGGGTTATTACAGTCTTTGTACAATGCTGCCTGCAAGAATAATAATTATTCTCGGAAGTGACTTTACTGCACTCAAAAGCACATGCCACCTTATAAGAAGGGGAGGGAAGGTGTGCAAAAATCTGTCTATAACCAATGCTGCTACTGGTTTCAGTCCATCTCAGCATCTCGAAAATGCCGAAAAAACAACAGCAATTTAAATATAAGTGTTTAGAATTATTGTGCAACGCCATTATTAGGCATGACGAATGGCAAAATCACTGCAGAAAGAAACATCTGTATAAACTGAAACATAATTTAGATATAAAATACAAGATTACTGAAAGTAAAAGCAGTGGCGAAGATAAATGGAAACCGTATATTCATGTAAATCCCATCAGAATCTTCAAGATAAAGATGAAGAATTTCGATAGCCATGGGCACCCATACCCAGGGGCAGGGGGGGGCCGCGGCCCCCTCCCCCTACCTCTCAGGGAAAGGAAAAAAATGTTTATTAATAATTATAGTCAGGTGTTTTTCTTTTAAGACAATATTATTTGAAAGTCAGTTGAGACATAAAACGTTTGCATAAGTTTTAACCAAATCGACAACATGGAAGCAGAATTCACAGTGGATTGGAAAACCTAAAATTCTATATTTGTATTTTTTTTTAATATTTATTTAATTAAACAAGATTTGTTGGTGTGTCAAATATGATATAGCAGTTATTTTGTTTCCATAACATAATGAGTAGGCCTATTATGTCCACTGTTCCATGTGTTATTTAACTTTTCTTATAAATAGTAAACTAATAAGTATTATAACTCGGGTAACAATTTCTTGTTTAAGTTGCCATGTCTTAAGAGTATAGTAAACAAATTTGCTAACTAGTTTTTCAGTGCTAAAATAGCATAAAATGTGATTTTCATTAGTTCAATATTTAAAAATTTCCCGGGGGTGGACACCTGACTTAGGTAACATTTTCTTGTTTACATTGGCACGTCTTAGAGTACGGTTAACAAATTTCCAAACTAGATTTTGAGTGCTAAAATAGCGTAAAATGTTATTTTCATTAGTTCAATATTTAAAAATTTCCCGGGTTCGACACCCGACTTAGGTGACAATTTCTTGTTTACGTTGGCATGTCCTAGATTATGGTAAACAAATTTCCTAACTAGTTTTTGAGTGCTAAAATAGCATAAAATGGGATTTTCATTAGTTCAATATTTAAACATTTTCTGGGGGTGCACCCCTCTTTCTTGGGGGGTATTTTTTACCTCCAAACCCCCCACCGCTTCTGCCCCTCCCTGCAATTATTTTCTGGCTCCCTCATTGTTGCACTTGTTATACTGTAGCCTATTATTAATATAATGTTACAAAGTGGCCCAAGAAGTTAAAACGACAAAAAATAAATTAATTAAAAAATTGCCCCCCTAGAAATATTATATGGCCATCCTTGTCGACAGTCAATCAGGTTGCGGGGGAGCAAGGAAGTTTGGGGGGTGAGTCATGAAGTTTAGGGGGTGGGCACCCCTGATTAATGTGTATATCTTTCACTTATTTATGTGCTAAAATCAATTGTTTTCAGTTTGAAATTGGTTTTGCTTTTCTCCATTCATAGCCTGACATAACCTTCATGTCAGTGAACAAACATTGTTAATTCCTAGTGTATTCTGTGAAATCTGTGCTTAGTTTAAACGTTTCTTACTATGATTTACCGTACACAATAATTGTATAAGACAATTTAATAACTGAGCTAAATGTGCAGTTTTCCTGGACAACTGTCAAAAAGAAGGATGTGTGAAAGTTACTGATAACTGTAACAACATTCACATGAGGAAGGACTAGACCCGTAATTTTTTATATCATTTTAAATTATACATGAAAAGTACCCAACTCTTTGTTATAGAGTATACTTCCCCCTGTCTAGGCATGTGGGATATCACTGTCTTTGTATTAATCAATTCAATATGATCAATAATTTAGAAGTTACAAGGTTTTCTTTTTTAATGAAACAATGGAAATTTTTATGTATACCTAGTTATGCATCGGTTTATTGCAAAAACCTTCATTGTAAATGTAAATGCAAAATGTGAAACATTACTTGACATTATATATACACATAGTGTATCATAATTAATAGCGCAAACTGACACAGTTGGAAGAATACGATAACAGAAGCAAAAAAGTTCCAGCAAACATGGGTCCACAAACAAGCTGGTTTGAGATTTATTATTGTGAATGTGTGGTTATGAGCCACCACTGAGTTCATTAAGAAACATCGTAGTAATTAGTACAAATGAATTTGAAAAGAAGACTTTTCAGGTAGTAGCCATTCTAAGTTGCCTCACAATTCTCTCATAGCTTAACTTAACAAGGAATACAATTCTACTTGAGTATGTCACATGTTATTAATACTGTACACTCTTCCTGTTAAAGGAGGTGTTGAAAGTGTCGTCCTTGCACCTGGATGCAATACTGCACTCGTCTCTGCAGTGAGTTTGAATTCTTTCAAACACCCCCGGATCATCTTGGAATTCTTGACAAGCACCTACAATTCTTTGCTGTTGCTGATGGTTCCATTTTGACTATGTAGAGTTCAGGACACCTGACACTGTTCAGGCAAGTAATCTGACAGCTTCAACTGTTTCCTGTACCCATTGTCTGCTGTGTATGGTTTGATTACAGCTCCACCTGGTGGCAATGTTCAGTTATGTAAACACGAACACATGGCGGACTGCTTCTAAGTGTGCAACAAGTCAGAATATCAGTGGTGGCTCATAAGAACTGTGAGATTATAAACAGAAATCTTTTATAGAATACTGAATTTGCATTCACTTTAGGCCAGTAAAGCACAGCTTGCAAGTCAAATTAGCCAGCACAGATACGTTTTCTCGAGCACTTTCCTTCTCCAAGTTCTTAAAATCCATTGCCATTTCTTTTCTTTTAATATGCTCTTTCTGTCCCTTTTTTTAAATCGTCTTCCTTTTCTTTTGGAGAAGTAGATGAAAATTTTAAACACTTATCACACATATCCCATGAAATTTGAGATTAAATTATGTTGTGAATATCTGCTGATACAAACAAATTTCTCTGCCAACTTTCCCTCAGCATGGCTTTGTTCCTGATACAACTCGTGCATTAACTACTTAATATTCATATTGGTAGGTAAATAATCTGCAGTACACTCTTTTCTCTTGTAATGAGAAGGAAGGGCAGGAAAACTCTTTATGTGGTTCCTTATAGTCTCCTTTCTCTTGTCTGGTCTTTTTGTGCAAGGCTCATGGCATCTCTTTCTGAATTACTTATATTCATCTCTTTCTTAATAGTATTTTTTACGAAGATTTCTGAAATTTCAAATGTCTTGAGAAAAAATTCCATAGGCTATACACTTGAATATTATCCTCCTTTATTAGATGGCACTTCTTTATCAAGAATGCTACAGAAAAGAAATGTTAGGGGGGCAGTAGAGGAATACAGGAAAATGAGGAGAGAAGAAAAAAAGACTCATAGACAGAGAAAGAGGGAATGGGAAAGAAAACAAATTGAAATCTTACAGCAACACAAGGACAGGAATGAAGTAAGGCAGTTCTATAAGAATATTAATGCTGCCAGAAGGGATTACAAACCAAGGATAACAATATGTGCGAAGGAGGATGATACAATAGCGGCAGATAAAAACAGTGTCCTGAATAGATGGGCAGAATATTTCAATGGATTATTAAACGCAACATTAAATGAAGGCAGTAATAATGAAGAATATCAAATAGATCCAAAGGAGTCTGTAATAGAACCACCTGATGAACTGGATATTAAATTGGCAATAGAAAATTTGAAGAACAATAAGTCCCCAGGAGAAGATAATTTACAGGCAGAATTGTTTAAGCATGGGGGTCAAGTAATAATACGGAATATGCACAAGCTAATTAGCAAGATATGGGAGGAAGAAAAGATGCCAGAGGATTGGAAGAAAGGATTAATCTGCCCTATTTACAAAAAAGGAGACCCATTAAAATGCTCAAATTATCGAGGGATAACATTATTAAATATTGCTTACAAAATATTATCCAGAATTATATATAATAAACTGGTGCCATTTGTAGAAAAGGAAATTGGAAAGTATCAGGGCGGCTTTAGAAGAGGAAAATCCACAGTAGACCAAATTTTTACTTTGAGGCAGGTCCTTGAGAAAACAAATGAATTTAATATAAACACCCATCATCTATTTGTGGATTTCAAGGCTGCATATGACACAATAAATAGGGAGCAGCTTTATATAGCAATGCTGGAACTTGATGTCCCACTTAAACTAATTCGCTTAATACGAATGACCTTGGAAGGGTCGAATTGCAAAGTAAAAATCCAGACTGACTTGAGTCATGAATTCCAATGTAATACTGGATTGCGTCAAGGAGATGCCCTATCATGCCTTCTTTTTAACGTGGCATTGGAGAAAGTGGTAAGAGATGCTGGAGTACAGAGGGAGCACACCATATTCACCAAATCCGTCCAACTGCTTGGTTATGCAGACGATATAGATATAATTGGAAGATCCTTCTCGGCAATGTCAGAAGCATTTTTGGCCTTAGAAAGTAATGCAAGGAAAATAGGACTAGTAATAAACGAAAAGAAAACCAAATATATGACGTCAGATATAAGGTATCTAGGAAGACTAGAAGTACATATAGGGAACTATACATTTGAAAGAGTGCACCAATTTACATATCTGGGATCCATAGTTCAGATGAATAATGACAATACACAAGAAATACAACAGAGAATCAACATGGCAAACAGATGTTATTTTGGGCTCCGGAAACATATGGGAAGCAATATATTAACAAGATCTGTGAGAGTCCTACTATATAAGACACTCATAAGACCAGTGTTATTATATGCCAGTGAAACGTGGACCATTACAAAAGCCAACGAGAATATTCTCCAATGTTTTGAAAGGAAAATATTGAGAAGAATATATGGTGCAGTGTGTGACAATGGGGTATGGAGAAGACGGTACAACCATGAAATATATGCACTCTTTATGGATACTGAAATTAGTAAATATGTAAAACTTAAGAGATTAAGATGGGCAGGACATGTAATCAGAAAAGAGGAAGCTGAAATACCAAAGAGGACACTCATAACACAACCGGAGGGCAGAAGGAAGAAGGGAAGACCAAGAACGCGGTGGATAGACGAGGTGAATGATGATGCTAGAAGCTATGGAATGAGGAATTGGAAGATGGCTGCACTTGACCGTGACAGATGGAGAATTTTTCTTGGGGAGGCCAAGACCCAGTGATGGGTTGTCGAGCCAATGATGATGATGATGATGACTTCTTTATCACCTTCCTTCATAATGTATCGGATTTTGTTCTCACACTTTCTTATATCAGGTTATATTTCCACCTAAGCACTAGTATGAGATGAGAAGAATAGAGAAAGGTTGAAACGGAATCAAAAATGCTGTAGAATATCAATTGTATAATATTGAGTATAATTCTAAAAGAACAGTTTATAAATTATGAAAGAATTGAGATATTTTGGTTAAGTACAGTTTTGGTTTGTATAAGCGTTACACATAGTCAAAGTTAAAAACTAACAGATAATTTATGTTCAACATTAAAAGACAAATACAAAAATGTTGTAATAAATACAATAATTATTTGAGAGTTAAAAATGTCCTTGTGGAAAAGATCAATAGAAGTTTTCTATATTGTTTGCTAGGAACTGATAAAAGTATGTTCATATGTATTTGCAGCTGGTTAAAACTAAGAAATTATGAAGTTATAGAAGATACGTCAATATATAAAAATCAAGTATACAATCTGTAGATTAATCTTCTATAATGGAGCTGCAAAACTGTAATTTGTAGATATCAGTGTCAGGTTCGAATCTTCTTATAGTTGTCTATATCTTCTTTTTTACTGTAGTTATTGGTTGTAAAAATTAGTTATAAGGAATATAAGGTGTGACGTTATTTCAATTTTGATTCCTTGTCAGCGTAGTCTATTCAAATTTCAGTATTTGGAAATGCATTGAATACGCTGACAAGAAATCAGTATTTGGAAATGCATAAAAATGAAATGCATTTCCAAATACTGAAATTTGAATAGACTACGCTGACAAGGAATCAAAATTGAAATAACGTCACACCTTATATTCCTTATAACTAATTTTTACAACCAATAACTACAGTATAAAAGAAGATATAGACAACTATAAGAAGATTCTAACCTGACACTGATATCTACAAATTACAGTTTTGCAGCTCCATTATAGAAGATTAATCTACAGATTGTATACTTGATTTTTATATATTGACGTATCTACTATAACTTCATAATTTCTTAGTTTTAACCAGCTGCAAATACATATGAACATACTTTTATCAGTTCCTAGCAAACAATATAGAAAACTTCTATTGATCTATTCCACAAGGACATTTTTAACTCTCAAATAATTATTGTATTTATTACAACATTTTTGTATTTGTCTTTTAATGTTGAACATAAATTATCTGTTAGTTTTTAACTTTGACTATGTGTAACGCTTATACAAACCAAAACTGTACTTAACCAAAATATCTCAATTCTTTCATAATTTATAAACTGTTCTTTTAGAATTATACTCAATATTATACAATTGATATTCTACAGCATTTTTTATTCCTTTTCAACCATTCTCTTTTCTTCTCATCTCATACTAGTGCTTAGGTGGAAATATAACCTGATATAAGCATTCATTAGCACTAGCTGAAAAAATGAAATTTATTAATACATTCTCACACTTTGTTTCTCTCCTTCTTCTTCTACTAGCTACGATTACTTCCACAAAATCTCTGGATTTTTACATACATACCTTAGGAGCGAGTGTCACAGTTCCTAGAGTTCCTGCCTAGGAGAGGTAGCTGCACCCTGATTGGTCCAGCTTTTCTATCCCATTCAATGTGTTGTCTGTCTCTGTCTCGCTGCAGCTTTATCCTTCCACTCAACTATTATAGTATTTTCTACGACTGGCAACGTGCTGCAAGTGTGATCGTCACTCTGTGCTCAACAGTAACTCACTGATCTATGCGCATGCGAGTCTGCGCAACCTGTAACGAGAAGCTTACTGGCTGGGTTAAGTCTTCAAGCCAGAGACTTTTTGGAAGTAATCGTACTGTACTGCCTTTGTCGTTCAAGGTCACAGTAGGTTCTGTGGATATTTTGTCTATCTTGCTCAGTAAACTTACTGTTGCACTGTCGGAGACATTCAGAGCAATCTAAGCATCTCATGTCTTGCAAGACTTTAGAATTATTAGTTGAAATATATACTCTATCATGCTGCTGGTTAATTCTTTCTTTTCACTCTTCTTTAACTGCTCGCTTTTTGCGTTTTCTTGGTTTATTATTTTCTTCAAAATTAACATTATCGTCTACAATTTCTCTGTCCTGATTTTCTGATAATTTACTTGCACACTGTCAACATCCTCATGTGTTACATCCTGTACAAGAGAGGATCCGTTTTCATCACTGGTCTCTGTAAGCATAATAAAGCAAATATTCAGAGAATGGAAAAAGAAAATATTTAGCTGGACTGGAATAGTACTCACCACAATCAGTAGACTCGTTCGATTGATACGAAGGATCACAATCTGAATCTGAATCAACGAATGGCCTGAGCATCTCTTCAGCCTTTTAGATTCTTCAAATTCAGATACATTAATAATAATATAACAATAACAGTAACAATTATAAATATAATAATCACAAACACACACTAACAAACACATTCTAATACTTGCACAATTTCCCTAAACTCCATTCCTTCTGACACATTTTCACCATCCTTCTTCCTCTGGACTGGACTTCATTACGATCACGTCTACTAGCAAACTCATTCAAGAATGATAATTGTTCAATTTTGTTGATAGAAAGTTATTTTTGATTGTTGTCACAGAGTGATGGCGGCGATCCGTTTACAACAATCCGGGAAAAGCAACAGTTCTCTTAGGATCAGAGAAACATAACAGCTGTTCCGTTTCAGAAATTAACACTACTTGCTGCAGTCTCAAGACGGAACAGCTTTTCCGTCTGTTTGATTCTTATTATTTTCCTAAAAATGCAGATACGCTAGCAGCTAGAATGGAAACCACTTTAGACAGAGTTACGCTTCTTTGATCCCAAGATAGATCTCAATTCCGTGTTTCTGATGGTAGTATCAACTAAAAAACGGCAAAATATAGTTATGTCTCTCTGATCCTAAATGGGCGAAGTACCAAACAAGATTGTTCTGTCAGGACTACAGGTATAGAGATTAAGATCTGTTATTGCTATAAAAATGTTTTTGAATACTGAGCATTTAGGATGGACCTGGGTTCACATCTCACCTTTCTTTCATTCATTCAGTACCGGTGTGGAATTACAGTCTGTATTACAAGTACCATATGGGTACACTGTAGCGTAGTGCTACATACTGGAAGATTGCAGTGTCGATCCCCGATAAGGTTGGATTTTTTCAATTGGCCTAATCCTACAGCCCTGGGATTGACTCAGCCTCTAACAGAAATGAGTATCAGGAGCAATCCTGGGGTTAAAGGCGGCCAGTGCGTAAGGCTGACAACCTTACCACCTTAACATGTCGAACAATTAAAATCTGGGAGCCTCAACCTCCTGGAACCCTCTGAGCCTCCATGGCCTGTTTAGGGAACACTTTACTTTTACTTTACAAGTACCACACTAGTATCTGGTGTATTCACAATTTTATGTTAATATTAAAGTAATTACTTTATAGTGGTAACACTAGGGAGAATGTGTTATACTTTATATGGGACACTAGCCAAGTTCTAAGTTTGAACGAGTTATTCATAATTATTATTTACTAATTATTGACCAGAACCTTTTACATTTCGTGTATAAAGACTCTAGCTGACCTGTGCAGAATCTCCACAGTCCGCAAACAAGTCAGTGAAATGATATAATATGAGGTGATGAGAATGATAATATAGCAGAACATACCATGTTTGCTGAAGTTGGCTGATCATTGCCAAAGTGTTTAAAGCAATATAAAATGTAAAATGATAAAAATCAAGTATATTTCAACCAACTTAGGATCCCCTCAGTGTTAAAAATCTTTAGTTGGCAAAAATTACTTCGAGTTGGCATTTGTTTTCAACTTAGCACCAACATTAGCAATACTGTGTCAGTTCAGTAACGAGCTGAAGTTTAATCAGATAAAATCACATCCTCATGAATCTTGCAGGAATTTTGCAAAATAAAATGACCATGATTGGTCAATATCCAAGGCATTGCTAAACAAAGGAAACATTATTGGTCAATATTGAATATGCCACCGAAAAGTAAAACATTAAAATATTTCAATACACCCACAACCAAAATAAAATATTTAACAATAAGGGAATTTTGAAGGCTAGGTCTAAAAGCTGTAACAGTTTGGTAGCTACATGACTTAACCTATAGGACAGCAAGATAGATAAATATTTTTGAGGTGTCCAAAAATTTAAAATTTAGAATAAAAAATTTAAAGTAAAAAACAAAGGAAAAATAGACAAATTTACCGAGCTAAACAGACCATGGGTTGGTAAGGAAGAAACACAGTATCCAAAACACAACGCCAATAAGTGGCATCAGTATATTAACCAAAAGGAAAGTACATGAATAAGCGGGGAGGAAACTTGAAACAGTTTTACTTAGTCACTCACTAAAACCTATTAGAATATTAACATAGTAGTAAATAAAAGTGCATTTCATAATGAGTATAAATATCTTTTGAATTAATTGTAAAGAAAGCAATTACTCAAATCATAAAAAGGGAAAGTATAATAATCAAAGAAGACAATATGAATACAAAAAACTGAATCACACAGACAGATGTGTATGTAAAAAGACAAAAAACTTTTGTGTTATTGTAGGGGAAAAAATTCTTTCAACTAGAATTTGCAAAATGAAAGGCCTGGTAGAAGGGGAAGACATTGTATGTTCAATACAAACAACAGGGTGAAAGATTTTAGCTGCCCAAGTTTGCACAGAAACAGTAGTTTTTATCATTTTTAACACTTTATTCTAGGGATGGGTCGATACCAGATTTTCTCGATACTCGATACCGATACATGATTTTTCTCAATACTCGATATCGTCAACATTTCTAGTTTCAATAAATAGGTAGGCCTACTTTAAAAATTAAAAATTGAGAGGACTGTGTAATGCAATTCAATTAAGTGTACATATTTAATGGGACAAAATTTAATATCATCAGTAGCCAGTAATTATTTTCAAACTCTACATTAAAACTAAACTTAGTTTTTGTAAGTCCACTTATAAGTTTCTGTTCAAAAATTACAATGGGGTTTGGACAGTCAGCTTGCTTGTTGGTTGTTATTGAAACATTTAACAGGAAACGAAACAATTAAGAATCTCTTCTGTTTGGATTTTAAAAGTTGGAAAGTATTTATGACTAGATAAAAGTCACAGAGTGGTTTTCTCCATTTCAAGGAGAAATAAAGTATTTACTATATTTAGTAGACAATTAAAAGCAGAAAGAGAGATCGCATTTCCTTAAATTGTAGAATTACCAAAGTATCGAAAAAGTACCAACCGAGTTTTCTGAAGTGTCGCTCGATGCCGATACCATGCAACTATCGAGAGTATCAAGGTATCAAAAGTATCGAGGACCCAACCCTACTTTATTCTGAATTGGTCGCATGGGCCGTATCTGCTATAAACTTGTGCTAGGTGCACACATCAGTACACCCAGCATGTGAGCCATAACTACTGGTGATCCAAAGGGGAAGTACCATATACAGAACACTGCACTGGGTTGCCAAGTACAGTGCCTCCTGGAATCAAAACACAGTGAAACGTACATAGTGTCGTCAGTTATAATTTCATTCCACGTCTTCTGTGTGCTTTGTGGGTCATTCGTTTGTTAAGAGCTCATTAAATATGCCTGCTGTTATTTCTAAACTTAGTGGTAAGACATTACATAGACAGGAAATTATTGCCAATGTTCATATTTTTTTTAAATATGTCTATGACTGTACAGAGTTTTGTGAATGAGTGTCTCCTGAGCAGTGTCACGCTGGAATTTGGCAAGGCGTGGGAAGAAGGACGAAGGGCTACTGATAAGTAACTCACTTCAAAACTTCCAATAATAAATTCCACACCCCCAAAATTGCCTGTGCAAATTAATTCATGGAGCGAACCATGACAGTTTGAATATTCGAGGTTGAGACATTTCTGGTATAATACCTAAATTGTTCCTAAATTCTTTCCTCTTTAGCTACTCTTCTCAAGCAGTTGGCTGCACTGCTGTCCTTGAAACAATTTTCATTATATTTTTCATCGAATCAAGAATGGAAGTTATGAAAATAATATTACAATAATACATTTATGTTGAGAATTCGTCATTTTTACCGTTTTTTTTATTTGAATTACTATAAAAACCTGGAATGAATACATTCTTCACATTATTTGTACGAGTTTGCATTATGTTGACGACTTTCTTATTTCTCATTTTAAAAAACTTTTTATTGGGGTTAGAGGTTGAGGTTTACATAAATAGTGCACAAATTTTTGAAAAGAAGAATAATTCATATTATTGTATCTCGCAAATATCATGTATGTCTACTAATGACTGATCATGAAAGGAATATTATTTTCTACAGTGCTTTCATACAAAATCTTACAAGATGACAGATGGTGTGTGAACTTAAAATCAACCTACCAAACCTAACCTAACCCAACCCAACCTATGCTAACCTGACCTGACACAAACCAAACGGACCTGACCTGACCTGAAATGACCTGAACCGACCTGACCTACCCAACCTTATCTAAACCAACGTGATCTGACACGACCCAACCAGACCAAACACAACTTGACCCAACCAGACACGACCTGACCCAACCCAACCAAACCCACATTTACATAACGAATAATTTTTTTTAAACCTAACTCTACCCAAAAAAATAATTTTTTGAAAACCTAATTTGACCTAAGAATTATTTTTTTAAACCAAACTCTAACCTAAATTATTATTTCAAGACCAAACTCAATCTAAAAAAATATTTTATTGAAAACCTAACGCTACCTAAAAAAATATTTTTTAACCTAACTAGAGCTAAAAAATAATATTTCTTAAACCTAACCTAAAGTTATTTTCTTAAACCTAACTCTACCAAAAATATTTTTTTTGAAAACCTAACTTGGCCTAAAAATTATTATTTTTAAACCTAACTCAACCCAAAAGCTTTTTTGAAAACCTAACTCGACAAAAAAAATTTAAACCTAACTCTAATTAAACAATTTTTAAACCCAATTCGACATAATTATTTTTCTTCTTGGAACCTAACACAACTTAAAATTTAATTTCTTTTGAAAACCCAAATCTACTGAATTTTTTAAATTTAACTCTACCTAATTTTTTTGAAAACCTAATTCGACCTAAAAAATTATTTTTTGTAACTTGACCTATTTTTTAGGTCGAGTGAGTTTAAAAAAATATTTTTTAGATCAAGTTACTTTTAAAACAAATACTTTTAGGTCGTTAGGTTTTCAAAGAAACTGATATTCAGTTAATTAAAAAAAAAGTAAGATTGAGTTAGGTTTTCAAAGAAAAAATAGGTCGACTTAAGTTTTAAAAAATAATTATTTTGGTCAAGTTAGGTTTTCAATAAAATAATTCTTGAATGGAGTTAGACATAAAAAAAATAATTTTCTAAGTAGATTTGGGTTTTAAAAATAATTTTTTACATAAAGTTAGGTTTTAAAAAAATATGTCGACTTAGGTACACAAAAAATATTTTTTAGGTCGAGTTAAGTTTTCAAAAAAAAAAAATTTACATGACGTTAAAGTCAGGTTTTAAAAAAAATATGTCGACTTAGGTACACAAAAAAAATTTAGGTCGAGTTATGTTTCCAAAAAAAATAATTTTTACATCCAAAAAGTTTTAAAAAAAGTGTGCTTGGAACGCCATGTGACAGAAGTGAAACTTGTTTTAAATTTTTGATGTTTTAATTTTGCATTATTGGATTTGGGTTTAGTTTCCCATTCTACTGGATTTCCACACGCGATGTTCAGCGTTCGTATGCGGGCTCTGGCTTACAGACCAACACTCCCATTGGATCTGGCTTGCAGACTAACACTCCCATTGGCTGCCAACCACCTTGCATATCATTGGTCTGTTCCATTTGATGCTACCAACAATAATTTAAGAGAGCGCCACGGAGGAAAGAAGCGCTTTTCACGTTCCTGCGCACAACAATCATGGCAGGAGCTGTGGGTGGTCGACCTTTCAATTACCGTGAATTACATCGAATTTGTCGGTCAGAAAGGAGGGCTCAACAATGGTGTTACGATGTACGACTACTACCTCAAGAAATGGTGTGTCCATTGTGCGGAATGGATATTTTCCTCACTTCTATAGGTAGGTTTTATAGTAGCGCTATTGTAGTACAGAGAAGGATAGGACCTCCTCTTACTCCGTTAGGTTTATAATAAAAACTTTTGTTTCTAGGTCGTCCTAATCGTTTTGGCCGATTCCAGTGCTGCAGAACAGTTGCTGGCCATGAAGTACATGGCAATTTTTCTGTTGTTGGGTCCAGCAATACCCTGTTATACAAAACCAAGCTCCCCGTAACCAGAGTTCTAGACCTGGCCTACGCCTTCTCTCGTGGTTACTCCTACAATCATACCCAATGGGAATGTGCCGACAGAAATGACGATGTATCCAGAAGGACCATTTCCGATTGGTTTAATTACCTGAGAGAAGTGTGCAGAGGTAATTATAAATAATAAAAAATGTTAGGTTAGGTTAGGCATGTTAATTCATGTTTAAAGGGGTTTGGGTTAGGTTAGGCGGCAAAATTCAAATATAAGTCGCCCCTTAAGCTCTGTCCATTTTATATTCATATTTGCACGAACTGTATTTTGTTTCTGAGCAAAGCAGAGTGACCAACTGCCCTTGTATATTGTCGCAAATGCCATGTATCCACCTCTACATATAGCTAAATAATGCATGACACTAACCACATAATTAAGGGCGCGAAGCGGAGACGGCAGCTTTGCTACGGCTGCCGCCTCCGCTTCGCGCCCTTGCATTTTCGAATAATGTACGATACACTGTTTGTAGGTTTCTAAAATGTGGCATATTATATCTCCCACGAGGTTTGTCAGCCTGTCACCTCTCGTCTAGCGATAAGACGTCATACCTCCAACGTCCAATCACAAGTTTCTTCGTAATACGAGGACAGAAGAATTCGCTAGATTGTGGTATAAAAGAAACTGCGTCGGTGAGGGTAGGTTTGGCGGGACCCATTCATCCCAAGGTGCGACTTATATTTGAATTTTCCCGGTTAGGCTTCTTAGGTTAGGTTTGGTTAAGCTTGTTAGCTTAGGTTTAAAGGGGGTTTGAGGGCGGAGCCCCCAAGAAAATACGTTAGGTTTAAAGGATATATATTTTTAATCAGTTTTGCAGAAATTGTGTAACGGTTCCCCATTTTCTGTTTATAGACAGCTTGGACCGTCGGTTCAATACTTGGACCAATTCTTTTTCTCCTTTATATTAATGACCTCCCCCTAAGCATGCCTCATGGTGAAACTGTTCTGTTTGCTGATGACACAAACATAATAATTAATGATTCTAACAAAAACAACTTACAAGCGAAAATAGATGACACTTCTTCAAATCTAGAGCAGTGGTTAGCTAATAATAAACTAAAATTAAATACAAGTAAAACTGTCTGTGTAACTTTTAATCAACAACTGCATGATGCTGTCCATGTAACCCTCATGAATACCGTAATTAAGGAAGTGGTTTGTACTAAATTCTTAGGTGTATGGATAGATTCAAACCTTAACTGGGATAGTCACATTCAACATCTATCTGAGAAACTAAGTCGTCTATGTTATGCATTTCGCATTCTTGTCAAAGCATTACCAGTAGATCTACTAAGAACTGTATATTTTGGTTATGTTCATTCAGTTCTCTCATATGGTATTATCACGTGGGGATCATCATCAAAATCTTCTCAGATCTTCAAGCTACAGAAAAGAATACTCAAAATTATTAAACAAGTCCCTATCAGATCAGAGAGCAAGAATGTATTCAAAGAACTAAAAATCTTACCAATACCAAGCATCTATATTTTGGAAACAGTGTGCTTTATCCATCAAAATATAAACTCTTTCAGAAAAAATTATGAATGTCACGAGTATGATACCAGAACTTCCCATAATATACATATGACCTGTCATAGGTTGACCAGAAGTCTTAAGAGTATCTCACACAGAGGTATTAAATTATATAATATCTTGCCTAAACACATAAAGCAATGCAACAAAAAAAAATTTAAATATGAAGTCAAATCCATCTTACTAGAAAATTTGCCATTTTGCATAGAAGATTATTTAAGTTTAAAATTTTGACATATGCCATGTAAGCTAAATACCAAGCTGTTTTTTCCTTGTAGATACTGCCCTCTTTTCTCTATGTTTCAGGTAACCTGCAACTACCACCAGGCATCTCAGAATACTGCAGCAGCAATAGTGGAAGTGTTAGGCAAGATTGTGTTGAATATGCAAAGACTAGTGTTTCAAATATAGCCTATAAGTAATTATGTAAATATTGTATTTCATTTTCTTAGATTATTGGATTGCATAAATAATTATGTAAATATTGTATTGCACTCTCTTAGACTATTGAATTGTATAATTCAGTATGTAGGCTAAGTCATGTATTTTTATTTTCTTTGACTCTGGAATTGTAAATTTGTATATAGACATACTTGTTTGTAATCATTTGACGAGTCCCATAACATGGTTATGTTCAGTTGGACTAAATAAAATCTAATCTAATCTAATCTAATCTACAGGAACATGCCGACCATTGGTGGCCCAGGGCATTATGTTGAAATCGATGAATACAAGATTGGCCGCCGCAAATTTAATGCGGGTCGCATCGTCGAGGGACAATGGATTCTGGGCATGATTGATAGGCAAACAAAAGAGATTCGCCTGGAGATCTGCCCAGGGAACAGCAGAAGTGCCCCGACCCTGCTAAGGTTAATTAGGAAACATGTGGCGGCCGATACTTCTATCATCACTGATTGTTGGATGGGGTATATTGGACTGACTCTTGCGGGATTTATTCATCAGACTGTCAACCATTCCCTCTATTTCGTCGATCCTAATACCGTAGCCTCCACAAACATCATCAAGGGTGCCTGGCGTCCTTTAAGGCAGAGACTTTCACGGGGAGGTGTTCCCTCTAGAGTTGAGGAGTCATTCGCCGACCATCTGTGCGAATACCTCTGGAGGGAGGATGTCAAACGCCTTAAAAGTGACCCATTTCTGCGTCTTGTGGAAGACATCAAGATTTTATACCCCGGTGGTGTTCCAGACAACGATAGCGATAGCGACTGTTCATGAATTCCGCACCATTATTTATAATATCCCATACTGTCTTAATGGGGTTTTTAGAGCTATGAATTCCGTCTATAACATACTCTGATTTAGGCTAGAGATACGAATTAGATGTTCATAATGTTTTGAGTGTTTCATTATCATAATACCTACATAGGTACCTCACTAATCGTAGGTGTTTTTTGTAGTTCAAAATTTCATTTGACCTTCTGTGTGTATTTTGATTAACAATTTTAACTCTAGTCTTTGGGATAGCTACATCCATATAAGTTAATAGTTAACTTTTTATAAAACTTAATATTTTGACAGTACCTTCCCTTTTTATGTATGTATATCAATATATAGCTTGTCTCCTGTATATGAAATCCGAAAGTATTTAAAACAAAGCTCAAAGAACGGCTGCTGAAAGAAGCTTATTATTACAATATAAAACAGTATTTAGATGTAAAAATGTAAGAGGGTTTTGATTTAAGATCTTTGTATTGTGATTTATGTATCAAATAATTTTATTTATGTATTTTTATAGTGTTTAACGTATCTGACAACATGTATATGTTCGAAAAGATGAAAATAAATAAATGAACCACATGTTGGCAGCCCTTGTTCCAGCACCACGTGACCCATCGGCTTCTTCCCAGCATGCACCTGCGCAGTCTCTAGCAGTTGATTCTTCTGTGTAATATTCCTTTCTCAGCGCCATTTCACTATTTCAGGTTAGTTTTTGTAAATATCTTATAGATTTTACCCATATTTAAAATATTCATAGAAACAAAATGTGCCAATATATGGAATCTAAAACTTTTGGCGAATAATATTACACGAAATTTAGCCGTTTTTCGTGAGTAAAAAAAAATTAACGAAGCCAGTAGAATGGGGAAACTATCTCCTTGGCTTTTTTTTTCAATTTAGGATTCTTGGACTTTATCAATATTGGACTTTTTAATTTTTTTAATTTTAAAATAGTGCATTTTTAAACTTTGGTTCTTTGAATTTTTTATTTTTTAATTATTGAATTTTTAATTTTTTTTGGTTTTGGTTTTTCAATTTTTTAATTCACGATTTTGAAGTTTAAATTTTAGATTTTTTTTATTTTTTAAAAATTTGAGATCTTAGAATTTCTTTTTATTTTAAATCACCGAACTTTATTTTTTGGATTTTTAAATTTAAGATTATCGATTTTCAATTTAGAATTATTGGATTATTATTTTGATTTTTAAATTTTGAATTTACAATTTTTTTTCAACAAAAAGATAAAAAATTTAAAAAAAGTGAAAAGATTTAAAAAAATAATAAAATTCAAAGTTTTAGAAAATCAAATTAAAACAAAAAGTTCCAAAATTAAAAAATCTAAATTTAAAAGGTAAAAAATCTAGAATTAAAAATATCCAGATATCCAAACTAAAAAAATCCAATATCAGAAATTCGAAATCAAAATTTAAAAAAATAAAACTACAAAGAGCCTTAATTTAAAATATCCTAAGTTACAAATCTAACAATAAAAACAA
Source organism: Ectobius pallidus (assembly GCA_964059195.1). NCBI lineage: Eukaryota > Metazoa > Arthropoda > Insecta > Blattodea > Ectobiidae > Ectobius > Ectobius pallidus. Next base: position 177,646,799 of record CAXKWD010000004.1, on the reverse strand, counting down.
AAATCCAAAATCAAACAATCTAATCCAAAATTTAAAAATCCAAAATTAAAAAATAAGATCTTTCAAAGCTCTGATTTTTAAAAAATTAAAAGAAGTGTAAAAGTCCAAATAAAAAAAATCCAAAATATAAAAATTCAATGATCCAAAAAATCTAAAATATCAAAGGCTAATAATTTAGAATTAAAAAATGGAAATCTAAAATTTAAAAAAAAATACAAAATAATAAGATTAGTTTTTTAATCCAAAATCTAACAAAAAAACCTAAATTTAAAAATCGAATTCAAAAATAAATAATCCGAAAATTAAAAACACAAAGATCCAAAATTTGAAAAATAAAATTTCCGAAACTTAAAAATCTAATAATCCGAAATTAAATAATCGCTATATCAGAAATAAAATATACATCAAATAAAAATATTCACATTCAAAGTTTAAAAGTTTCAAACATTCAGTTTTCTATAAAATTCGAAAAATACGAAATCCAAAATTAGAAATTAAAAAACAAATTAAAACCATCAAATTTTAAAAAATGAAAAACACTTTTTCTAATCTTGGATTTTCGATTTTTCCTTTTTGGGTTATTAGATTTTTTATTTTTGCAACTTTGATTTTTGAATTTTTTTTTTTTTTTTTTTTTTTTAATCTTTGAATTTCTTTATGGATTTATTAAGTTCGGAATTTTGGATATTTAAGTTTTGAATATTTTAATATTGGATTTTCGAATTTTATTTTTGATATTTTAATTTCGCAATTTTCATGTTCTTAACTATAGATTTCACGTTTTAAGTGTTTGAATTTTGGATTCCCGGATTTTTTAAATTCAGGATCTTTCAATTTTTAAATTTTCAATTTTTTCATTTTGATTTTTAGATCTACAATTTGGATTGTTTAATTTCTTGACAAAATTTCAAACCTAATTTTTTATTTTAGATTTTCGAATTTTTAATTTTGGATTGTAAGATTTCTTTAAATGTTGGTTATTTGATTTTATAATTTTTTGTTTGTTTATTTTGGATCTTTTAATTTATAATTCTTTAATTTTTTTTATTTTGGACTTATTAAAATTTGAATTGTTTAATTTTTAAATATTCCTTTTTTGAGTTTTATTTTTTTTATATTTTAAATATTTTATTTTATGAATTTTCAATTTAGGATCTATAGACTTTTATTTTTTAAGTTTTAATTATGGATTGTGGATTTCTTAATTGTGGATTTTTTAATTTTGGATTTGTAAAATTTTCAAAATTTTAATTTTGAAATTTTTTATTTTGTGTATTTTAAATTTATGAATTTTTTAATTTTTGTTCAGTTACTTTTTTAGTATTGGAATGTTAAATTAGACGATTTTTTTTGGATTTACGACTTTCTAATTTTAGATATATATATTTTTTAAATTTTTGAATAAAGGATTTTAATATTTTTGAATTGTAATTTTGGATTTTTTAAATTTTGGATCTTGAATTTTTAAAACTAAAAAGTCGAAAATCCAAAATTTAAGAATCAAATAAAATTTAAAATTAAGAAAGCCAAAGAATAAAAATCAAAAAGTCCGTATTTATAATCAATAAATTAAGAACCTCCAACTTTTAAAAGATCCCAAAATAAATAAATAAATCTACATTTTAAAAAATCCAAAATAAAAATTTCCAAAAAAGAAATTTTAAGATACAAACTTTAAAAATCGGATTTTAGATAATTAAGATTTCATAGATCGAGTTTTTAAAAATTATTGAAAAAAAGAAAACCAAAAATGGAAAATACTTCTTATTTTTTGTTTGATTTTTAGATTTTTTAAATTTTGGATTTACGATATTTTATTTTTTTTATTTATTAATCTTTTTAATTTTGGATTTTTAAAGTTTTGAGTATTTTTAAATATTTTACCGGATTTTTTAATTCTTCAATTTTGGATTTGAATGTTTTCACTTTTCGGATTTTTAAATTTCTGTTTACTTTAGGTTTTTTTACTTTTGAATTTTAAATGTATATTTTAAGTTTGGATTTTTAAATTTTGGATCTGTGAATTCTTTAATTTAGGGTTTTTTAACCTTTGAATCCATGATTTTTCCATGCATTTTTAATTTTGAGTTTTTTCCATGAATAACTTTTTAAATTTTAGATTTCTATCTTGTTAATTTAGATTTTTAATGTGTATATTTTTATTTCTTTTATTTACAAAATTCTTAATTTTGGATTTTTTGAATCTTTGATTTTTTTATTTATTAAATTTTGTAACTCTTAATTTTCGATTTTTTTAATTTTGGATTATTAGATGTTCAAAGTTTGGATTTGTAATTTTTATTTAATTTTGCACCTTGGAATCTTTAATTTTGATTTTTTTTTATATTTTGAATCTTTGAGTGTTTTTACTTTTTAAATTCTATTTTTCGATTTTTTAAATTTTAAATATTTAAATTTTAGTTTTTCTACTTGTTAATTTTTGAAGTTTTTGTTCCATCAATTTTTAATTTTGGTTTTTCGATTTTTTAATTGTTAATTAATAGATTTTTTAATTTTTGGATTTTGATACTTAATTTTGGATTCATTAAATTTTGTATCTCCGAATATTTAAATTTAGGATTTTTGAATTCCTTATTTTGTATATTTTATAGTTTTATTTTCGTTATATTTATTTTAGAATTTGTAATTTTGAAATCTTAAATTTTGCATCTTAGACTATTTGGATTTGCGTTTTTTAATTTTGGACTAATATTTTTTTTGGTTTTTAATTTTTATTTTATTTTTTATAATCGTTTTTTTTATTTTTTATAATCGGATTTTTTTATTTTTTTATTTTGGTTTTTAATTTCTTCAAATTTAGTATTTTTTAAATCTTGTGTGTTTGAATTTTTAAATTTTGGACCTTCTTTAATTTTAATTTTTAATTAAAAAAACTAAAATCCAAAATGTAAAAATCTAATAAACTAAAACTTAAAAATCGAAAATAAAAAATTTAAACCTAAATAATAAAAAATAAAGAATTCAAATTTTAAGAAACCCAAAATTAAAAAATTCAAAGACCCAAAATTTAAGAAATCATGTTTAAAAAATAAAAAGATTAAAAATTTAATAAATCAAAATCTAAGATTTAAAATCTACTTATCCAAAAATAGAAAATAAATCCAAAACCAAAAGATCTCAAAGATCCAAAATTGAAAAAAATCCAAAATGAAAAAATTAGGATCATAAATACAACAAATCCAAAATCTAAAAAGTCCAAAAACCCAATACTAAAAAAGCCCATCAATCCAAAATTGAAAAAACCCGAAAATTTAAATAAGTTTCACTTCTGTATGTTAAATTCTTTTAGAATCAGTTTCCTAAAAAAAATTGGGCTAATTATATTTTCAAAAAAAAAATAATTCAGCTAGTGTTAGATTTTCAAAGTTATTAATTTTTTTACACAATCAAGTTTTCAAAAAACAAAAAATATTTCGAGTTAGGTTTAAAAAAATTGCAGTAGGTTTTCAAAAAAATTTCTTGTTGTTAGGTTTTCAAAAAAATAGCTTTTTATGTACAATTGGATTTTTAAAAAAAAATTAGATTTAGGCAGAGTTAGGTTTTTAAAAATATATCAACATTTTAGGTCGAGTTAATATTTTAGGTCACTTAGTTTTTCAAAAAATGATTCTTAGGTCAATGTAGGTTTTAAAAAAATATATGAAACCTTTAGTTCCTATGTTCATAAAACAAGAGCCATATTGACTTATTTAAATTTTAAAATGCAGTAAATCCGCTTTGTTAATATTAAAGTTCTTAAAATGTGGAAATCATATTAGGCTCATATTATGTAACAAAAATGTTACCACAAGATGGTAAAAATATATTTGATTTCAACATTTTAAGTACTTTAATATTGACAAGACGGATTTACTGCATTTTTAAATTCTTTTAGGTCCAGAAAGAAAAAAAATTCTTCGAGTCATATTTAAAAAAAAAAAATATTTTACTAGGTCGAGTGAGGTTTTAGAAAATATTTCATAGGTCGAGTTATGTTTTCAAATATAATTATACTTTTAGTTCGAGTTAGGTTTTCAAAAAAGATAATTCTTTAGAATAGGTTTTAAAAAATCTTTGGTCGAATTAGATTTCAACAAGATATTAATTTTTCAGGTTGAGTTAGGTTATCAAATGAGTCAGGTTTAAAAAAATAATTTCTTAAGTTGAGTTTGGTTTTCAAAAAAAAGAATACACATATATATATATATAATTATTTAGGTGGAGTTAGGTTTTTCAAAGAATTAATTTTGTATGCCGAGTTAGGCTTTCAAAAAATATATTAAACTTTTAGGTTGACTAATGTTTTGAAATAATTTAAATTTTTAGATCGAGTTAGGTTTTCAAAAAATCTTTCTGTAGTCAGGTTTTTTAAAAATATTTTTTAGGTTGTTAGGTTTTAAAAAACAAAAATAATTTTAGGTCGACTTAGGCTTTAATAAAATATTTTGAGTTTGGTTTTCTTAATATTTTTAGTGGATTTAGGTTTTCAAAAAAAAAATTTTAGGTCGAGTTAGGTTTTCAAAAAAACGAAAATAATTTTTCAGGTCGACTTAGGTTTTTTAAAGTCGAGTTTGGTTTTCAAGAAAAATTTATGTTGAGTTAGGTTTTCAAAAAATTATTTTAAGTCGAGTTAGGTTTTCAAAAATAGATTAATTGTTTAGGTCGTTAGGTTATCAAAAAAATATTAATGTTTAAGGTCGAAAAGGGGAAAATTAGCAGGTCACTTTGCAATACCAGAAATAACCTCATTATGTTTCACATGGAGGAACTGCAACAAAAAACAGCAAATGCCAAACTATACCACTATATTTTATTTCTTCCTGGTTAAATTGACTTGAGTCCAGTGTCTTTTTCATGAATATGGCCAAATATAAGGAAGTTTGGACATAGGGGATATGATGACACACAGTGAATATATTTATTAACAATTTGCACATTACACGTACTTGATTATAATCTATATTAATAAAAGGAAGTGTCTGTCTTTCTGTCTGTCTGTCCGCGTAATCTCTCAACGCAGAGATCTGAAATTTTAAACATTGGTGGACTGAAGGGTCGGAAAATGCACCTCGAAGCCGGAATTTTAATTTTCGCTTTCGTTCGTGAGTTGTGAGTTAATAACGGGCAGAAAACGTGTGTTTTTTGCATTTTCGAAGCATCAGTTTTGAGTAATACATTTCAGTGTCAAATCAATTACAGTTGGCTTTGGCTATTTTTATCATACCTTTGAAATAAAAGCATCGTGATCGCTTGAATGTTGTAAGCTCACGCTGGTCGATTCATTTGTTTATAATGTCAAGGCCCATAGACATATGAAATTTTCAACCTACACGGAAGAGGGATAATCAATATAGGCCTAAATATGGTCAAACATCGTTCGATTTGGACGAAACTCACTATACAGTGGTTTTTTGGACCAAGGAACTCGAATCTGAGGTTGCTTTTACCAGGCGACGCTATCTAATCATGGTATGTAATTCACGTGATTTAGGTGTTAATAAATATAATGATTTAACTATTATGGTCTTGATTTTTCATTTTTGAAATAATTATTGCAGGCGATCTCTTGAATTTGTAAGTCCATCCTGGACAATTCATTTGTTTAGAAAATCAAGGCCCGCAGCCATATGACATTTTCAACCTACACTGAAGAGGGATAATCAATATAGGCCTAAATATGGTCAAACATTGTTCGATTTGGACGAAACTCACTATACAGAGGTTCTCTGGGCCAAGGAACTCGAACTTGAGGTAACTTTTACCAGGTGACGCTATCTAATCATGGTATGTAGCCCACGTGATTTAGGTATTCATAAATATAATGATTTACCTATTATCCTCTTATTTTTTAATTTTTGAAATAATTATCGCGGGCGTAGTGTATTAATAAATTTGTGAACATACCAAAGTCAAAGTCTAGATTGCCGCCGACTTGGAATTAAAGTAACAATCTAAGTTTACTTTAGTCATATTCTCGATTGTACATAAGGAAACAGCAACATTGACCTTCGTAAAATTGACTTTAGTCCAGTGTCTTTTTCATGAATATGGCCAAATATAAGGAAGTTTGGACATAGGGGATATGATGACATACAGTGAATATATTTATTAACAATTTGCACATTACACGTACCTGACTTAGTTTAGAAATACTGTGGATAGAAACCATTCATGTTAAGCATTTGCAGCAGAGCATGAAGGTGCGGCTGATAACCTGTCGTAGCTATCTTGGTTGCAAATTTAAATATGAAAGCTGCGAGATCGTGGAAAGTTGTGTAGATGTCGACAAGCGTGGAGAACTTAGGATGAGAGTAATGGTCATCTCCCGGCTTCTTCTGCCAGACACCGGAACACAGCTGGCCATGGAACTTGAGCACCAGTCGCAACGAATCCACCAATGACTTCTGAATGGCTGCTGACTGCTTGTTAAGGAGGCACCTGCAAACAAATATGTGACCTCTTGTGGTTGTTTAAATAACCATGTTGAAAATTTGGTAAAATTTATTTTGGGGAGCAGAGTAGTGAAGTTTCAGTGAATGCACTACTTTTTTTATCCCTATCATAGATACTACAGCTAGAGGTAATACTGTATTTGTCCCTGAAATTCCACACTATTTCAGCATTAATACATGTTATGATGTCTCCAGAATAAAAAAATACTACTGTCCATTCCAGATGCCTTGAGAGAAAAAGAAGCAGATCAATAACATAGGTATGTTACCTTGGTTTGAATACTCACACTCTATTAAAACACAGCCCCTGCAAGACGAAGCCCCATTCCCATTCTTTCACTTCATAGATCGACAGTTCGCTTGTGATTTGTGAGAAATGTGAATGTCTAAGATCAAAGTCAGGAGAATGTAAGTTTGAAAGTACTGTGTGCATTTGATTTTGAAAGTAGCACTTTAGTTTTATTCATTTTTATCAATTTCAACTTGAGTTTTGCTAGCTGGTGAACCACATTTTTCTTCCATTACAACCACTGTTTACTTGTTTTTTTTAACACATCTGGAATAGACAGTAAGCATAGCTTAGGTTTCAACATCATAGCTTGGGTTTGCTATCTTCTGGAGATGTGACATGAAAGATTCACAATGGCTTTCTCGTATCTGGGTTAGCAAAAAGATAAAGTAATAAAGTTTTCTTCAGATGTTCCTTTTTGTGGGCCCCTAAAACTCTCGAGCACCCTCTCATGGTTCACCAAAAAGTGTAACTTACTTGAGTGATAGTGACATACGATTTAACTAAAACATTTGGACAGGAGTTCTCTGAGAACTTTAGTGCCACTCATGGTGATGATAATAGGAACAATAACATATGAACACAGTAATACATTCAGTAATAACTTAAGTAGTTAAAATGTTATACCCGTAAAACACCAATGACAGTGACAACACTGGAGAAATCCACACAACTACAAGAGCTCCTGTTCTTTGTCAGTGAAGATTTTTGGATTAGGGAACAATGCTATTATATTCTTTTGTAGAAAGACAGGCTGTCATGCCCTCACTCGCATGTTAAATTTGATCTAAAGTAAATGAAAACAATATAGAACGTAGCCTGCAGAAAGCAGAAATAAATAAAAACATTGTGACTCAGATAATATTACCTAAAACAAAATAACTAGTAGTAATGAACAAACGACATTATTATTATTATTATAAATTATTATTATTATTATTATTATTTATTATTATCGTTTATTATTATCATTATCGTTATTATCGTTATCTTTATTATTGTTATTGTTATTATTATTACCGTTATCATTATTATTGTTATCGTTATTATCGTTATCGTTGTTATCGTTATTATTGTTATCGTTATTATTATTATCGTTATTATTATTATCGTTATTATTATTATCGTTATTATTATTATTATTATTATTATTGGTGATATTTATTATTATTGTTATTATTATTAACATTTAAAAGTGAAAAAGAAGCAGAGAATTAAAATAATATTATACAAGAGTTTAGCATCAACTTACCCCTTATTCACCGGATGAATGTGCCACTTTGTTAATAATACCGCTGCAGACACGTGTGTGATATCATGTTACAGCTAGCTTGCGGAAATTATGAAGCACAGTCCTCAAAGGAGGCAAACAACGTTTTCCTTCAAGATATGTAAGTTATTAAAATATATACACAATTGTTAGTTCTGATCTAACAGCACAAGCGATCCCAAGTTAAGACTTATTCTTCATGCTAACACAAAGAAAAAAATCATATTAACTTCTCAAATTATCAAAATCTTCTTTGTGAGTTTTAAATCGAACTGTTTAAAAGCTTACTGATCAGAATATTAATATATTTTTATTATTACATTATTTTTCTCACAAAGGTATTACTTAAATCAACTAGCTGTAGAAGAAGGAACAATTTCTTTATGTGTAACTTTTTTAACAATTTTTTTTTCAGAATGGAATAGGCTAAAAATGGAGGTTCAATTTGTTACTCAGTCAAAAAAGAAGATATGCAAAATTTCATGAAATTACAGCAAAATGTCAGTTATCCGAAACGTCAATTACCCAAACTTTTAATTTTCTTAATAAAATTATTTATTTTTATGATTTTAAATGATCTTATAATAATTTCAGCAGAAGTTATGACATTTAGGCCTATATACTTGTATTGTTCATATTGCAATATGTTTTGCAGTTCAATGTAGTACACACAGGCCTATGGCCGAGTGCACCAACCTCGGTATTCAGAATACCGCGGTAAAGTTACTTAGTTTACCCCGGTAAAGTCATACTTTCGTTGCACCGTGCTCGGTTTCGACTTTTACCGCGGTAAGATGCAAACCGGCCGTGAAGGAGCTGTAAAGTGAGAAAACCGCGGTTTTTTTTCCAAGATGGTGATCAGCGTAATGTATCATATTTACGATATCTAGGCCAAAAGCTAATTGAACATAAAGAATAATGAGAGACAGGTGGGGTCTATTTGAAGAATGAACGATGATGCATATCTATGCAAATACTGTGCTGTAACATCGATTGAAATGACCTTCCTTTCTTACCTCAACCAAACCAGATCCATCGAGTAGGCTAGTGGGCGTAACCACGATTAGTACGATTAGTACAGTATTTATGGTGTTTGAATCAAAGTTTGGATTCAGACGACATATATACGCAATATAATATTCCATTTTATCCTTATGAACATTTATTACTGAACAATAAGGCAACAAATAAATGAAATATGGAAAACCAGTGGTCCTAGGCCAAATTTAAGTAAATGGCTGCATGCATCACGATATAGCCTGTGTATCGGTATATAGGGTATGTAATCAATTTATCATACCTGCACGTACACGATATTATAACAGCCCTTTCATGGCTATGCACATGATTTTGCACCTAAAATTTCTACTAGTCGTACGGGAATAAAAGCGAGGCAATGTTGAACTCAGAGCAGAGATTTCATGGTGTTGCTTTGCCTTGGATTGCACATGTGTGAGAATTATTCTTTAAAACATAAATGTTATTTTATTGAAATGTACAGACTGGTGGGATCTATTTGAAGAATGAACGATGGTACATATCTTTGCAAATACTGTGCTGTAACATCGATTGAAATGACCTTCCTTTTTCACCTCAACCAAACCAGTAGTAGGCGAAACCAACCCTTTTCACGATTGGTACAGTATCTATGGTGCTTGAATTCGAAGTATGAATTCAGACGACATATATACGCAATATAATGTTCCCTTTTATCCTTATGAACATCTTTTTATTGAATAAGGCAACAAATAAATTGAATTTGGAAAACCAATAGCCTAGGAGAGCCACCGTGACTGGTAGACGTTCAGAGAGAGAGAGAGAAAACCTAGCGGCCATGGAAGAAACCAAGACAAACCCAGACAAACCAACACAAAATTTCTCCATGGGAATGGCTTCATAGCAGAGTAACCGCGATATTTCCAAGCATTAGCAAACCGCGGTATTTTAGCAATGGTGCACAGAGATTTTGAGAATGCCCCGGTATTACGTTTACCGCGGTAACGAAACGGCTGAGAAAACCGGAGAATGGTGCACTCGGCCACTAGTATTTTAAAGGTTTTAATAAGACATTGAACTACATTCAAGAATGAGCTGAAGCAGGCTGTAAAATAAAGGGTTACAAATGGTAGCGACTTATTCTCATGGGCAGGCTGTAAATTCCTGGATGACTAATTCTACTAATGCTGTACATCTTCCTGCCAAAACATGTTCCCCCTTTGCTGGTGCTTACAAGTTATATATGCTATTGATAAGTGCATATCACACCCTCAGCAAACTAACTATCTCACATTCGTTAAGGTGTGGATTGCAAATTAAAACAACAATCTATTGTCCGAGGAAGTGACAAGTGTACTTGAGTTCAGTTTAGGAAATAAACAAAGTTCGAAAAAGGTGTGGAAAAATCAGTTATTATTTCTGTCAAAGTATGTAACTGTATTGTATGTATACATACATACTGCAAATCCAAATTATCCCCAGTCCTAATCAGTTTGGATAACTGTATTTCCACCGTAAACTTAAAACTGTGCAGTTACAATTGAAGCAGTTTTGAGAAAATGAGATAAACTAATGGATTCTTGAAATTGTGATTGCACCCTAAAATACATTTGATTCTATTATATTGGACAGTTTTTTTTTTCAGATATTTTAAAATTCCTTCGCAGATTTATAAAGCTAAAACTTTGCATTAAACTAGCATAAAGATAATTTCAAAAATTCATTTTTTACCCTTTAAAATAAAAGATATACCGTGTAATGTGGGTGCTATTTTTTAAAGACTTTTCTTCCAAGAACTTCCCCTACCTTCTGCCACCCTAATCCTCTTTGACCTGTCAATCAGTGAAGAGAAAGGTAATTAGCTCCACTAACAACAATTGTGTCAAGCATCCTGGACTACAATTACGTACAGTTATACGACGAGGTAACACTCTCAAATAAAATAAAGCAAACAAATGGTGTACTGCAAGGCAACCCCATCAGCCCGGTGCTCTTTAATATCATGACAGCAGACATCGTAGATATCACCAAGGACAGCATGACATCGATCATAATGTACGCCGATGACATGGTACTGGGATCATCTAACAAAGAGGAACTACAATGCACACTAAACAAACTTGAAAAATGGGCAAATGAAAACTGCTTGAAAATAAATCATCAAAAAACTAAGCAGATGACCTTCAGAAAGGGAGGAAAGGCCGCTGAAAATGACAGACTAACTCTACTCGGCGAGCCACTAGAAGTCGTGTCGCAGTTCACCTACCTAAGCATCACACTCCAAACAACCATAAAATCCTTCAGAATACATATACAGCAAAAAGTAGCAGCAGCAATTAGAGCAATATACAGCATCAACCACCTTCAGCAACTATCTACAGAAACAGCAATGGCATTGTTCAAGACAGTCATAACCCCAATAGTAACATATGGAATGAATATAATATGGGACAAACTTAAAAACAGAGACATGGCGCAAATAGAAACGGTGAAAGCTCGCTTCATGAAGAGAGTGATGGGAGTCGGAAAAACAGCACCATCGAGAATGACGTACGTCCTAATGAAAGAGACCTTCTTCATTGAAGATATTAGACAGCAGCTACTCCTACCGAATACCAGTGCATACGAGGCAACGCTTAAAGGGCTACAGGAGAAGAGAAACGACATCTGCAGCGAGTTCTACACAACAGAGGCCATGTGTATGAGAGAGTGGACACAACCCAATTACGACATGAGACACATCCTAACGCGATATGCAATCCATGGATTCCACCACAAGGTTTGCTGCACGAAGAGCTTCCATGAACCGAACCCGGAATACATGTGTGAATTGTGCAACAAACCATGTGGTCGGTACCATGTTGAAAAGTGTATAGAAAGACATTTATCACTTCATAAGTTTTGTTCAGAATAACTCACCTTATGCACATTTGTGCGCATTTAATCTCATTCATATGAAAGGTAATTAGCTTTATTTACACTTGTCTGCAGTCCAGTTCAATGTTGTCAAATACATACCACAGCATTTACTTTACTTAAGAAGCAGTGAATGACAGCAACAACACTGGGGAAACCCACGCAACTACAAGAACACCTGTTCTTTGTCAGTGTCGAAGTCGAAGGCGGTGCCGATTTCCAGATTAGGGAACAATGCTATTATATTCATTAGTAGATAGACGATGGTTTGGGACGCGGCCTTCTTAAAATGGCACCAACTGTATACCCGAATACTACCTGCCCCCGAGTAATACCCACACCTAAATTTTTCAAAAGGAAATTTGGAAAAAAATCCATAGGCCCATATATAAAATTATTTTGCCAGTTTTATTCTTAATTAAACAGTTATAATTAACATTACATATCATAAAAGAATTAAATATGGTAGGCTAAAATAACGTGCAAGGTAACAGAGAGCCAAAATCTCGCCGCCTTAGATGTGCAGCATAAGACTTTCAATAATAACAACACACTCCATTCAGCTGTTCAGTGAGAATCCATACGCGATGACATGTGTACGACACAAGGTCAAAGTTGCACGGAAATTCACTGAACTTTCCCCGAATTAGTGGTTCTGCTTGTACTGCACTGTTTGCTTGGCGTCTGTACGCACAAAACTTTGTTTGTTTCACCAATAGTCATGGTGGACCACACGCATAAGAAAGTGTCTTCTTTGTCTCATTTTCCTTTCATTCTTCTTTTGCTACTATTATACCTTACTGTGGGGCTACTACAAAGCATCTTGTTATATTGAGCCAATATGGTATAAAATGTTAAAATTCAGATGAGAGGAGTCCAGTATTCAAGTAAATATCCACACCCCAGTTTTTCGTCTGCGATTTTTGAAAAAATATGCGGGTAGTATTCGAGTATAACGGTAGGTAAGAATTTTTCAAATTTAAAATACCGGTACTTAAAATAACTAATTCCTTACTAATTTATTATTTTTATAACATCGTTGGCTCTTTCTTTTTATTAATTTTTTTAATTGTCTGGCAACCCTAAACAAATTTAACACTTTCCACACCGCGCCATTTTTCAGCGTTTTCATCCTGTGAACCGGGGGTTTTCTTCCGATTTTGGGATTTTTTTTAAAACATACAATATGTATTAGGCATAATCATTAGGCATCATTAGGCATAATCAATCTATTCGTACTAGAGACAAGATTGCGAGAAAAGTAATTCATGACCCAAACAATGAAAATTTGAAAATTTATTATAAAAATTATAGAAATATGCTGACTCTTGTTATAAGAAATATGAAGATTAGTTATTATAAATTAAAATTTGAAGAATATAAGAACAACCCTAGGAAATTTTGGCAAACTGTTAATGAAGCCACAGATATAGGTACTGTAAAAAATAAATCGGTTTCAGAATTAATAAATGAAAATGGTACTCACATAACAAACAAAGAGGATATCGCAAATGAATTTAATAAATACTTCTCAAAAATAGGGCACAGTGTAACCTCAAACGTTAATAAGGCATCGTCAGACTCTTCGGAGTACAATAAAACAGCCATGAATCCAATCACATCTATGTTTCTCAGTCCTGTTAATGAATGCGAAATTATTAACATTGTGAAGACCTTAAATAATAATGTAGCTCCAGGCATTGATGGAATAAAAAACATTACATTGAAATCTATCATTAAATATATTGTAAAACCTCTTGTCTATATTTTCAATCTTTGTTTCACAGAAGGTGTTTTCCCCAATACTCTAAAAAATGCTGTGATAATACCTATACATAAATCCGGGAAAATGAATGATTTAAACAATTATAGACCAATATCACTTCTTCCGGCCTTTTCCAAGATACTAGAGAAATGCATAAAAGTTAGGCTACTAAACTATTTACAAAAACATGAAATTATATCAAAAAATCAATTTGGTTTCCAGAGCAACATATCTACTGACGATGCTTTTATTAACGTTACAGGTAACATTATTAAAGAATTAGACAAAGGTAATAATTGTTTAGGAATTTTCTTGGACTTACGTAAAGCTTTTGATACTGTTATTCACTCGATACTATTAGATAAACTGAATAAGATAGGAATTAGAGGAACAGTTTACAAATTATTTGAATCATATCTGAGCAATAGATGTATAATGACAAAGGTTGACAGCCATATAAGTGAAATATCAAATATTGATATTGGTGTACCACAAGGAACGATATTAGGACCAATCTTATACTTAATTTATGTAAATGATTTGCTAAATTTAAACCTAGATCAAATAAACGGCTCCATATTTTCTTACGCAGATGACACTGTTGTGATTTTCAGTGGTCATTCATGGGAAGTAGCATATAAATACGCTAATACTGGCATGAAAATTATAAAAAAATGGTTCGATTCTAACCTTCTGTCACTAAACGTGGATAAATCAACATTAGTTCCTTTCTCATTAACATCTACTGGTCAGATAGCGCGGAAAAAATGTACAAATTTAAATTTAATAATACATAATTGTAATTTTGATGTGAATTGTAAATGCTTACCACTGAAAGAAACAGCCGTTGTGAAATATTTGGGTATTTTTATTGATAAACACCTTAAATGGTCTCACCATGTTAACTACATCTGTAATAGACTACGCCGAACAATTCATAAATTTGTCATTTTACGCCACTGTATGCCCATTACTGTTTTACGTTCCGTTTATCTAGCACTTTTCCAGTCCATTATTCAATATGGCATTCTCGTCTGGGGAGGATTAGCGAAAACTACCCTTAAGCCCCTCTGCCTTTTACAAAAAAGAATAATAAAAATCTGTCTAAGAAAACACATTGATTACCCAACTAGACTAATATTTTCGGAATTTAATGTTTTAAGTTTGGACCAAATTTACAAATTTTCTATATTAAAATATTTTCACAAACATCGTATAAAATACTCTTCCAGTGATCATATCTACAAAACTAGACGAAATACTAATTTACTCCTATTAGAACCCAAATGTCTCACATCGGCAGGATTAAAGCATAGCATTAATTTTGGACCGCGCTTCTATAACTCAATTATCAGAAAAAATCCTGATCTCTCAGCATACTCCACTGTTAAATTTAATAGATATGTAAAGAATTTTTTGTAATTTTTTAGCTTTTAAGTAATTTTTGTTTCACTCCTTTTATGTATTTATGTTTTTATGTTTTAATGTTTTTGTTTTACTTTCTTTTTTAGTTAAGCACATTATACACTCTATTTCTTTGTCTCTCCTCTTTCTTCACTTTGATATTTTTGAAACGGCACCCGAGCACGAGCAGTCTTGCTCATTCGGGTGTATTACTAAATGTAATACCTCTTGTAATATCTCTTGTAATAAATAAATAAAAAAAAAAAAATATTACAAAATAATGAATTACTTACGTATGAAGATTGAAACTTCCTCTTTCTAGAAATGATATTCTTTATTGTATTCACTCTCATATAAATATATCACTGGCAAGTAAATGGGAGGTTCTTTTGAGGAATTACTTTTTTCGGAAATAATTTTTTCAAGGTTTGGAGGGTTAAAAACCTTTTTATTGCAAAAGTACTAACTAAAATTACTGAAAAAATACATAATATAGAATGCTGACAACATTTTGGTTGCATATTGTCTAGTAATTAACACGTGTGTGATATTCTTGGACATCTTCACGAATGCTAACCTATCTTCTTGTTGATGTTCTGGTAATCGCAGTAGGCCGATATAAATTCGATAAAAAAAGTCGATATAAATTGATACAAGAATCGATAAAAGTGTATGAAGCACATTCTGTTGGGAAGTTCATAAACTAAGCTTCGTGTTTACTCTGTTCAAATCCTGTATTACACCAGTATTCTCCCATAGCTTAGCACGGGAACGCGCGCAACGTAAGGGATACGGTCTTGGTTCACGCGGGAATAAAATGCGGAACGTATCACGTACGGGCACAGTGTAGAAAGTGTTAATAATGAAAAACAAAAAGCAAAGAAAAGGTTACATTGTTTCATCCTACTTCTAATGCTAATAGTGCCTTTTCATACCACAATTTAAAAAAAACATTAGACTTCTTACCTTATTAGTCTGCTGCTTTGTATGTTGATCAATTACGGAAAAATGAAGTAACAAAAAATTGAGTAATACCTGAAGAGAACCAGCTTCACATAGGTGACATGGATCCTATAGAGGTCATCGAGTGTGTGAGCATTCTGCATGTTATTGAGGAACTCAACCCAGCTCGCTTGCAGGACAGATGCAGTCACGTAGCTCTGACAGGCATGGATGAAGTGTGTCATCTCGTGTCGGTACAACTGCAGTCTGTGATACTGCGGAGACTTCAGCACTTCTGGGCTTTCATTTGCTCCTCTCTTCAGATGGTGAAAATCTTCCTCTAGCACCCAAGAAATCCTTCGCAACCTCAGCAGGAAGCCAAACACCTGTCACAAAATAAAAATACAGTAAAACTTTACAATTTGGTGATCTCTGTCTCAAGTGACGCCAAGTGAGCAATGACACCAATATCACAAACATGACTATGTACCTACTGTACTCAGCAATGGGTGTGTTGTCTGGATTGTAAACAACAGGGCACTGTGTTAATTTGTATGGGATAATACGATGGGTAAATACAGAATTACAAGTAAAATCAGTATTAGTAGGAATTACAATAATAATAAAATAATAAAAAATCCCCTAGCATCCCTCGTGGGCAAGGGCCTCCTACCTCCTACCAAGGGCTAGCTCAGTCAAACTCATAGGGAGAGTTTGTCCCTGTGATCTTTGACATAACTTTTGAGTCTTTCCCTAAATTATTTAAGAAATTTTTTAAATGAAGACAATGTACTTCTTAATGTAACAATGTTTTACAAAAGATGTGGAAGGGTATCAAAGCTTCAGCATTAAGGTAAGTTAAAAAAAAAAATTCTGGCGTTACATCCCTGGAGGGATTAGGACTACCTTCGACCACTGCTTCATCTACAATAGGCTGATGGCAGGATTGGGGGCTTGAGGTCAGCATGCTGACCCCACGGCTGTTAATGATGTTTCCATTTCTCAATCAAGTAGCTCCTCAGTTTGTATCACGAGGCTGACTGCACCACATTCTAGACCTCCTTATCTCAGCAAAATCCGAGGTGGTATCGGGAATTGAACCCAGGCCTGCAGATCCCTAGCCAGCGACTTTACCATGAGACCATGCAGATAGTTGCATTAAGGTAAGTAGTGACAGCTAAATTCTAGGTCAGTGACATGTAATGCCAGTGATAGGTATGTTAGGTTAGTAACAGTTATAATAGTTTAGCAGAAGCATTCTGAATAGCCCAGGGTTCATTATGTGCCATTCTGAATCTCTTCCTATAGTGGGAAATTTCATCACTGAACATAATCATTCCTCTTTTGTTTTTCATTGCTCGGAATGGCAAGGATGTTAGTGGCACAGCATACCTTACTGTTAACAGTCTGTCGCATTGTTGAGCTGTTCCAAAAATACATTTACTTAATTTTCAAACGTAATTAGGCTGTATGCAAAAGCCATTCAACCCCAAGAAAAATATGTTTGATGCAATAATTTACCAGCATCACGAGATAATGCTTATGATAATGACACAGTACATATTAATGAAAGTAACTACTGAATACTCCACTAGGTATAGCTTCCAGTTATATCTACAAACCAGATTAACCCTTTACTGCTATTGCCATCACTGTGACAGCAGGGAGAGTTTGCTCAAATATGCCCTCATAGAAACCAAAATTTAAAAACATATAGATTTGTAGACATATGCAGATTTTTATCCATGTATTAAAGAAGTAATTCATGAAACACAATTGCTGTACTGAAATTTTCCTCAGTGATTCAAAAGTTATTGCTCACTGACAATATAAAGTGAGGAGCATGCACTATATAATAACTGAAATCTCATGTCTCCTAGCAAGAGTGGCTCACGCCTTCATTGGCCATATCAGTGTGAAGTTCACAGGTAACACATTATTGTCTGTGGGGGCTGTCAGTAACACCTGAAGGGATAAGACAAGGTTAACAGCAGCACTTGAAAAGTCAAGCTCAATCCTGCTCTCTTGAGACCTGGATAGGTGATGGCTAGGGGCCGCATTTTTTGGTAACAACGATAAGTGCGAAATTTTATAAAACAACCTCCCTTAGATATATTTAGCTTTTATATGCTTAAAATATGAACCAAATTGAATCCGCGAAATATGCCCCTTCTGTCCATAAAGTGAGAAATGAGCACGAAAATTTGCCTTAAAATCACAATATTGTGTTTTGGTGTACTGTATTATATTTTGTCTACTCTTTCTGTGTCTGTCGAAGATTTACCAGTATATCGATATTTGTGATCGATTACAAAGATTGCAAAATTTACGCAAAGATTGTCTGTGACCTGGTTTGTACTGTTGAGTACTCTCCTTTCCTGCTATCACTTTGCCAAGTTAGCGATGCCTATGATCGATTACAGCAGAAGAGTGTAAAATGTTTTTTACTTGTATTCAACAGATCTTGTCTTTTATCCACAGTGGTATGGTTGGCACTTCTGTTTGCAAATGGCTATTTGATGGTGTTTAGTAGATATTACAATAATATTTCTCGTAATTATATTTGAACATTAACTCTAATCATGTCTAAATCGAAAGTTACTTCAGTTCATACAAGGGCAGAACAATATAGAAATATGGGGGGGTGGGTGTTAGTTCATGTAAATAAAGAAACAAAGTTTATCATTGCGCAATGTTCCCAATGTAGTATAAAGTAATTTATTTCATGAAATACCCACCGAAATAGAAGGAAGTTAACACCGAAATCAGCCATTTTATTTCACCAATAAATCAGGGCCCTAGTGATGGCTGAGATGGGATGGATCCTTAGAAATAGCAAAAGCTTTGGTTTGGGGGCATGCTACCATATACCCATTTTGCTTTTTAAGATTTTCAATAAACTTCTATAACTCATAATGTATAATTAAGTTACCAGTGAAAGCTTTAAGGTTTCTGTTGTTATTATTATTGGTTTCATCCTACCGTCCCTTGTAAATCCTACTTCCCTTAAATATATTCTAATATTGTCCTCCCACCTACTTCTAGGTCTTCCAAGAGGTCATTTCCCTTCAGGTCTCTCTGTCAATATTTTTGTGATATGTCTTTCCTCCTCCATGCACGCAACATGTCCAGCCCATTTCATCGTCCGTGATTTAATTATGTCCGGTGACGAGTACAGGTCATGAAGCTCATCGTTATGCAGTTCTCTCCAGTCCCCATTTTCATATCTCTTAGGCCCAAATATTTGCCTAAGCACCCTGTTTTCGAACATTCTCAGATTATGTTCTTCCTGAAGAGTAAGGGACCATGTCTCACATGCATGTAATATAACCGGCAGGATAACTGTCTTAGCCTATAAATTTTTATTTTTAGATTTCTGGAGAGAAGGCAAATTGAATAAATAAACTGAACTGAACAAAACCAAGCACATCCTGATTTCAGTTGACACTTAACTTCTACCTTAATATTATTTGTATCTGTAATTATTGCTCCCTGATATTTGAATTTCTCCACTTGTTCAAATGTTTTACCGACTATTCTAATATTTTGTAGCACATCACTTTGACTTTTATGATCGTAAACTTAGATTTTACTGTATTAATGTCCAATCCAACTTTCCTGCAGGCAGTGAAAACACTTTCTGCATTTCTTCCAATTGCATTAAGCCATAATAATTATTTCACTGTTAGAACTGTTGTTACAAATAAATTATCTACAAGAGAAACCTGTTACAGTAAAACCCCCTTTTTACATTCCTGTCATTTACATTTTCCTGCCTTTTACATCATTTTCTGCTGGACCCATCTTTTATCCTATTCCGATAATACATAGTGTTCCTGTCATTAACAACTTTCAAACAGTTGCATTTCCTGCCATTTACACATTTTCTTCATTGGCAACATTGGTTTTCGACGAAGAACTGCTTTCCCTTAACAAAATTTTGTGCTATGTTGCCAACTCTCTTAGACGCAGTGTCAGTTTTTATTTGTGTTAGTCCAGGTGAAGTTAGTTTTCTTCTGTGCGGGTGCAATTTACTGCTTTTTAATGTATTGTAGTTATTCAAATAGCATAATTCATCGTAATTTGAATCATTGCCAGTGTTTTTGTTTTGCATGATTTTTGGTGGTATCATGAAGTTGAAATAAAACAATAGAAAATGCATTTCTTTGCAATGTGCAACATATTTTGTATAGATAATGTAAGTGTACATAGGTATCTATATTTATTTTCAAGTATTAAATTTTGCAATATATATAATTACAGCTATTACACTTCCTGCAATTTACACTTTCCTGCCATTTACACTTTTTTGAATCAGTCCCTTGAAAAGTGTAAAAAGGGGGTTTTACTGTACTTCTTTTTTTTAAATAAGACATCCATACCCAAGATCAGTAAACTATACAGGTTGCGTATTCCGGGATAGACCAATCGCAGCACTTGAGTGTGTGACGTCACAAGATTCCAGATCTCGCAATTTTCAGATTTTACTCAGTCTAGAAAATCTTACACCGCGTGATTAAACTCGTAACCTTTAATTAACCCGTGGTCGGATTCCTGTGAAATTTATACAGAAATAATCTACACACATCAGCCCTACTGATGGTTAAAACAGAGCCTTAAAAAAGCGGATACAAATGTTTTTATTTCATTTTATAAACATCACCCGTTACACAAAATTCATGGAGGGAGAAGCAAATTTCACTATGCGACAATTTTTTGTATTTTTGTGTCCCAAAAAACTTCAAGCGAGAAAGTTTTAGTGAAATAATTGAATTTTAATACAAATGAAGTTCCAGTCCCATATCTCGAATGGTTTACGAGTAATTAAGTGGTAATTATTCCATGCGCTTCAGTGTCGGAGTGATTTGTGACGACCGTGAAATGTTCAGGAAGAAGCATATTTGACTATGCGACAATTTTTTTATTTCTGTGACCAGAAAATGATTCAAGCATGTGAGCTTTAGGGAAATATTTGAATTTTATTATACATCAAGTACCACGTTTATATTTTGAATGGTTTACGAGTAATAGAGTGGTAATTACTCAAGGCGATGAAGCTATCGGAACGGTACAGAGGTCTTTTTTATTCTATAAAATAGGCCTACTAGCAATTACGTAAAAATCCTTAAATATTTTAATCGTGGACTCAATAATAAAGGATATTAACTGGCTACTTGTACCCATACTGAAAGATTGACCCGCTGGGGAAAAAGAATGAATTAAACTTTTTCCTAATCTTGTAAATCTGCACTACTGTTATTTAGATATTTGTTGAATTATTTATTTTATTTTTTGATCCTTTGTGCTAGTAACTTTTATTTCTAATTACCTTATCAAATGCCTTATTAGTTTAATATCTTGTTACGCCCTTTTCATATTTTAATATAATTTATCAACATGAAAACGTATTACAGTTAAAATTGAATTGCCGAGGCTTTAAGAGCATGCTATCGGGTTATAGTTAGGGCAAGACGATGATACTTTTTAATGAAAAATTCATGGAAAAATCCTTTGAAATATTGTGTGATTTATGTAGAATGCATTGCGAAGCAATTTGTGTCCTTTTAGTTATGTTGAGACGTCGATTTTAAAGATCCTGCGCCTCTTTTCGTTGTGCTGCTCATGAAAGTTTCCCTGCCCTGCAATTCACAAACCATCCCTTAGTTTATTAGGTCTATATTATCTCTGTCGTCACATAATTTGTATACAGATGTACACTTTTGGCCGTGTTTCACCAATCATTACCTACATAACTTACCCCATATAACCCGGAGAAAATTATTATTAATATAAATGTATTGCTTTGATTACAATATTAACACAAATTAATACTCTACAATAGTCTACGCAATGTAATAATAACATTAGTACTGTACATGTTAATATTGATACATAAAAATTCCCGTAGTTGTTTTCTACCCTTATTATAAGGTACAATTTCTATACAAATATAGGATACATTCTTTAACAAATTTTCATCAAATTATACTAACATAACCTCTAGAATGAGGAATATTTTCTAGGCAACAAAATATTAGAACAAATCACCCTTTAGCTGTTATATAGGCCTACCTGTATTCTATAATTTCTATTCAAATCTAGATCCTTTGGGAGATTTTTACAAGATTTTAAAGACAAATGCTGTAGAATCAGAAGAACATTTTAAGTAACTTGAATAACAGAACAGTTCACATCTTAGCTGTTTTCTACAATCTACAAAATTACTGTTACACACTGCCACAGCACATATCTGGCCCGGCATAATGGTTCAGTTAATTGCACTTTCTAAAGCACCTTCCATTTGTATTATTAAAAACAGTATGTACTGGTAATATCTATCCTAAGCGGCCGAGATCAGTAGGTAGAAGCTTTGTCAGCGGCACCTTGCTCTCTCCTGTCGTGCTTGAAGCGCCAAATCATTCTGACACCTTGAAGCGCCCGGAATAATTACCACTCAATTACTCGTAAACCATTCGAGATATGGGGCTGGAACTTCATTTGTATTAAAATTCAATTATTTCACTAAAACTTTCTCGCTTGAAGTTTTTTCGGGACACAAAAATACAAAAAATTGTCGCATAGTGAAATTTGCTTCTCCCTCCATGAATTTTGTGTAACGGGTGATGTTTATAAAATGAAATAAAAACATTTGTGTCCGCTTTTTTAAGGCTCTGTTTTAACCATCAGTAGGGCTGATGTGTGTAGATTATTTCTGTATAAATTTCACAGGAATCCGACCACGGGTTAATTAAAGGTTACGAGTTTAATCACGCGGTGTAAGATTTTCTAGACTGAGTAAAAACTGAAAATTGCGAGATCTGGAATCTTGTGACGTCACACACTCGCCTGCTCGCCGCAACCCCCTGTCCTATAAACTCGCCGGAATACGCTACCTCTGTAGTTTACAAGCCTTGATCCATACCATCTTGTAAGTTAGAAGACTGATAAATTTTAATTTTTACTCAGCATGCAGCACAGCAAGCTGTCTATAAACAGCCATAGTCAGTTTACAAGAATCTATTTTAAGGACAAATTTGTAGTTTTAAAAATTCACATAAGATACTGTGAATACCGCATTACACATTTGTGATTATTGTTGTAATGTTCAATAAGTATATATTGCCCATGTCAGAGCTCTGAGAGATCTGACGTGTGACTTTGATGATTTCCTGTTGCTGAGAACAGATAATGGTATCTCGGGCTTTCAACTGTTTGAGTACAAGGTACGAGGATGGATTCCCAGCTTTTGGCAGCTTCCTCCGCTGCCATCTTCTGGAAGTGAGATAACTGAGGAATGGTCTGTTATATAGAAAAGACAAAGAAAAACTTAGTGAAGTGGGGCCAATAGAAAAGAGGAAGTCTCAAAGTTATCTATCTCTTCTATTTCCTTGCGTTCTTATTTTCCCCACTCCATCTAGCCTTTCTTCAAATTTTCTATATAATACCGATCATTCTAAATCATCTCACTTCCAGAAGATGGCAGTGAAGCAAACTGCTAAAAGCTCAACTGAGTTGGAAGTCCGAGAAATTGTTATCCACTGAGAGATTTTTTACTTCTTTTTTCCAAAGTATAAGAATATGGCTACAGGCCATCTCAAAATGTATACCAATACAGTGGTACCTCGAGATACGAGTGCCCTAACATACGAGTTATTTGAGATACAAGCTGTCGAGCGAGCAAAATTTTGTTTTGAAATACGAGCGACATTTGAGTTACGAGGAACGGCCAGCTGCGAAGCTGAACACGGCCCACCAGTTTACTGCGCCTGCGCCTCGTGCATTATCCCACGTATTCCCCCAGTGTGCTTGTTTACCTCGCTGTCGAAGCATCTTTGCTAAGTTTTTCTAGGGCTTTGCGCTTTTTGTGCATTTACGTACTTTATCACATTTCTTTATATAACCATGGGTCCGAAGAAAGTGTAACAAATATGTATGTAGGCCTACACTTTATAAAACCAGTTTTTTTTCTTTTTGCTTTACATTCTCTTTTATTATGTTTTTATACAATATTTGTCATTTATAAATACATTTTTCTTATTAAAAAACACGAACAAAAACAATTGGGGGTAGCATTTTTGGGGCTGGAACGGATTAATGGCATTTCAATTAATTTCAGTGGGGAAAATTGCTTTGAGATACGAGCAAATTGACATACGAGCAAGGTTACGGAACGAATTAAACTCGTATCTCGAGGTATCACTGTATATTATATTCTGGTATAGCATGCAATATTCACGTTTTTCCATATTCCTGAAAAATTTGTTTTTTCTGACAAGGCCAGTTTTCCTATGCATGCTTTAATTTGATAAAAGAAGAAAAATATTGTAAAAAATTTACTTGTTAAAAGATTACTTACTTCGTTGTATTTATTCAGTGCCGTGCTGGTGAGAATGATGTTGAGTGGCCACGACACTTTGTACTGGAGCATCACACAGTCGAGACACAATGGAGATGAGACAGAAAAATGAGGTGGAATGTACTTGACTTGGAAGCTTAGTCGGTCTGCATTTGGATCAGCTCGTGTGAGCGACTTTGATAGAATTGAATTCAGAGTCACAGAGTTTAACATGTCAGCCGGAGTCGATGCATCGTACATACACTCGAACAGTCCAGTTGTCACATTCCTTGCAAATTCTCCGTCAAGGAGAAAGAAGTAGTTGCGAAGGCTGTGGAGATGGGAGAGCAGCCCTTCCTTCTCCAAAAACAGCTTCAACACAGCATTGTTCACAAGGCTGGCCTGTAAACCAGGATCATATGGAACGATTCAAACACTTATTTCAGTGGTGAGCTTTGATTTTGTAACACTTACTTTACTGGTGAAATGTTATTATGTAACACATCACTGAAGTTTCATTTTGCAACACTTACTTTACTAGCAAAGTCTAATTTTATAGCAAGTAACTAGTGATGCCTGATTAAGCAATGCTCACTTGAGGTTCAAGTTTGATTTTGTAATGCTTAACTAGTGAAGACTTTACCGTGAAGTTTGATTTGCCTGATTTTTATTACTTACTTCACTGGTGAAGTTTGGTTTTGTAACACTTACTTTATTGATGAACTTGCATTTTGTAACACTTCACTAATTACCGTATTTGCCGGCGTATAAGACGCACTGGCCTATAAGACGCATCCCCTTTTTTATACATATTTTTTAAGGATAAAACTTTATTACTGATCATTATAATGAATTTACAGTATTTTAAATATAAAGTAATACTGAACTCTACGTAACTGTAATATTCCCACACTTCGCAAGGAAACAAGAAAAAAATTGTATACCCGTACATACCCGAATACTACCCGCCCCCAAATTTTTTGAAAGGAATTTTTGAAAAATCTACAGGCCCAAATATGAAATTATTTTGCCAGTTTTATTCTTAATTAAACAGTTATAATTAGCAATACATATCAACATTACATTACATAACATAAAATCATATGGTAGGCTAAAATAACGTGCATGGAAACGGCTAGCCAAAATCTCGCCGTCTTACACACGCAGTGTAAGATTTTCAACAACAACACTCTCAATTCAGCTGTTCAGCGAAATCACACGCAATGACGTGCGTCCGACCCAAGATCAAAGTCTCGTGGAAATTCACCGAACTTTCCCTGAATTAGTGGTTCTACTTATACTGCACTGTTTGCTTGGCGTCTGTACACTTAAAGGTTTGTTTCAGACTGGCGGACCATGTGAATAAGAAAAGGCGTCTTCTTTGTCTCATTTTCCTTTCATTCCAGCTTCGCTACTGTTACACTATACTGTGGGGCTACTACAAAGCATCGTGTTATACTGAGCCGATATGGTATAAAATGTCGAAATTCAGATGGGACGAGTTCAGTATTCAAATAAGTTAATACCCGCACCCCAGTTTTTCGTCCACGATTTTTTTTTTTAAATATGCGGGTAGTATTCGAGTATATACGGGGTAACTCCGAAAAGAGGAAATTTCCAGAAATGAATGTAATCAAAAACTGAGTATTGACATATAAGACGCACCCCGTTTTTCAGACCTATTTTCAAAGGAGTCTTATACGCCAGCAAATAGGGTAAGTCTGAATTTGTAATTTGACTCACAGGTGTATCCTAATTTTGTAAGACTTAACTAGTGAAGTCTGATTTTGTAACGTTAACTTCATTATTAAGTGCAATTAGTCATAGGAGAGAGGTTCCATCTGGCGCTGTGAAGCAAACTCTGGCTAGCTCAGTTGGTAGAGCGGCAGCACCAATAACCAAAGTTCCTGGGTTGAAGTCCCAGTGTCAGAGAAATATTTTCATTGGTGAAGTTTTATTTTGTAACATTTACTTCATTGGAGAAGTCAGATTTTGTATAATTTACTTCCCTAGTGAAACCTGATTTAATTGTTACTTCTCTAGTTAAGCGTGACTTAGAACACAATTACTGAACCCTGATTTTGTAACACTTTGCTAGAAAAACCTGATTTTTCAAAACTTTCTTCATTTAGTGAAGTCTGATTTTGTAACACTTCTCTTATCAAGTCTGATTTTAGAACACTTACTTCACTAAATTTCGATTTTGTTATACTTAAAGGCCCTGTTAACTTACAACCAAGTGACTCTCAGAATAAAGATTTTATTTAGTAAAATATAGCAGTGAAACTCCCATGTTTCTACGATGCTTCACTATCACAAATTTGAAGAATAACTAATGCAGCTTCCAACGGAATGATGTCTCAGATCCCTAGTTGTTCACCATTTACTGCAATAATCAAATTTCATATTGGCCAAGCAACGTCTCATTATTGTACGCATGAGTTTGAGTGCCAATCTATCGAAAACACCTAGATGTTGTGTTTATGGGTGTTCAAACATCATAAATGAAGATTTAGGAATAAGTGTTCATAAGTTTCCAAATCGAGATAGATCACCAAGCAGATTCAAAGGTTGGCTGATTGGAATAAATTGGCGTAATTTCGAGCCTACCCAAAGTTCCATTGTTTGTTCTGAACATTTCAATCCAGATGACTTTGAAATTACCTCCTGACTTAAAAATGAACTTCTGGATAGTAAAAAATTAAAATTAAAAAATAAAATCAGGTAAACTGATGTAAAAAAGTGCCAGTATGTTTTTTTTAATCAGTTATGACTGCAATTATGATATGCAGAATATGTTTTTTTAATTGATTTACAAGTTAAGCTCCAGATTTATTCATTAAGCAGGGCTTAGGGAAGAACAAAGGTCTAGTTTTCTTTTTAATCAGATTAAAATCTTCCAGCATCAGCTGAACTGTACAGATTTTTGATATCTTGACAATCGCACACTCACATAAAAATACGAAAAAGAAAGTGAAATTGGCTGGTTTCGGGATTTGAACCATGGAACTCCATAACGTGAGGCCAAAACGTTACCATCTCGGTCACCTGGGTCAGTTTAACGGTCTAGTTGTAAGTTATAAGCGCATGTAAAACAATAGTGTTTTTGGTCATAGCTATCTCTATTTTAATTTCCAAAGCCGTAAAATATCACAGTAAAACAATTGACTATGTTGTCATGATAAATGATTTGCTTTTTTTTAATATAAATTCTTTCGAATACGTATATTATCATAAAATAAGCACCAAATTGAGCATTACTCCGAAAGAGGTGAACCGATTTCATCCAGTATCAGTAGACCTCTTCCCATGAACACTATAAATGTGTATACCAAATTCCATAAAAATCCGGTAAAGCGTATTTGAGTTACCGCGTTTTTAAAATAGACACTAAATTGGGTTTTACTCCGGTACCGGACAACCGATTTGGTCCAATATCGGTAGACGTCTTCCCATGTACATTATAAATGGGTATACAAAGTTTCAGGAAAATCCAATAAAGCATATTTGAGTTATCGCGACTTCTCATATATTAACATAAAAGGCAATAAATTGGGCATCATTCCAGTACTGGCCAACCGATTTGGTTGAACATCAACAGACGTCTTTCCATGGATAGTATAAATGCGTATACGAAGTTTCATAAATATCCGATAAGGCGTATTTGAGCTATTGCGCCTTTAAAATATACACTAAATTGGGTTTTACTCCGGTACCGGTCAACAGATTAGGTTCAAATTTAACAGAGTACTTTTCATGGATGTCATAAATGCGTATACCAAGTTTAATGGAAATCCGATACAGCGTATTTGAATTATGGCGCCTTTCTATTAGAAAGGCGCCATAATCTATTAAAATAGGCACTAAATTGGGCATTACTCCGGTACCGGTGAACCGATTTGGTTCAATATCAATAGGGTTCTTCCCATTGACATTATACATGTGTTTTCCAAGTTTCATGAAAATCCGAAAAAGCGTATTTGAGTTAGAGCGCGTACAGACACACGGACGGACGGACAGACAGACAGACAGACGGACAGACATTTTTCGTCCCCCACACAATCTCATAAAGTACCATACTGGCACTTAATAAAAAAATAAAAAAAAACAAAAGTGAAGAGTAGACCGATTTCAAAGAAAACTGCACTTCCCTTTTTAGAACTGAAACCAGGCCAATATTACAGTCTCAGAGAGTGTGTAGAGCCTATGTAAACAAGAAGATTGTCAAAGAAGCAGTAGTAGATTCAGCAGTAACCGTTGTGCTGAATTTTGCAAGACAGTGTTTGAAGAAGCACGAAACAGCAATATCCAAGAGCAAACTGATAATGGCAATGTAAATGTATCAACCGAATTAGAAGTGCAGTATGAGCTGGTTAGGGAAGTTCTTAAAGATATTTTAAATCCTGAAACTTCTGAAAATGAATAAGAAAATGATATGGACATGTCTTTTTGTGAAACAGCTAGTAACAGCAATAATGATTCTATTGTTTCCATACGACAAAAGGTTTCACTATGGCAATGCTTACTATCTCTGTTCACCTTTTGTTGTAAATGCAGCAAAACTGTGATTAATGTGCAACCAAGATTTAGTGGGCTTTCACTATCTTCGAAAACTGAATGCATTAATGGCCAAAAATTTATATGGTGTTCTCGAAATAACATAGTGAAAGTAAAATATATAATCAATATTAAAAATTAAAATGAATTGTACAACGATCCACCGTTGTACAATTCATTTTAATTTTTAATATTGATTACAGTGGAACCTCGTTAGCACGTTCCTCATTACTACGTTTTCCCGCATAGTACGTCGGTTTTTTGAAGTCCTGGTCCCAATCTTACTAACTACATGTTTAAATGTTTCTTAACACGTTTTGGTTTAACGCTTAGTACGTTCGTATTTGGCTCGCCAACCACACTTTGCCAAACACAAGCCATGTTTGCGCGCATCCGATCGTGTAATCTCTATATCAGAATTCTTGTACTCTTTGCTTTATGGGACCAATCATCAACCATTCTAGTTGCTTCTTATTGGTCATTTGGACACCAATCGTCAGCCATTGTAGTTGCTTCTCATTGGTCATTTTGTTTTGTGCGGATTTAGCAACATCAGCTGTATAGCCGCCATTTTTTTTCGTGATAATTTCATTGTGTTCTTTAAGTGAAATATGTTTCAAATTTCTTACAGTTCGTGTGGTGTCGAGAAGAAAATATTAGAATGTTTGAAGAAATGTAGCCTAAAAAAGCAAATCATGCTTCTCATGTGGGTATTGGATCGTATTTCATTAGCAATTTGACTTTGTTCGCTGAACATTTTGGCATGTCTGAAATTTTGAACAATTACAATTTCAGTTATTTTATGTTTGTTAATAGATTGTGGAGTGCAACTTGTTTCATGTGTGATATTTTAGAATAAAGTGGATGCTTTTTTTTGTGAATTTCGTATGGGTTTTCATTAAATATGGCTCCTATACATTCCTTCAATTTTTGCAAGTTTTAATTTTTTCAAATAAAATCGTTAGGCCCATGTATTTGTTTACATAATATAAATCTCGCATAACTAATGGCTTGGCATAGAAGCTCCTGTGTGTCAATATGGGTATTTCTGAGTCATTAGGATGCACTTTTTGGTGGTTCTGACCAACTTAGAAAACATAGGCCTATCTACATACTCCCTACGATTTTTTTTTAATTTTCAGTAGTACGTTTTCCCGTTTAGGACGTCTATTTTTTCGGTCCCATAAAAAACGTGTTATCGAGGTTCCACTGTATATATTTTAGCATTCACGGTGGAAATCAGGACCACAATATGACTAATTGTGAAACAATCAACACTTTCTGCTAAATTAATAACATCTTTCTTAGTGAATGGGTTACGTTTTAGTGTTTTCAGTTCCTTTGCTGAGACTTTTAATTCGTACTTCATGTTTGTCCCTTAATTTTATAGAATTATACACACCTACATTTCACCTATGCAATAAAGTGCAAGCAACATAACAGAAACTCTGCTAAACAAAATAAAAAGACTTGGTTAGCTGGGGATGGTCAATTTGATAATCCAGGATTTTTAGCACAGTGCATAACATATACAGACAGTCATGGACTTCCCTAGAACCGATGAAAAAATTTTGTTGCATTCCAAAAGGGTCTAGATTCCGAATATCATATTCTTCTGTTCTTATCATAGACCTTTTTTGGGCTTGAACTGATATGGCCTGTTTCCAGGCGTAACTTGATAAACTAATAAATTTTATAATAATGTTAAGACATGATATGGCACTTACAAAGAATAGCAAATACAGACTGGTATGTTGCTGTGCATACATTCCAATGCATAGTCACAGTGGAGAGAGATCTATGACGTCAGACTGAATTATTGCTGGAACTTTCAACTTTAATTGCAGGTGTAAGGATAAATGTAGAAACTTGGGTTTTCACACAAACAGAAAATATTTTTGGTTTAAATCCATTTTCATGTGAAAATGCATGGTTTAAGTTAACAGGTCTTTAACTAGTGAAGCCTGATTTTGTAACACTTCTCTGCCTGATTTTAGATCACTTATTTTTCACTTATTGGCCCAAATATAAGACGACCTTGCATATAGGAAGACCCTGAAGGGTAGTTACGAAAAAATAAAATAAAATAGCTTATTAGTACATTTTGATTAACATAAAACGGAATTTTGAAGTTCATGTCGTAACTTCTTCTCCCTCCTTTATTTACGCATTTAGACATGAAGATGTTTTTTTTCCACATGGTCCGCCATGACTGGTGGTCAAACAAAGCTTTACGCATAGAGCATAGAGATGCCAAGCAAGTAATAGTGCAGTATAAGCAGAAGCACGAATTTGGGAAAAGTTCTATATAGTTCGGTGAATTTCCGCATGACTTTGACCTTGGGTAGGACGCACATCGTTTGCCTGGGGATTCCTGTTGCACAGCTGCATTCATGAATAGAGAGTTGCTGAAAGTGTTAGGTCGCGCATATAAGATGAGTATAGTTTTTATAAGCACATTTTGAGGGGAAAAAACATTGTCTTATATTCGGGCCAATACGGTAAAGCTTGTTCAGTTGCACCTAATTCACTAGGGAAGTCAATTTTGTAACATTTTCTATAACAGATAACATTAATTACCTGTATTTTGAGTGGCAAGATGATAGACTTCTGCAATATTATATTGATAGCAGTCAGGTCTGTGTCTACCACATCTTCAGCATCACAATTTGATCTTCTGCCTCCCATTTCAAGTACACCATTGGTTATGTTTACAAGTGGAACTTCCCCAAGAGTTGTCTGCGACTGATAACATGGTGGCTTAATGTCCATATCAGATATATTACCTGCAGTTG
Source organism: Ectobius pallidus (assembly GCA_964059195.1). NCBI lineage: Eukaryota > Metazoa > Arthropoda > Insecta > Blattodea > Ectobiidae > Ectobius > Ectobius pallidus. Next base: position 177,615,078 of record CAXKWD010000004.1, on the reverse strand, counting down.
GTATAATCTCCATATCACATTTGTTACTTGCAGTTGGTATAATGCCCATATCAGATCTGTTCCTTTCCAATGGGGTAATGTCCATATTAGATCTGTTACTTGCCATCACAATAACGCCCATATCAGACTTGATACTTGCATATGGTATAATATCCATATCAGATCTAGTACTTTCTGCTGTGATAATGCTCATATCAGACTCGTTACCTAATATTGGTATAATGCCAATATCAGTTCTGTTACTTGTCTTTGGTATAATATTCAATTCAGATCTGTTACTTGCTATTGGGATAATGCCCATATCAGATCTGTTAATTGCTGTTGGGATAATACCCTTATCAGAACTATTACTTGCCATCGGTATAATGTCCATATCAGATCTGTTACTTGCTGTTTCAAAAGTAGTGCTGCTGTCGACATATTGGTCTACATTTGAACAGAGTGGTGGTTCCACTACCTGGAAAATAACACCAAGTGATATTAGACAAACAGGACGACAATATACAGCAGTTGATTCTATAGAGCCATTAGCAAGCCCTTTTTTTCTCTCACTCAGTGTATGAAACACAGTACCAAAATATTGTACCTCCAAGTGTTAATACTGTTGGATGTAATAATTCAGTGTACATTTATTACCCAACACAGACACGAGATACAGTTCCACAAATTAAATTGAGCAATCGGCTGTGTATTTGTCTGGTTACATGAGCCACTCTCTCCATTATTATACTGCTACTTAGACCTGTAATTATTGCAACATATGCATTTACTCTGAATATTTAACTTAAAGAGAAAACTGATCTACATTACCACCGCAAATTCATTCAAAGTTAACGGCATTGCCGCAGGAGAATTAGACCACATCAACGAACTGATGTATTCCAATTTAAACAGTAACAATGTCGTTAGACACAAGAGCAATGTGCATTACACCAGCATGTTGTGGACAAAGAAGAAAAGTAAAACAGACACCGGCCAATATGTAAATTATCCTGATTCAGGCGTCCTAATATCAATAAGGGAACGGTCAAATTTTCTATGGAAGCAGCACTAGCTAAAGGCCACATTTTTAAAACAATCCCATGATTTCATATACGGTTTAATTAGAGATGGCCACAGCATTTATCCTTTGGCTTTAAAGGGAAGTTTTGTTTATCAAAGCATGGTCAGTACAATTCCACAATACTTGCAAACCTCTCCGCAAACTACAGGATCAGGACAATCAACAAAGGAAACAGGAGTAGACACATTGCAAATGGTGCTTTTCTAATATAAAAACAAGGTACAGTTCAACCGAAACTTTAGTATGCCACATATACCCGGACATCATTATCTAGGTCCAGGAAGCGATTTAAGCGATCCCAATTTATTGCCAGTGGACTTGGATGACCAGATCGCCAAAGTATACAATTTCTTCTACCAGTACGCACGAGATAACACAGAAGTAAGGGAAAACAATTTTGAGGGTTAAAAAACAGAATTCTTAATTTTTTTTTTTTTTTTTTTATGTAAAGTTTGGGAGTTTCTGTTCATGTTCAATAGGCTATGTGGGGAGTTATGATCATAAATGTGTGAGCCTGCGCTTACTTTAAATTGCATGCCTTTTATTTAAGGGCACTTCATATTAAATTTCTCACACCTATATTTCAATGCAGGAAAATGAATGAGGAGGATTCAGTTTACTGATGAGGAGAATTTTAACTCCCTTCTAGACATTACAGTTTTCCTTATAATAAGTTTTAAGGATAATTAAATGAAATTTTGTATGAAACTGTATTTCAGATCTATGAAGAACAAGAACTATGCTTAATGGTCTAACAGTTATAGTATTTTAGGTAGATTTTTCTTTGAAATCTACCTAAAATACACATTTCGAAGAAAAATCTACCTATTGCAATGGATACCATGTCATGATTTTCAAAAAATTCTTTCATATCTTTACGTTTCATGCTCCCCTAAGTACGAAACCACCGCCCGTTCAAAAATTTTTTTTGTGATATTTATAATATATATATCTTTACACGATAGCGGCCGTAATTTTGAAGATATTTGAACCAAATTTTAATATGTTATTTCTAGGCCCAATAGTTTGGACAAGTTCGTTAATGAGCAAAATTGGCCCAAGGGGGTGGTCGGGGAGGGGGTTGAAATTTTTAAAAATGTATATCTCGGCCCCTATGAAGTATAGAGGGAAACTTTGTTTGAATAAATTAGAGTACTCCCTATGGAGTTCACAGTGACACCAACGATTCGGGGGTTCGAGTGAGGGTGGGGGTGGGGGTGGGGGTGGGGGTGGGGGTGGGGTGGGGGTGGGGTGGGGTGGGGTGGGGTGGGGGGATGAAAATTCGAAACTTATGAAACCACGTCTTGTGGGGTATCGTTGAAAAGCTCTTGATGAGTACTCTACAAATCAATAACTAGTTTCTTGATAGCTCTCATATGACGCGAGATTTTAATGTTTGAAAATAATAACACTTAAAAGAATTATTATAATATCATAATTTTGTCTTGTTTAGCGGCTTTGCTAATTTTATTCATTGCTGATCTTGCGCACGGCCTCCCAGAATATTATATCCTATTCTTGTTGTCAAACAAATGATTGTAGGCTCTTCCTCTTTACCGAATTCAGTTCTTATTACTGCGGGTTTGCCATGCCAAGGCTAAAAAAGAAGAGTGCTGCGCAGCGATAATAAATTAAACCAAAAGCACTTTGAAATCTACCTCAGCCTGTAGGCCTGCCTAAAGGGATTTTATTTTTAATACATATTATTTTAATTTAGAATATTCACTCTATAGATCAGGCAAGAAAGAAGTCTAAAAAGGTCTCGTTTCTTTTCTGTTTTGAAGAAATAAATCAGGTATAAAATCACATTGTTCAAGATGAAACTTTGATAGCTAATCCTCAATTTCCATTTTCAAGGGTTTGTTAAAAAGGGACAGTTTATCCTTTATGTATTCCAACATCAGTGTACCTTGAAGAAAATTATTGAATAATCATTTTAAAATCCTCACAAATTAAAAGAATTCAAATCTTCTATTTCATTTGAAGACACCTGAAAAAATGGAAAATGCGCAAATTATTCTTTTCTAAATTTCACCACAACAGAATTGCAGGTACTGCTTTGACTTGATACTATATTATTTATAAAGTTATCTTCTATTTTGATTCATGGGCCCCAATAATAACTTCCAGTTGGAGAGGCCTGCTATAGGCATGTCAAAGATTTTAGTTCATTTTGTACATATTGCATTCAAGAATAAATAGAAATAATAATCACTACAAATGTTTAACATCTGTAGAGATTCACACAACAGTGCACAAAAAATAGTCATTACTTTGTTATGATAACTAATTACTAGGGACCGGATTCTTAGGTTTTTACCTATTTTTTTCCTTGCTTCCAAAACAAAAAGCGCTCATACACTTTTTCGAATCATGTCCATAGGATTCACCCACATTAATTCTGTGGCACCTAAAAATACCTAAATGGAGTATAAAAACCTAAATATACCTAAACGGGATATAAAACCTAAAATATCTCATTTAGGCTACTTTTTTTTGTATTTTTTGTTTGTCAGTTGAGGAATCAATATTTTGCGGAAAGACATTAATTTTTGTCGGGTTGAAATTAATACCACCAGCGTTTCGTTCTACCCATTTTCGTCTAGGATGGACAGTATCAAGAGAGGAAGTGTAGAGTACTGGCGTATTCCTTTTAAAATATTCGTACGAACAACCATTGTTGCCATGTATGAACAAGGATATAGATTTCTGTGTTTTAAAGCGTTTGTTTGCCTTAAGCCTTAGTACTGTCTTGTTATTCACATTGATTGGTCACACTGTGTTTTAAGAAGACGTGTTAACTATGTATTGAATCCTATGTAGCAGATTCAAATTCATTAAACCAATTATTCTACCCGAAAACGATATTTTGGACCAAAAACCTAAAAAAAAACTATTTCACCTAAGGGAAAACCCAAAACAGTGTTTTTAAAAACCTAAAAATCCGGTCCCTACTAATTACCCTTAATGATTGCCCTTTTAATAAATCCAAAATTAAGGTCAAGTTTAAAATAAAATCTTCTTGGCTTTGTACTGTGACCACAGGGAAATTTTATTAATACAGTCAACCCTCAATATAATGTCCCTCTTTACAGTGCCACCCTCGCATTGCGCCAATAAATGCAAGTGAACGGATCTTCTCCCATACAAAATTAATAAGAAACCTCGTTACTGTGCCAATTCATTTAGTGCCAGTGAATATAAGACAAGATTTTTACAAAATATAACTTTTAGTGATTTTCTTTTTCTCAGTTGTAGAATTCTTTTAAAACTGGTGTGAATGTTAGGAAGATTATTTAAGAAACATACTGTACTGTATTTCCAAGAAGTGAGGGTTCCTCTGCCACTAACTCTAAATGTGGTATGGTGGAATGTTAAGAAGTCGGGCAGACAGCCTGTGTGAGAGTGGACCAGGTAGAAAGAGCCCTTCTAACAATGAGACATTCCAAACTTTCACTTCTTTTAGTCCAGTGTCCATTCAGGTCTAAACACTACACTACAGTTACTCAGTTACAGTTAATCACTTACATGGACCCACATGACTTTCAACCCCGTACTGTAGCACTGGACATCTACTGTAATAATTGAGTTACTGTACAGTATTTTATTTTGTACTAAAGTTCTCTATTTGCATTTTATTTAATTTTTCTTTCATAATGCAGTACAGTAAATTAGTATAGTGATTATGTCATTATGCCATTATGCCATATTATGCCATTTTTATTTTAAATCTAAATTTCGTTTTAGTGCCACCCTTGCTTTGTGCCACTAAATGTTAGAGAACGGATGGTGGCACTATATCGAGGGTTGACTGTATTATCATGGCACACCTGCTGCAAGCCGCTGCTAAAGTCCTCCTGCATGCTTGTTCAGTCTCTGCTAACTCTGTCCGCCTTGTTGGCATCTGCGAGCATCGCTTCCTTATGCCAGATCAGTTATGCTGTAAGCCTCGTCATCGCTTCCCGCCCTTGATGAAGTGCCCCACTTAATATGAATTAGACGTAGTGTAGGTCTTCAGAAAGGCTTGAAATCGTCCTTGTGAAATTAATTATTTTTATTTAGTTATATCTGTAGGCCAAGTAAAATGTTAGCATCTGTTCTCCCTCTACTTTTCTTGGGCACGCCTAGTAGTATGGCATATTGAAATTTTAGTTAACTTGCTTCTTCTACCTCATTTTGTACAAATCCCAAATCATTTTTTAAATGTTCTGATGTAACTTCGGTAGTTTTATTCTATTATTTCATTTTGTTTTGGTAACTTTCTTTGTGACCCCTCCCCCACAATATTATTGTCATGGCCAACTCCTATTCATTTGGGCCTGGAGGTTACTCAAACTAGACAGTTTTAGGTTTAACCTCCATCTAAAATAAATTAAAGCTTATTTTGGTCCCAGTGCTGTTAAAATTTATAAAGTTAGTAAAGGATGTAAACTTTAAGGGAAATTAATTTTGTCTGGGACCCTCCTTGATTAATTGTGTCATTTAAACAAATTTTATTTGAATTAAAAAGGATATTTTATTTAAATGAATTAATGTTTAGCAATCCTTGTATATTAATATGTAATCATTCTGTAAATGTTTGTGTGAATTGTTTTTGTTTTCAGGAAATCATCTTTAAATTTTTGTGTCAAACTACTTAGTAATAATGAAATGTGTGTACAGTTTTGATTTTAATAATTATTTGTTAACAGAAGACACTACCGTACTGCCGGCGTATAAGATGTGATTTTTTTCTTTGAAAATAGGTCTGAAAAACGGGGTACGTCTTATACGTCGATACTCAGTTTTTTATTACATTCATTTCTGGAAATTTCCTCTATTCAAAGTTATGCAATTTTTTCTTGTTTCCTTGCAGAGTGTGGGAATACCGTATATACTTGAATACTACCTGCATATTTTTTTCAAAAATCACAAACGAAAAACTGGGGTGTGGGTATTATATGAATCTGGACGCCTCTTATCTGAATTTTCACAATTATGTCCAAATCGGCTCATTATAGCACGTTGCTTTGTAGTAGCATCACAGTAGGCCTATAGCATAACAGTAACAAAGCTGTTATGAAAGGAAAATGAAACAAAGAAGATGTTTACCAGTATTTATGCACATGGTCTGCATAGAGACGCTAAGCAAACAGTGCAGTACAATTCAGGAAAAAATTTGTCATATTGGTCCTGAATTCCACTGTCTTCTAGTTTTAAAATACAATAATATAAAATTTTACTTACAGTGAATAGTTAAAAAGGATGTTGCATTACGTTTCGGGTCTTTCCTCGACCCTTCCTCAGATGCCTCCAGAATCATACTGCTCACAAAACAAGGAATCTTCCACGCCCCCTGTTGTTTGGTGACTATCTCCCATAAACGTCGTACACCGAGCATCCTTTTTAACTATTCACTGTAAGTAAAATTTTATATTATTGTATTTTAAAAATTCAGGAAAAGTTCGGTAAAGTTCGGCGAATTTCCAGACTACTTTGACCTTGGGTTAGACCCAGTCGGATGCACGTCATCGCGTGTGATTCCCGCTGAATGAAGAGTGTTGTTGTTGTTGAGGGTTTATGCTGCGCATAAGAGACAGCGAGATTTCGGCGGGCTGTTACCATGCACGTTATTTTTATAAGTACCTTTTAGCTACCGTATTTAATTCTTTTATGATTTGAAACATTAATTATAACTGTTTAATTAAGATTAAAACTGGCAAAATAATTTTATATGTGAGCCTGTAGATTTTTTCAGGAATAAAGTTTTATCCTTCAAAAATGTGTATAAAAAAGGGGCTGCGTCTTATACGCTGGCAAATAAGGTAAGTCCTCCTCCTTGTGTAGTGGCCTGTGGATTTCCCCAATGACCTCTGGGTAGGACTTGTTAATAGGTAACTTAGCTTTCCTAGGGTGGTTCACTTTCTTCCTTCCACATTTCCCTTAGGGCCTCAGTACAGGTTCCATCTTAAGCTATGGTTTGTCTAAGATGATCTTCGCAGCAATGCTGAGCATCAGTGATCTTCATCATAGAAGTGGTTTCTTTACAAGCAATGTTCGTCCATGACTTACAGATTGCTATCCACAGATACAGTTGGCCATGTAAACAGCTGACAATGAAATCTGAAGAAATAGAATATACCTTCCCCCCACCCCAGCCAAATGAAAAATAATATAAGAAGTGATTTGGCACTATTATTTCTTTTATGCAAAAATCTCTTATCATGAGAGAATGAATTCAAGGACTGTACCATATTAAACAATGAATTACCATCAAAACCTTTCACAACGGGAATTAATTTTTCCCCCCTCAAAGACCTGTAGTTGTAGGCCTAGAATAAGTCAATTTCACTCAGGCACTGGCCTAGTTACTGTGACATACTGTATTCATTCTTCTTTGATGATGTCACAAAGTTAACCATACAACTGAAATAATTATTAAGTGCCAGAATGGTACTTGATGAGATTGTGTAGGGGCATGAAAATGTCTGTCCACCTGTCTGTATGTGCGATAACTCATAATACACTTTATTGAATTTTCATGAATCTTGGTATACTTATTTGTAACGTCCATGGCAAGAAGTCTATTTATTTTGGACCAAATCGGTTGATCGGTACTGGAGTAACGACTAATTAAAGGTCACATGCTTTTTAAATGGGAAATCATGACTATACTACAAAGTCGCATTGTTAATCACTGAGGCCCTTGACTCCAACTGAAGTCAAATGTTTATAAATTTATTATTATTTATAGCCTCAGGGAAATGAGGAAGGCACAGAGATGTCAGCAACCAAAAACTTGGATGTTTTATATCCCTTCACTCGGCTTACAGCCTGCGAAACCAATATTAATTATTTTTATTTTATTAAAATTAACTTGTCCTTAGTTTTTTCAAAGCCATGGTGATTTTTTTATTTTATAATACACTACAATAATGAACTTTCCTAAAACTTTGAGCCATAAACTGATTTAGCTGCTCAGTACAGTATTCAATTTTTAATTCAATTTTGTTTTTACATACATACTTTTAATTTTATACTACAATTATCTTCTGTTGTGTTCGGTAAATAAAATTTTTTGTCTTTAACATTAAAACTGTACTTGTTATTTATATCTCCTTGTTTTAACCAGGTTTTTAAAAATGATGTTGTCAATCCAAGCAAGCCAGGTTATCAAGGTCCTACTATATACAACAGCCAACATGGCGGATAGGAAGTAGCTTGCTGTGCATCGCTCCAGAGTAAATCCATAATTACTGCTGCAAATTATAGTATAATACAGCATAAAAGGAAATAATACTTGTTCTGTACATTCATGAAAGAGGTTTTAGTTTGAAATTCAGTGCCAGTTTCTGGGAAAATTAACTAAATTGAAGATTTGTAGAATCTATGGAGACAATGGCGGCGACCGTTACGAAAAAGATTGAAGACGAGAGGGTAGCATCGCTTCAATTAATTGTTGACATGTTACTCAAGGACTTACAAGAAGCAAAAAGACAAATCTGTATCTTACAGGAGCAGAACAACAACCTAATGAAGGCTGCAGAAACAAAGAATGAGAACTCTGAATGGGTAACAACACGTCGTCGAGAAACAACCAGTTCGTCAAGAAGGTCTACAGGTATAGCCGGTATACGAAAAGCGAACACCTTTAACATACCTACGTCAAATAAATTCGGAAGCCTAGCCGTGACAGATGCATCAAAGGAAGAACATCAGGTAAATCATAATGACGCAAGGAAACCTAACCTCAAAACACCACGCTGGCCTAGGCCTTCAACAGATGAATCACTCAGCAAAGATAGGAAGATCAAGATATACACTGATAGCTACGGCCGTGGTATTTCGCCCCTATTGAACTATTCTGAACTCTCAGAAAACTTTCAAATAGTTGGCACCGTAAAACCCAGTGCTACTCTGAAGAATGTTGTGAGCGCAGTGAAAACCGAGTGCGGCAATCTAACCCCCAAAGACTTTGTAGTGATCATTGGTGGTGGTAATGATGTTAGTCAGAATGGATCCCAAGAAGCAACAAACACCCTGAAAGAAACACTGTCCTACTTGACTCATACGAATGTAGTTATTGCAAACATTCCCCATCGGCATGATCTACCTGAAACATCTTATATAAATAAAGAAGTAAAGAACACAAACAACACATATAAAAACATCTGCAAACACTTCAGAAACGTATCCATAGTGAATCTAAACAGCTCTAATAGATCTTTGCATACAAGACATGGACAACACCTAAATATAGTTGGTAAAAAAACTTTAGTGAATGTAATCCAAAAGATTGTGAAAGATAAACAGGTACCTCAAGTGACACATGCTCTAGGATATAAACTAGATACATCCGAGAAGCCAAGCACTGCCATTAAAAAGTCAACGCAGCAAAACACACCTGAGTCAGTTGGAGAAGAAGATTTTTTATAAAGAAAAACTCAAAGAGCAGTACAGGTATTTCCAAAGATACAAGTAGGCCAATCACAATATACCATCAAAATGTTCAAAGTATAGGAAACAAAATGTTAAACTTAGAAGTATTCTTAAATGATTTTAATGATATAGATATTGTATGCATAACGGAGCATTGGTTGAAAAACGATGATATTGAGTGTTTTAGTTTACAAAATTTTTCTTTAATGGCCAAATTCTGTAGAAAAAATAAAAATCATGGAGGTTCCTGTATATATGTAAAATCGAATATAGCTGCAAACACATTTTGAAAACCTCAATAATGAAGAGAGCTTTGAGGCCAGTATGGTAGAACTCACACAGCTAAATACAGTTATAATTTGTATCTACCGAACGCCAAATAGTAGCATTTCACCCCTAATTGAAAATTTAGAAGTTATTATTCAAACATTATCAAAAAATAGAAAAAATATTATACTTTTAGGAGATCTGAACATCAATTTTTTAAATACCGGAAACAACAATACCGTAGCATTACAATGCATGCTAAATTCTTATGGAATGCAAGCGGTAGTAGATATTCCAACAAGGATAGGAGCTAGGTCTCAGTCAGCTATAGATCAGGTAATTCTAAACAGATTGGAATGGGAGTACAACCTGAGTGTGATTGAAACAGGGTTCTCTGACCATTGTGCTCAGATTATTAAACTACAGAATAAACTGAAAAATAAAATCAAACCTACAGATAATATATTTTTTAGAACAATTCGACCAATAAATGAAACAAATATTGATTATTTAAATTTTCTACTTCAAAAGGAATCATGGGAATATGTCTATCAACAAAAAAATGTAAATGATTCATATAATGAGTTTCTCTCGACATTCGAATACTGTTTTCAAGTTGCTCTCCCTAAAAAAAGAATAAAAATTGGTCCTCCAAAAAATAAGTGGATTACGGTAGGTATAAAGATTTCAAGTCATAGACTAAGATTCTTAAGTAGACAGATGAAAAGCGGTCAGGTCACAGAAACATTTAGAACCTATTACCACCAATACAAAAAAATCTATAACAAAGTAATAGTAGAGGCAAAAAAGAGATATAATGCAGAATACATTCAACACTCAAACAATAAATCAAAAGCCCTTTGGAATATTATTAGAAATGAACTATTTCATAAAACAAATTATGTAAAGAATATCAGCATAGTGCAAAATGAGGAACTTATAACAGAACCAACAAAAATAGCTAATACTTTCAACGATTATTACACTGGGATAGCACAGAATATAAATAGGTCCAATGACTTGAGACATAATATCCAGAACTTAAGTATACCTTCAGAACAATGTAATAGCATGTTCTTGGAGCCCGTTACAGAAAACGAAATAATTGGTATAATTAAAAGGATGAAAAGCAAAACCTCAGCTGGTATTGATGAAATCTCGGATACTATTGTAAAGAAATGTTATTTGTATATAGTGAAACCTTTATGCCATATAATAAATCTCTCACTTTCAACAGGCACTTTTCCTGACAAACTAAAGATAGCGAAGGTTAAACCTCTATATAAGAAAGGATCAGAAAATGTAATAGGTAACTATAGACCGGTCTCTTTACTTCCAACATTTTCCAAAATTTTTGAAAAAGTCATGCTTATCAGACTTAACTCATTTCTTAAAAAATATAACATAATAGTTGATAAACAACATGGGTTCTGCAAAGGCAAGTCCACAGATACAGCAATAGCAAATTTTATTAAATCTGTCTATGATTCACTGGACAGAAAAGAGCTAAATGTCGGATTATTTTTAGACTTGTCAAAAGCTTTTGACTTAGTGGATCACTCAATTTTGTTAAAGAAATTGTTAGCGGTTGGAATACGAGGAATAGCATACAACTGGTTCAAATCATACTTATCTGCTCGTCAACAGGTTGTAGAAATCTCTTACATACAGGAACAAATGCATGAAATTAATGCCTCTCTTTCATATACTAGGGAGATAAAGTATGGAGTTCCACAGGGTTCAATTCTTGGCCCTGTGCTATTTTTAATTTACATTAACGACTTAGATTCCTCCATCAAGAATGGAAATCCAACTTTTTTTGCTGATGATACTAGTATTTTTATTATAGGTCTAAACTCAATTTCTCTGCAGTCAAATTTAGAAATGACAGTAAATCAGTTACTTGAATGGTTTGCACAAAACAGATTAGTAATAAACACACAAAAGACCATAGCAATATCATTTCACCATATACAGAACATTAACACGGTGCATCCAGCAGTAACATTTGGGGACAATAATGTAACATACAATGAAAGTACTAAGTTTTTGGGATTGTGGGTGGGCGAAAATCTAAAATGGTCTCTTCAAATTAAAAAAACAGCAGAAAAACTTAGCAAAATATGCTTTGCACTGTATAAAGCCTCAAAAGTTATGAATGTTGAAAACGTCCTCCCTATATATTATGCATACTTTCATTCTGTATTATCATGGGGGATAATATTTTGGGGAAATACAGCAGGAGCTCAAATTATTTTCAAGCTACAGAAAAGGGCTGTTCGGTCTATGCTTAAAGTAAAGAAAACAACCAGTTGCAGAACATTTTTCAAAGATCTAAATATATTGCCTCTGCCTTGTATTTATATCTACGAAATAGTAACATTTGTCAAATCAAATTTAAACATGTATACCATCAACTCACAAATACACTCCCATAACACAAGAAACAGAGAAGAACTTAGGATAATTCCGCATAACACAAGCTTGTTTGAAAAGAGTTTTATATATACTGGCCTCCAGCTTTATAATGGCCTACCACAATATCTAAAGGAAATCTCTGTACTGCATAAATTCAAATCCTGTGTAAAAAAGTTTCTAATAGAGCACTGTTTTTATAGCTTAGATGAATTTTTTGAAACTGTTAGATATAAGTAAATTAGTTTACTAGTTATAAAATAAGTTAGTAGCTATAAGCACTTTGTAAATATTAATTTTAACTTATAGGTAATATTTTCAGCATTTGCAATTTTAAATTTAAGAACTAGCATTGTATACTTTAGTAATTATGTTATTTAATAATTAATATAGTCATGTAAGAATCTGACGTGTCCGATATCATGTAAAATGATCAAAGGATGAATAAATATACATACATACATTAGGAATGGAAAAGATCCAAAGATTACTAACAACAACTTCCAATCCATTGGTAAATGAGCATATATTAAAAAATAGGACTTACAATGTCAAAGTTAACACATGATAAAGCAAACCCTTATTTAACATGGAAACTTCCTTGGTTAGATGCCTATCACTGGCTACATAAGGTATGGAAGAGAAGAAATTAAAACAACTTAGAAGCTGCTTCCTGCTTACCAGTGTTCCTGTCCTCAAGAGTTGCATGTCCAGCTGAGTAAGATTTACAACTGATTCACTTGTGTTTTTCATTTGTTCAATCTTCTTGTTTGCACGAAGTCGGCGTTTCTCAGCTTCATTGGTTAGGAACAAGTAGTAAGTTTCCAATTCAGCCCTACAATAACAATAATGACGATGAAGATAATAGATAAGATAAGATAAGATTTATTCACCATAAAATTTCAATACAGAAATTATGGGCTTCGTCAGTAAACTAATCCTAGGCTTAATGGCTAGCAATTCTTACAACAATTAAAAGTAACACAAGAATGAAGAAATTTAAGGTGGATTCCATTACAGTGTAGAGTACGGTACTTATGTAAAAGTTACATGTCAATTAAGTTATAACTAAATAATAATATTATAATTAACATATATAATTAAGGATATAAACAAATTTAATTTAGGAGTTCCAGGTTCAAGAATTCATCAACGGTGTATGGCATATGATGTAGGAGCATTTTTCTGACTGACTTTCTGAATAGGCTTGACTGATAAGCTTTTATGTGGTCAGGAATTTTGTTATATAGAATTATGCCCCTATGGAAAATACTTTTAAGGCTACTTGCAAATCTATGGGTAGATAAGTGGACGTGCTTAGATGTTCTTGTATGATATGAGTGGTAGTCAGAATTTAATTTGAAGCTTCCTATGTTTTTGTGAATGAAAGAGACCGTTTCTAAAATATAAACACATGGGAGTGGAATAATTTGTAATTCTTTAAAGATAATTATGCTCTCGAATCTCAGGGGTACTTGTTTCATAATTTTTATAGCTTTCTTCTGTAGTCTAAACAATTCCCCATATAGCAATACCATACTGAATTTGGGAGTGAATGTGGGCAAAATATATTGTTCTCAGGACTTCTATTGAGGTTATGTTTCTCAATAATAACAATAACATTTTCCCTCTACATCCATAATACAAATTATTCTGTAATATAACAAAGTAGTTCTATTGAACTGGTTATACTTGAACACAGACTGAAGTTTTGTATTATTTTGACACTCAAGCTCAACACCAAGTGGCAGGGTTCCATGAGGAGGTATTTATTGTCTTGCACCTCCTCTCTAGACTGTTATACCAATCTTAATTCATTGACATTCACAAATCCACTGTTGTTTGAAACAAAATACTAAGATAAAATAACAAATAAAATATCTAAAATAAAATATCCTACCATTGATGCACAATGCATTTGCCAACAAAATTTTTTTTTAATGATTTTAAGTTTCATTAGATTTGATTGCGCATTAGATTTACCGTATTTTAGGGACCATAAGACGCTCTGGACCATAAGACGCACCTTAATTTTAGGATGGAAATTTAAAGGAAAAGAAATTTAATGTGATTCTAAACGAAACATTTTAAAGGGAATAATATACTTCATTACTTAAACAAATTATAACCTTGTACAATGGAATCAGTGTCAATCACTTCTAACTTAAAATCGCATTGAACGAAAATCTCTTCTGTAGAGGTCACATCGGGTAAATTTTAACAACTGAAATGATTTCTCATGAAAGACTGAAAATACTTTTACACCCTCTAATCCTCAATTCAGCACACAACAAGGGTAACGGGACAAAGCTGTTTAGAGGTCATTGTATTTATTTAAACCACCCAGCAAAGACACTCCTTTTGTATAAAACAACTCAACATTCCTTTTTTTCGCATTGTATAGCCTACCTGGCTTCCAGCTACCCTCATTTTACGATTGTGACAAATGCAGTGATGTACAGTCTGTGTTAAAATTTGTAACTGTTTTATTGTTTACAACACCTTGTGTATAACTATGGTATTCCGGCAATATTTACCATAATTTTAATTTTTTTAGTGTACTTCGGACTATTAGACGCACCCAACTTTTAAGGCTCTTTTTTCAAAGTAAAAAAGTGCGTCTTATGGTCCGTAAAATACGGTATGTATGAAAATGTTGATTTCTCACTAAAATGAAGACAGTTGGCATACCTTAATATCATGCACATTTCCAGATTTGATTTAGGACATACAAGAACAGGAAATGAAGCAATAGAACAAATGTGCTGAAAAGTTGTTGGGACCAAAATATGGGGGTGGTGGACGGCCAGCAAATAAACAAACACAACCAAACCTTAATATCAATTTCTAGCTTCACCTTCTCAAAAGAGAGAATGGAAGTGCACACAAGACAAATGCAAGAGGAACAGTATTAACTGTATCAACATACTTCTCCAAATTTATTAGTTTCCGTTCCTC
The DNA here is from genome assembly GCA_964059195.1 of Ectobius pallidus. NCBI lineage: Eukaryota > Metazoa > Arthropoda > Insecta > Blattodea > Ectobiidae > Ectobius > Ectobius pallidus. The sequence goes on along the minus strand of CAXKWD010000004.1, from coordinate 177,599,957 downwards.
TTCTTGTAGTTTCTTGGATTCGTATGACACTATTTCTTCCTCTTTTAGTCTCTCTTTCTTGTCCTCAATTTGCTTTGTTATTTGTTGTTTCATCATGCTGAACTGTCTATCTTTCGCCGAAGCAGCTGCAGCTATCTCATTTTCTCGTTCCACTGTTAATAAATATAATCAGCATATATTAATATATTAATATATCCTAGGGCTGGCGAATATTTGAGGCAACGTATCACCATTGCCATACAAAGGGGGAATGCCACTAGTGTCATGGAAACCTTTCCTCCGTTTTCAGCCCATGATGAAATGTATTTCTTTTAATTATTATTACTGTATTATAATTCAGTACTAAATATTCCAAGCAACAGGCTATATGAATTATTTATAAGATTAATGGGCAAACAATTTTAAGTAATCCATATCATGTATTGATAAAATGGATGAAATAAATATATAAAAACTGACCGACCACAGCCCATAAGCCCGGAAGAGTTGACTTCAATAGACGCCAGCAGTGAAAGCCTAAATACTTATACGAAACATGTTAATTAAAGAACGTTGATTGGTCTTCAATTTTTTTTCCAATGCACCAAATTATTTTTCCCAATTTGCATTTAAACATTTTTGTTAAGCACGAAGCCATTCGGTTAATTAAGGACACAAGCATGTATTGTCAAATACAAACAGTACACTCACAGCGCTCACGGGATAATAATAATACAATTTCAGTCCAGTACTTCGTACTTTTATTTATTTACATCAGGTTCCCTTCTAAGGCCGCCGGTTGTACAGATGGTGACTATAAAATCAGACCTTAGTAAGTTGCTCAAGTGGCGTTTCTAACAGTACTCCTAGAGAAAATGCGTTACGGTAGGTGTCGATGGAGGAAAGGCCTGGACAAAGAGGGCCAGAGGATAGCAACAGGTTCTTACATATTCTAGATACTCACATTTTAATACATGAAGATGTTCTTTTTGAGCAGACTGGATCATCCACTGGAAAACAAACTTTTCCTCCTGGGAGCGCTGTAACAATCTGCTTAGATTCAAAGGCATCCCAGAAACTGAAAGGGCTCTATACTGGTAACTCAGCCATTTGTACTGGATACTGTGTAATCTATCACTGCTCAGACAACATTCTATGTCCGGATATCCACTCTGTAGAACTACACACAGGGTGTCCTGCACACAAGAAACACAACATTCTACATCAGCTGTGTAGAACTACATACAGGAAACACAATGGGAGGCATGCATAAAATCGTAGTCAATGCTTTTACTTTATCTATAGGAAAAGGTAAAAGGAAAAGCATAAACTTCATATCGTATGCATAAACACGATCGTATGCATAAACACGATTCTTTTGCTACGAAGTGAATGCTAGTGTACTGTAGGTTTTACTTTGCAATAATAATCGATTTTGCGCTCTTGGGGCATTTCCATTACTATTCGCGACTACCCGAATGCTGAACATGATTGTTATTGTGATGAGAAAGCGTTAACAAAAAATTTCATTTTTTTTTTCATATAGTTTCTAAATTCTCCATCATAAAAGGTGTCTCATAAGTACAAATGGCTGTGTTTATGAATATCTGAAAAAGGAAAGCCTACAAGAAATGTTATCCATACGTGGGCTTTTCCATAATTTTATCAGTTAAAAAGCGACTGCCCTTGAAACAATGCTCTGGTGAACTCCTATTTCTTCACCGTTTCCATTCTGAAATCCTAAGTCTGCCATTTACTCTAAGGAATCCTCATTTTTCATTTTCGAGTTAGGGCTGCTCCTCATCTTTCGCTGCTATAACCTATAAAATAATCACTCAACCATTCAACATTTTCTTTCTCAAATCTATCAAGTTGCTTATAAACAGAAACTGATGAAGCTCTTTATACTTCTTTTTATGCCTTATTTGTAAAAACGCAGCCATACAGATTACCACCAACCATTCACTAAGCAATCTATGCCACAAACGATGCATGCTACGATTTTTCTTAGTAAAACCTACAAAGCAGAGTTCTATACTACACATTATGCATACAATTTATAGTTTATTCGAAGGGTCGAAGGAAAATCTAATCACGGCCTATAAAATTGATTTTATGCTAAGAGAAAAAGCTTTTTCTATGGTTTTTATTCATACAAACCTTAGTATTGCCATAGAAAAGTGTAGTAAAAGTATGTACTACCATTTTATGCATACCATCCAATATTCTACATCAGCTCTGTAGAACTACACACAAAGTTTCCTGCATACACGAAACACAACATTCTACATCAGAATTTTGTGCTTCATATTACCTGAGGATTGCAAATCTTAAGAAGATTCATTGCCTTTCCACATTTAAAGATTGCTTGTTCGAGTCCATGAAGAAAGCCAGGAACTGCGTGCGTGAGTAAGTAATGCCCCTTGCTCCAGTATTCTCGATCTCGACATGTCATGAGGTCACTCTGCTCTTGTATGAAGAACTCTGTGTAAGTGTCATGGCACATGCCTTCAAATAACCACTTCTGCAAGAACCTGCAAATTGAATTACATTGTGTTAATAACAAGTTTTCTACCTTTGAAGAAAACACGATAATAAACATTAAATTTTGTTTTTTAGAGCTGGTTTGTTCATTACAGAAGTTCTGAACTCTAAATACTGCTTCTTGGTCCTAATTCAGCCTTTTGACACTATAGCATGATCTAATCACTTTCAAATTTAACCTTTTAACTAGGAAAATTTTCTTAAATGTTCCCACATAGAGTCGACAATTATTAAAGGTAAGTACAGTGTTTTTCACGTATGAGTTGACCAATTATGCGGGTTTCTGTGTTGTGGCGGCCACAGCTTTAACTCCCAAGTGATCAGGTGAAATATCTATGCAAATAAAGCCACTAAAGGTGTAATGATTCAGGTTCTAACAATTACAGTAAAAATAACAACATACCTCATGCTGGAAATGTCCTCCTCTTACTTCCACGTAATATTGGCATCTTATAAGGATATTTTCTTTCCTTGTGACATTGCCTTTAAGTTCTTATAAATCAAACCCTCATACATTAGAAAAACTTTAAGACACTATCATAAGAGAAATTATTTCTATCTCACAAGCTTACTTTTTGTAAAAGAAAATTTCCTTAAAAGGTGCCAGCATTGTGTGGATGGAAGAGGACATTTCCAGCATCTCTTGTGACGAGGTACGTGGTTATTTTCACTGTAATTTTAACTGTAATTGTGAGAACCTGAATCATTACACCGTTAGCAGCTTTATTTGCATAGATATTTCACCCGTTCATCTGGGAGTTAAAGCTGTGACTGCCACGATGCAGAAACCCACATGCTTGGCCAACTCGTACATGAAACACACTGTACATAGGAATGCTTTTTTTGTTAGAATGTGCAGATCGTTATTCTTGTGTTACAAACATCACTCCTAAAATGCAGCTTTTTTATTGCAATATTCCTCAGTGATTTAATAATCATGTTGTCCCATCACAGTGACGCTGTATGTTGTAAAGCTAGTGGGAGTAATGTCATATCTATGTAACAAATATCTAACTTCTTTGAGTTAACTCAAGAAATAAAAAAGTCAACAAGTCAACTCCCATTTAGAATATTAGAATTATCCCTAGAAACAATAAATTCCCGATACCCACCAGAAGACTGGACAAGAATTTAAATTGATGTCTCACTGAGTAAAACAAAAGGAGCAGGAGCTGGAATATACAGTGAAATCTTCTCCCAATGCAAATTATTCAGACCAGGAACATCAAATTTTCAAGCAGAACTTAAAGCAATAGCAACTACTTTGCACAACATTCTCAGACCTCAGATAGGAAAAAAACAGTAATACTTACGGACTCCATGGCAGCAATATAGGCAATAACCAAATACAAATAAAAAATCATTCAGGAAGTCAGAAAGAAGTATGTAAAAGTTTTTGAAGACACAAGGTAAATGTGTCATGCTAAAATGGGTCTCCTCACATATTGGTCTATTTGGAAATAAACAAGCAGACCAGCAGGCTAAATAAGGCACAAAGTCCAACAAAGACCAGAAAAAACAATATCTCTACAAAGGTGACTACAAGAAGTTAAACAAATAAAATACTGTAACAGGTAAGAATCAGACAAGAGAGAACTTCTAATAAGAAATATACTTTGTATATACTCCAACATGCTCAAACACCTTCCACAAAGAACAGCAGTAACACTTCTAAGAATGGAAACAGGCCATGACTGCTTAGGACAACACCTTCAAAGAATGGGATTTGTCTCAGGAACAGGACACTGTTTATGTGGAGGAGATGTATTGCTAAACAAGGAGCACCTGCTACACTGCAGATCTTCTCCTCCTCCTCCTCCTCCGTGGCGCAATCACCCGACCACTGCGTCATCTACCTATAGGCAGATGGCAGGATTGGGGGGCATGTGGTCAGCATGCCGACATCCACGGCCGTTAATGGTGGTTTCCATGACCGGACACTGCAGATCTAACAAGACTCTATTGTGAAGACGAGGACTGATGGTGTGAGACTCTATTGGAAAGATGAGGACTGATGGTGCAAGACTTTATTGGGAAGCACGAGGACTGATGGTGTGAGACTTTATTGGGAAGCATGAGGACTGATGGTGTAAGACTCTAATGGGAAGCATGAGGACTGATGGTGTGAGACACTACTGAGAAGCACGAGGACTGATGGTGTGACACAGTATTGGGAAGCACAAGGTCTGATGGTTGAGACTCTATTGGGAAGCACAAGGACTGATGGTTGAGACACTATTGGGAAGACGAGGACTGATGGTGTGAGACTCTATTGGGAAGACGAAGACTGATGGTGTGAAACCAAGCTCCAGTCAACAACAGAACTTTTGTGAGTTGACTGATACATTTCCCAAGTTATTGGCAGAACACGTTTTGTGGGCTTTCGTCTGCACTTTCAGCTACTTGTCAACCGATACATACCTGAAATACACCTGGCAGCAAGCTTGCAGAGCTGAATACAGGATGCGGGCGACATCTTTCCTTGTCACTTTCTGAATTTCCTCATACAGATAAGCCAGCAGTGCTACTCCTTCAGGAAGTGTCTCTCCAGGTAACCCTGGATGGACTTTGCACAGAAATGCCAGAGAAGTGATCTGAATAAGCAAGCTATCAAACTGATGGCGAAGTTGCAAGAGAAGCTGACTATCTGGTAACCTCATGACAGCACAGCGGTACAAGTACAAGTAACTCGACAAGCTTCCACACAGCGCCTGAAACACAGGTACCTACTTTAGAGAGAGCCATGTGGCTTATCACAAACCAAGTAAATCTGTGTTCAGGTTCAATGTATGAGGAAGGTATTTCAATTTTTCACAAGTACATTACCTGTTATCATTAGACCTGGGAATTTTAGGCATGAAAAACTGGTAATAGGTTACAAAAATGTTTATATTTTTATGTGCATGATCATAAGCATCACATGTTATTTGTTAATTGTTAATGTTAATAATAATAATAATTTTAATAACTCACAAGAAGATGTGGTCTACGATTTTACATTTATTAGAAATATACCATACGTCCATACATAAGCTAATTTGTGGCTGAGAGTTAGCCTTAAAAAATCTAAAAGCACCACTAAAAACTACTGAATTAGTTATCGGTTTAACTACCCTAATAAAGAAAATGTCAAGTTCTTACCTGTTTGTTACATGAACGACCAAAAAATATTTTCCCGTCATAAATAAGATCATTATAATCCACTAGCCAGGAAGGAAGCCTTAAAATTTACTTATTTAGGCAGGTTTAGGCATAAAAAAGGAAGAAATACCCACTAATCCCATTTTAGGTCATTTTAGGCACGATGAAATGCTACAATGAGTATAATTTTCCATAAATTGCAAACATCTGCAATTATTTTGCACATTTTCCTGAAGGAACTAAAAATATTTCTTGCCTAAAATTTTGAGATCTAGTTATCATATACTGGTAATTTATACTGATATTTAAGACAAAACTGTTTCATATAACAATGCAACCACTTGAATGAGCGCTGTGAAATCCCCCCTCACGTCACATCTACATGGCAGCGCTGTTAAATAGCTCTGTCTCTTACTCTCTTTGTCATGCGCACGTACCTGCACGAAGGTGTCAGAACTAAACACATACATACAGCTCGCCTAGTCTAATATGTACTTATATATTTTATTATAATTATTATTGGAATTTGAATTAACTTTCAAAGTAGAGCACGCGCACACAATAGTTCACATGTGCTTAAGAGAGACTGTGGTGGCAGCCACTTAAAGTTAAGTCGCAAATGCGAGCAGTCATGTTGAAGACCTGATAAACAGATTCCTATTGGATGTTAAGACGTGTAGATGGGTCTCTTGTGATTTGAGATATGACTTTTGTAAGAGCTAGTCACTTCACAGCACTCAAGTAAAAGTAGGTCAGCAGTGTTCATTAAGTTAGGTATGCCCCATGATATTTCGAATTGCATAAATAATTTCATTACAGTTTAAATTAATTATAATAACAATCATAATACATGTGTGTAATAACTGTGTTAATTTCAAGCAGGAAATACCATATTGGCCCAAATATAAGACAGTGTTTTTGCCATCCAAAGTGTTTATAAAAATTATACTCGTCTTATATGCGCTGCCTAATACTTTCAACAACTCTCCATTCATGAAAGCAGTGGAAATTGCTACGTGATGACATCAAATCAAATCAAATCAAATCTTTATTCACCTTTAAATACAATATATTTGTACAATAGGCTTCGTCAGTTTTTGGATAGTTTTATATAATAACAAAAAAGCTAAGAATACAAATTTATATCCATAATATTTTCTGGTATATTACTCTCTAAAAATTCTTCTACGGTGTATATCGCTTTGCTTTTGAACCAAATAGATAGAATATTGTACAGTTGTTTTTTTTCAAGATTTCTTATCTTTAATGGAATTTTATTAAAAAAAATTATCTGTTGATAGCAGTGACTTTTTATATTTGTACTTAAGTGAAGTTGTGGTTTATCTAAATCATTTTTCCTTCGCGTGTTGTAGTTATGCATTGACGATCTAGTTGTAAATTTAGTGCTATTTTCTTTAACATATGTAATATTAGCTAAAATGTACATAGAGGTAAGACCCAACGTCAAAAAGTCACGTGGAAATTCACCACACTTGACCAAATTTTATTTTTCCCAAATTCGTGCTTCTGTTAGTATTGCACTGTTACTTCTCTATTTTCTACACGTAAAGCTTTGTTTGACCACCAGTAATAGCAGACCATCTGGAAAAGAGAGCATCTATATGTCTCAATGCATAAATAAAGGTGAGAGAAGAAGTTACGACATGAACTTCAAAATTCCTACTTATGTGAAGCAGAATGTACTAATAAGCTGTTTTATTTATTTTTTCGTACCTATCCTTAAAAAATTCATGGTTGTCTTATATTCGTCGAATTCGTCACTGGAATTCACTGCCTAGCTTCTCAGGAAATGCCAAATGACTTCACAGTTCAAGCGTCATTTAATAAATTTAGTATACAATAACACTTAGGAATTGATGCTAATTAGTAATTTTTTTTTTTTTTTTTTAATTTTCATTATATTTTGTAATAACTAAGAATGTATTTGTTCAGTCATACATTTTTTTTTTCATTTCTTTATTTTAGTCATTTGCATTATCTATTATTCAAGTACTTAATGTTTGAATTCTATTTCTTTGTATTTAATGTACGTTTCTTGTATTCAGGTATATCATTTCTTGTTTTCGTTTATTATTATTATTACTATTATTATTATGTATTTCATGTATTTGCCCTGGTTGAGTGGTAGAGAAGGCCTTATGGCTTTAACTCCGCCAGGTTAAATAAATAAATAAATAAATAAATTAAATAAATAAATAAAATAATAAAATAAAATACGAGGTCTTCTTATAGTCAGGCCAATATGGTATTGTGAGTTCTGTTTTACCCATTGTAACGTATTTCATCGCCCTGAGAGAACTGGAAGAGAACCTTGTTGCTCGAAACAGACTCGAACTCAGGACAACCCAGCAGCCGAGGTGAAAAGTGACCACAAGTAAGTCATACAACTTTATCTCATCAGAGTATGGTTCAGTCGTCAATGGTTCAAAATGAAAGGGAATACTTACTTGCAGCATGAGGCCCTCTTGTAATGAACTGGAAGACACCATCTTCTTGAGACGTAAGCAGCAGGAACCAGCTACAAGGAAATCCTTGCAGTAAGCCTGCAGAGTTCCAGGTGACAATCCTTCCACACAAATCCTCCTTGATATCACGAATTCATCTCCTTTCTGCACAAACAAGCACAGTGTAAATAAATACATTGTAGTACCCGCGAGAGGCAATGGCAAATCTCCGCGGTATCACCCTTGCCTGAATCACCTCGGACGAGTCGTGGTCATCACCCCACGGCTTCGTCCCGGGTCTGGACCTGCCTTCGGGCAGAACACTCATCATCATCATCAGTCCATATATAATCAATAAGAATATTCGTCTTCACACATTTTTTGTAAGTAAAAACTTACCAAAAGGATGATTGTTTTGATGAGAGACTTCTCACATCATCAGTTGAGAACAGCTGATGATGGTGAGAAGTCTCTCATCAAAACGATTGTCCTTTTGGTAAGTTTTTACTTACAAAAAATGTGTGAAGACGAATATTCTTATTGATTATATATAATATACACTTCACAATGTTTTCCCAATTAATTTAATCAAACATTGTAGACTGCTTATGAGTTTCAATATTGCATTCAATTTATTTTACAAACCTTTATCACGGATGATATGGTATAAAGAAAAGGAAAAAATAAGAATAAAAATGGCAAAATTTGTAGTACAGACTATATCATATACCATATAAGCATTAAGATATTTTATATTATTACGGTTTTTAGGCTGACAAAAGAAACATTATGTACTGTTGAAAAATAAATAAAAAATAAAATAAAATAAAATCTGCATGTTATGTCCAGGTATGTAGGTTAAAATAAACCAGAACATAATGTGCTATGATTTTATTTTGCAAAGTTCACTTTCTTTGTCAAAATACAGACATTAACTACAGATTAATCATTTAACAATTATGTCCTCTTCTATGCACCGATATTTCAACTTACAATACAGAATTAGATGTTATTTAATAACATCTAATTCTACAGCTAAATACAATTCAAAACAATTCTACTGGTATCCAATAGCTTGCAACTACAACTACAACTAAATTTACATCTGAAACTACATACCTATTAATAATAGAAAGAAGGTTGGGAGAGTTTCGTTTCAGTTTGCCGGTATCCTCATTTCAGTTATGAAAAGGTTCTTCAGCAAACACTGTTTCTGCTCTCCCTTCCTTGACATCCTTATGCTTTACAATTTTTTTCCCCTACTTAATCTGAATAGTCCGTCTATTAGCTATCTGATTAATCCATTTTTTTTGTCCGTATTGTTGTGCCCATAAGGTTTATCCTCTGCTGGGCAGCTCTTCCTGTCTGCCCAGGGATTGCCGAAGTTCTTTCTATATTGTCTACTACTGTACCCACACAATCTACAGATTTATACTCGTCCACAGGAGCTTTTCACACCCACTAAGCTGTTGATCAATGGGCCCAAGAAAAGGTTTTGTCCACGTGGCTGCACCATCTACCGTATTAGCCCGAATATAAGACGATGTTTTTTCCCTGAAAATGTGCTTTTAAAAACTATACTCGTCTTATACGCACAGCCTAAGACTCAACAACTCTCCATTCATGAATGCAGCTATGCACGTGTGTAGCGGGTATCCCCAAGCAAATGGCGTGCGTCCGACCCAAGTCGCGCGGAAATTACCGAATTTTACTGAACTTTATTGTTCTCGAATTCGTGCTTCTCCTTGTACTGCCGTGTACTGCACTGCTTGGCATCTCTATTCTCTACGCATAATGCTTTGTTTGACCACCATCATGGCAGACCATGTGGAAAAGAAAGCATCTTCATTGTCTCAATGCGTAAATAAAGGCGAGAGAAGAAGTTACGACATGAACTTCAAACTTCTGTTTTATGTGAAGCAAAATGTACTAATAAGCTATTTTATTTATTTTTTCGTAACTACCCTTCAAAAATTCAGGGTTGTCTTATATTCAAGGTCGTCTTATTTTCGGGCCAATACGGTATATGATGGAAAATATATCAATATTTATCTCTCGACTAACTTCAAGTTTATATTGATTATTGATTGCAATGAAGTATTTCCATACTCAGAAAATTTGCTATTATCTATGATAGTTGATGAAAAAACTCATTCAAGAGCTTGGAAATGGGGGAATTTAAAAAGCAAGACAATCTACCTCTAAAGGGAAACCTCCAAATTTCGGAAACATAAGAAGAACTTTGAAGCTACCATTACACTGAAATTATTGACTGGAATACTTGCCTGTTATATTACCACCCAATGCTACGGGAATTATGTAATGATGACATTCAATCACCCATCAAATCTCACACTAAGCCCATCAGAGACATCAAAAAGTTTCCCTCACACTCAGGTAGCTGAGAGATGTGTCAAACTTCTTACCGAGGCCTCTGCTAAAGTATGTGGGCATGAAGCTAGATATGGTTACATCAGATCTACACTTTTATAAAGATCGCCTATGTCTACTTTCTTCCAAAAGTCACACTGGAAAGTTCCTGATCCACACTGGAAAGTTTGTGTTGGAACTCTGACAAGCATCAACTTGAGGTTTTCTATCAGTTTCTGTAAGGATAGAACTGTAAGCAGTAACAAGTACCTGATCACACTAGAAAGTTTATGATGAAGCTTCGACAATAATTAACTTGAGGTCTTTTATCAGTTTCTGTAAGAAGAGAACTGTAAGCAGTAACAATTACCTGATGACACTGGAAAGTTTGTGTTGGAACTCTGACAATCATCAACTTGAGGTTTTCTATCAGTTTCTGTAAGGATAGAACTGTAAGCAGTAACAAGTACCTGATCACACTAGAAAGTTTATGATGAAGCTTCGACAATAATTAACTTGAGGTCTTTTATCAGTTTCTGTAAAAAGAGAACTGTAAGCAGTAACAATTACCTGATGACACTGGAAAATTTGTGTTGGAACTCTGACAAGCATCAACTTGAGGTCTTCTATCAGTTTCTGTAAGGACAGAACTGTAAGAAGTTACAATTACCTGATCACACTGGAAAGTTTGTGATGGAACCCTGACAAGCGTCTTGAGGTCTTGTAACAGTTTTTGTCAGAGTAAAACTGTAAACAGAACAATTACCTGATGATGGAAAGTTTGTGAAGGAACTCCGACAAGCATCAAGTTATGTTCCAATATCAGTTTCTGTTGGGGTATAACTGTAAGCAGTAACAATTACCTGATGACACTGGAATGTTTGCGATGGAACTCCGACAAGCATTAACTTCAGGTCCTGTATCAGTTTCTGTCGGGGTAGAACTGTAAGCAGTGAATTAGTAGCGTTGCTTGGGTCCATGTATAGATGTTTTTGTCCAACTTTGGATTTCCACACCTTCTGCACGCAATCAGTACTAGCTTCAATGAGGAATGGTTTCTCTCTGCTGGGGTTGAGGGATCCAAGAGACTCCCACGTCCTTGTAACAGCATGACGGCTGTTAAGTGCCAGTTCCCATATGTCACTGCTACCTGGTTCCAAACTGCAGCTCACTGTCATGGAATGGTCCTGACTGGGAGAGCCATATCCCTCATCCCGATACTGAGAAACAGCAAGGATAATGAATAAATAACAAATAAATAAAGTATGATAAATTATTTATCCATAAAGACAGTATGAGTCAATAATATTTACTGATAATACCACCCTCTGTTCTTAAAATGGAAACAAATTGACAGTATGGAACAGGAGCACTGTGAAGCAGTAAAATGATTTCAGGTTAATGGCTTTTATCTAGATTTAAGAAAATTCCAAAATTAATTAATTAAATCATTATTAAGTGCCAGTATGGTAATTATGAGATTGTGTGTGGGACGGGAAAATATCTGTCCATCTGTCCGTATGTCTGTATGCGCGATAACTCCAATACGCTGTATCGGATTTTCATGAAACTTGGTATACGCATTTATAAGGTCCATAGGAAGAACCCTATTGATATTGGAACAAATCGGTTGACCGGTATCAGAGTAATGCCCAATTTAGTGCCTATTTTCATGGTAATATATCAGAAAGGCTCTACAACTCAAATACACTTTATCGGATTTTCATGAAACTTGGTATAAATATTTAGGCTATAACATCCATGACAAGAAGCCTATTCATTTTGGACCAAATCGGTTGACCGGCACCAGAGTAATGCCCAATTTAGTGCGTATTAGAAAGGCGTGATAACTCAAATACGCTTTATCAGATTTTCATGAAACTTGGTATATGTATTTATAACATCCACGGGAAGAAGTCTATTGATATTGAGTAATCCCCAATTTAGTGCCTATTTTATGGTAATGTATTAAAAAGAATTTATCAAATGCAAATCAGTTATCATGACAACATATTGTTTTAGAATCTATATACACAGCTTTGGAAGTGGCAATACAGTTAGCTATGACAAATAACACTATTCCTTTACATACGCTTAACAAACTAGACCGTTAAACTGAGTGAGGTGCCCGAGATGATAACATCTTGGACTTGCATTCTGGAGGTCCTTGGTTCAAATCCCGAAGCCGACCAATTTCACTTTTTTCTTTCTTTCTTTTTTTTCTGCGAGTGTGTAATTGTCATTATATCACAAATCTGTAGATTATAGTTCTGCTGATGCTGGATGATTTTAATCTAATTTTTTTTTTTTAACTAGACCTTTGTTCTTCTGCACCCCTGCTTAATTAATTAATCTGGAGCTTAACTTGGAAATCAATATCATATTTAATGATATCATAATTGCAATTATAACTGATTAAACAAAAGAATGCTGGCACTTTGTTATATCAGTTTATCTGATTTGTTTTTCTCTAAGTGATACTCTTAATGAGAACAACCAACAGAAGTAAAATCATTAGGAACTACATTGACTTGGGATCAACATAAAAAAGTTGGTTGCAAAGCTGTGCTGCAAAGTAATAGAGTGCAGCCACTTAATATGCCTTTTTAATTTTCTTTATTATTTTTGTTATTGTTACTAAGTTGGATTTATGTAACAAAAAATGTTCTAAATGCTATTCTCTCATTTGATACTCTTGATGTACATTGTTTACTGCATACTTGCTGACATCATCAATGTTATTCTACAATGAACTAAATCCATAGACTTAATATGGGACGAAAAAACTGACCTTGATTAAAATAAAAAACCGGGCTCCATCAAGACCTGGCTTTATGTTTATGTTTATGCACTTATGTTTAAAATTTGGTGTCAATTAAACACACCACAGTTTATAATTCATGTCAGAACTAAACCTCATAGCATAAAAGCTCCTATTAATTATTCATTCTTCTATTCATTCTTCAATTATTCATTAATGTGTTATGACATATGGGAATGGCAGTGCTATATGTAGGGATAGGAATTTTTCATGATCGCGAATTTAATTATTTTTTATTAAGAACTGTCTTAGGAATGATAACTAGCTTCAACACACACAACAGTACCCAGAAAAATGTTTTAGTACTCGCGAATTGATGCGAATTTTGCATGAAAGTGCGAATTTTGCATGAAAATGCGATTTTGGCAGAAATTTTTACTTTAAAATGGAATTTTGGTATAAATTTTTACTTTTTTGCGAGAAAGAGGCCAAAAACTAAAATTATTTGAAAATTTACTGGACGCTAAAATACCTTCATATTGTGTTTTTAAAACCTCTTTGAACTTTTATCGATTATTAGGATTCGATTAGTATCGAAAGTTACCGTAAGACGTCACGACCGACCTTCAGTATGAAAAATAACTTTGTATTGTACTTTGGATCTGTATCAATTACCGAATTTATCTGAAAATAAGGCACACTTTTTTTCTAATTAATTTTAGAGACCTCATCCAGGCGGCATCGGTTGGATTTTTTAGTACCGGCAGTAATTTAGAAAGTTATGAGGTCTGGAACAGTGTTGACCCAGCGTTGTGAGGATAATTAGGAAGCTAGTGAGCAGCGGTCACAGAGGCTGAGGGCTGTGTTGTGCTGACCACACAACCACTCAATATCTGCAGGCCATGAGCTGGGCAGCATCTGTTATTGAAAGCCAAGACCCTTGAAGGCCTGTAGTGTTCTAATTTTTCATATAATCCAAAACTGTTTTTAATAAATGTATTTTTAATTTCATTACAATTTGCAATTATTTCTTTCTTACAGAAAAAAAAAATCACGTTACAGATTAAGAGCATATTGTAGTATTTTAAAGTCTATTTTCTGTCTATTTACACGTTTTAAAGCATATTTTAAGTGCCTATTTTCTCTTCTAAAAGCCTATTTACTTATTTTAAAAGCCTAGTTTAGGTGCCTAAACTAATTTTCTTAGAGCCTAAAATCCCAGGACTACGTGATAACCCACAACTCGGATAAACCGGAAATGCGTAATTGGGTGTTCACTGAACTGCATTTGTATTGACAGATTGAATTTGCTTGTATTTTGTAAATTATTTGAGTTTTTCTTCAATAGCCTATGGCATCTTCTCAAAATGCAATGATGACAATCCTGCCATATCAGAGTCACTAACCTGGTGATCAGACAGACATAACACTTTGGGAATCACAAGGCTGCGTGGTTTTGTAAGTCCAACGAAATCAAATTCTTCATGTGGACACCATTTTCTGCAAACATCAGACATAAATATCAATTAATACTGGGGGAGAATTAGCTTGGTACGCTGATGCCAGCATTTTAGATGGACTGCTGCACTGAAAATTGCAAATAAGATGTACACCTGTATTTTTTAATTATATCTTTGGTGATACTGGTATTTGAGAAAATACAGCAACACAAGTAAATCAGAGATAAATGCAGGTAAACTACAAAGGAGATATGCTAATGAGTAGGGATAAATAATAATCAGATGTGATTTTGATGAAATTACATATTTTTATAGTATTACCACAGTATACGTATTAATACAGTGACGAAAATCAGTCCGTTTTTCTGCCAGACGAACATGCATGCATATACACCTAGCGATTGTAGCGGCCATAAACTAGCACTACAGTAACTACTGCAGGAAGTAAGTAAATGAATGGAAGTGTTGTATTTATTAGAACAAGCGTGTTTTGAAAGAACTGCAGTACTTTCTGATGTAAACTGCAGTAATAATAAAGGAATAAATCCTGAATTGCATTTCTTCACTTTCCCAAAGGACCCAAAAAGGTAAGAACAAAAATACATAATATTTATTGTAGGGCTACTACTTACTCGTGACACCTATTCTGGTGTGGTTGTGTTTCAACTTACTTTAATGTAATATTTTTATATTTCAATCTGCTGTAAAGATTTCTGGTGTAAAAAAATGGGTCATTAATGGTCGACGAAAAGACCTACTAACAAAAGATGTAAAATATTTCAGTGAAAATTGCTGTCTATGCTTGGAACATGTCAAAAACAGCAAGATTATGAATTCCTATAAGAACTCTTAATTAAATGTATTGTGATGTCATGGGCCATCTTAATGAGTAGCATCATGTGTAAATTTATTGATTTTATTGGTATATTACTTTATATTGATTTTGATATTTATTTGCATTAATTGTTAGTATAATATGATGAAGGTATTTTTATAGAGATACCCAGTATGTTGGGGAAAGGAAGCCACATCCTGTGTTCCTGGACGATAACAGTCATACGCACTATGTGTGCTAATTAATTATTATAAAAATGTATTCCTTGTATAAACTCCTACACACATCCTGTCGTGTTGCAAGTTCATTGACATTATGTGAGATTTAATTAGTACTATGTATTTCAAACACTCATTGTTTTCATACAAATTGAATGATGCATAAACGCGAGGCAGATTGACTAATATTTGAATACCACTTAAAATGGCAATTAAAAATCTTTTGTTATAATGATTCTGAGAATTGTTCTCTTATGATCAATCTGTGCACCTGTGTGTCATGTAGGCCGGATGTAGGGATTTGGTATATATACTCTTGTTAAGATTGAATGATAGGAGGGTACCACTTGAGAGCTAGCATCAGATAGAGAGGGTATAGCCCCGGCGGGAGGTACCACACCCCAGGACATAGTTGAAGAACTTCTGGGCCTTTCCTCAGCTAGAGATGGCCAGATTGCTTTTCTTCTTAAGTTGTAAGTAAGCAAATGTTAGTTCAGTCTGATCTGCCCTCGCAAGTAGCTAATATATGTATTATAGTCATATTTATAAGAAGTTAAGCTTTGAAAGAATATTAACAGTTTGTACGAGCAGAACAAAGCTCAAGTAATGATTACAGAAGAAATCTGTTGTATCTGTCTTTTAATCAGTTTTCTCATTAACCTATGTTATTTTATGTATATAGTTAATAAATATTGTAGTAATAACGGGGATTAATAATTCTACATTACCCGATCATTCCTAGGGGTTAAGGTAACCAGGGGCACTCGGCTAAATTCCTGTCCCTTCCCCAGGTATGACAACTGGTGGCAGCGGTGGGATTAATTTTTAGTTAAAACTATCGTTAATCTCCACGAACCTAAGCTTAGAAGAGTACAAAAGATAAAATATTTTGTAGCCTGCTGTAGTAATACGTTGTTGAGGATATTGAATACGAGCAGTACAAAAATATTTTGTAGCCTACGTTGTGATTATTGGTGAATAAGAGTAATATGAAGTGATGGTATAGAAAATGTGATAATATAATTTTATGTGCTCCAAGTAATAATAATAATAATAATAATAATAATAGGAAATAAAGAGTTTACATGGCGTTGTGTTGTTGGAAACGTCAAGATCCCTGTGATAAAGAGTTTACACTACTCTTAGTGAGAGTACTTAGTGTGTGCACGGATCCACTAAGTATGCCAAGGAATTAGTGGAAAGATTTTTCAGATTATACAGATATAGATGTATCAAGGATACAGGAGAACGAACATAAATTTAGAGGACTTATAGCTGAGTCTAGGTTGGATATTGCATTCGAGGGTCGTCCTAAACACTTTAAAGTTCCCATTCAGAATATTTATAAATACGAACATGGAGAAGGTTTGGCTGTAATTTTTTAATTAGAAGTGAGGATTGTAATTAGATATATACCACCCACACATGATTATGACACTCTGGAGATAGAAAGAACAGACTATCTGCCTATGTATAGTGCTGCTAAGTCTAGGAGTGAGGATATGCGGGTTCCATTTTTACCACAGTAAATAAAGAGACCACAGGTTTATTTTATTTTATTTTTTTATTTATAAACTTTTTTTGTGTTTTTTTATTTTATTCCCTACCGGTGGTTAGGGTTGGCCCCGCACCTAGTGGCCCGCTCGTTGTTGGAAGCGAACTGGCGCATTTCCGCCGGGGAAAGCACCCGAAAGTCGAACGAGACCTTCGGGTCGCAGTCCCCCTGCAGAAGGGGCCAATAAGGAGGCAGCCTCCTCCACGGCACATAAGGGATACTTATTTTATTTATTTATTTATTTAACCTGGCGGAGTTAAGGCCATAAGGCCTTCTCTACCACTCAGCCAGGGCAAAAACATGAAATACATAATGATAACAATAATAATGATTAAAAATAAATTAAAAAAGAACTGATATACATGAATACAAGAAACGAACATTAAATACAAAGAAAAAATTAGAACATATATACTTGAATAATTAAGATACATTAAGACACATTAAATGATAAAAAAGAAATTAATTGTTACAAATATGATTTAGTTATATAAAAGCATTAAGTGATAGAAACTGAAATTAACATAGGACATGAAAAAGATTATTAAGTACTACGTATATGTGCTGTTAACTGCGATCTGAAGGTTGACAGTGACCGGCAGTCCTTGATATGAGATGGTAAAGAATTCCACATTCGGATGACTGAAGTAGTAAACGATGATGAGTAAAGAGATGTATGATGTTTAGGTATTGCGAGAATATGATATTGCCTGGACCGAGTGTTTAGGTTATGATGAGATGAAAGAGTTTGAAAGCGTGATGACAGATAGTGAGGACAGGAAGTGTGAAGAATTCGATATAGGAGGCAGAGAGAGTGCAATTTTCTTCTGTCGTCCAAGTGAAACCATGCCAATGTTTCAAATGCTGGCGTAATATGATCTGACTTACGAATACCACAAATGTAGCGAACGCAAGCATTATGAACACGTTGTAGTCTTTGTCCTAGTTTGAAGCTCAGGTCGCTTAGTAGAATATCACAGTAATCAAAATGAGGCATTATAAGTGTTGATACGAGTGTTTTCTTTAGAGAAGAAGGTAGAAAGTTTTTTAATCGTTGGAGAGCGTGAAATATAGAGTATATTTTTTTGCAAATTTCTTTTATATGGATGTTCCAATTTAAATTACTGTCAAAATGAAAGCCAAGATTTTTTACATGCGAACTAAATGGAACAATGTGCACCGGGAAGGAGACCCTCTCTTACCGGCCGCACCACCGGCAGGTCCGATTACATATAACCTCGAAGTGAGTTGACCATCTATCCAGAGTCGGCATCAACTGAAACAATAAAAGATTAAAGTACATCATGGCACAAGAAACTTTTTTTAAATTTATTTTCAATCGTTCAGCATTACATTGCTATGTCAGATTGGTGATAACCATTAGGGTGAAGGATCTAGTTGTGGCTGGATGGATGCAAAGATGGGATCCTAAAAGCGGTAGACCGGTTGCTAATTTTTTGAGAAATATAGAAACTGCAGCAGAGTTGGGTAATTTAAGCGATAAAGATAAAGTTCGATTAGTTATTATGAAAGTGTTAGGAGCTGCTCAGATATTTGTTGATACACACCCAGAATTGCAAGCAGACGTTACGTTTACAAGGTTACAAGAGATATTTAAGGAACAATTTAAGGAGCAGCACACAGATTTTTTTATTACTCGCAGTTGCAGGCAGCGACACAGGGAAGGGATGAGTCGATCGCAGACTTTGCTGACCGTCTGCATCGTTTAAGTAGGCAAACTATTAGAACAGTCGATGATGAGACTGAACAAAGGGCAATCCATTGATTGATAAACGTTTGTTAGCAAGTATTATTAACGGGTTAAAAGGAATCCCTGGGTTGCAAGTAAAGTACAAAATGCCCGAGACAATGGATAAAGCAATAAAGATTGCCACCATGGCAGCCCAGGCAGAGACAGAAGTAGATAAAATGTGCAGTCAGGCTCACGCGCAAGTGTTTAGTAATGAAAGCCGATGCGTACAGACGCAAAATAAAGGTGGTGGTCCTAGGTCAGCAGGATGAGGACATTGGGGCAACAACTATAGTAACAATAATAATAAACAAGGATATAGGAATAATTGGAGTGAAAGAAACGCTAGTGGCAGTAATGCACAGCATGGATGGCTTTAACGTGATCCTGGTCACAAAGGATCGAGTACCGCTCAAGGAGCGCGAGGGGGTAACGACGGTTACCGGAGCACGAGTGGTCGTAGGGGTTACCAGTGTTATAACTGTCGGGAGATGGGGCATATAGCTAAATATTGTAAGAAAAGGCGAGAGGGGCACCAAGGTTTAAACGGGGTAGGGGGGACCAAAGCAACCCCGTCGGTCTTCCCGAAGTAGAGCCGAAGAAAGAAGTTGTGCCAGCAGCGATTAGTCCGGCGACGGGACTGCTGCTAGAAGTTGAAATAGAGGGAACGAAACGTAAGTTATTAGCGGATACCGAAGCCGTTGTGTCATTGTTAAAACAGACAGTAAGTTCTGCACGACTTGAGAAAAATAATATAACGGCTAGGGGTGTAACTGGAACAGATTAAGGCCCGTTATTACCATCTCCAGTAAAATATTTACGGCTACTTTTACGGTTACTTTACTGGCAGTTTGATTTTACAATATCTGGTTAGGCGTTAACTGTAGGTAAAAAGCTCTTAACTGGCAGTAATCTTTACTGTAGGAAAATGTACAAGTAAACTCCTAACCGGAGGATTTTTTGAGGTTATACTTCTCGCGAACTGAATTAAAATGGAGAGATGAAGTTATTTAGCTGCTTTCGTAATGTCACTGGTGATGAAGAACAATGCCAATATATGTAAAAATAAATAAAAAAATATTGAAAACTATATAGATCAAATTATTATGAAAGTTTGGACAACAATTACTTTACTATTTGCTTCCTCTACCCGTACATCAGATCATATTTGGGTTTTTCATCCTTTGGGGATGGGATCTCGAAACGTGGTTTTTTTTCTTTTCATTTTTACAACCACTTTACTTGAGGAGGATTGTATTCTTATTTAACAGGAATTGTATAATGAGCGTAATATATAAACTATATAGGCCTATATATAATGTATTTTAATATGTTATGCTAAGAGCTAATAATTTCATTTGAAAACATCTCGTAATATATCCTGAAGTTATTAGCTACACATTTCATACACAAACTTATTAGGTTTTAGGTCTTGCCTCGCAAATTATGCAACCTTTTTAGGCTAAGACAACTGATTGCACACTACTGCCCGTACTGTGTACTGCAAACTATAATTAAATTCAGAGGAAGTTATATATTTCACAATAGGTTTTTCTGATACGTCTCTTTGAGCTTTGCTCTTATGGCCACACCTTACTGTGTGTTATTTAGTTTGAATTATATGACACTTTTCGTCGATATCATTCAGAAACAATATTATGCTTCACTTGAAAAGAAATTGCTGTGTCTCTTTATTTTTTTTATATCAGCCATAACCTGATTATCCATTGCAAAATCAAACCAAACAATGAAAACAGATGAAAAACTGCTGCAAACAACTAAGAAACGCTCGTACCAACTGCTGTGACTTTTGTCTGATTGCGTTATCTGGGAGTAAACTTCAACTAGAAGATGATAAGAACAAAGAAGCGTTTACTGGAACTTTACTCCGACCGTAAAATAAACTGGCAGTTAACATTTACTCCTACTTAACTGGACATCGTAAGAACGGGCCTTAGAGCTGGACGGTGTACAGAAAGTCAGGTTTTATATTAATGAGAGGTCCTATGAACATGAATTTTTAGTAAGTGACTTGAGTTCCCCTGGAGATGGGATACTGGGTGTCGACTTCCTACGAAAGGTTGGAGCGCAACTAGACTTGCAAACTAACTGCCTCTTGGTGGGAGGCCAGAGAATTCCTCTAGTAAGCAGCTTGTTGGGTGCTGTCTCGTCTACCGGTGAGCGAGATGGAATGGGCTGTAGGGAACCCTCTGCTCAGGGATTGATCACCCCGCTTCAGGCATTGGACCCTACAGATGGCCGCACTGAGCTTGAGGAGCCTGGTCAGGATAACTTTCCAGGTTGGTTTTCATTGATCATCCTAACGGAAATGGCTGCATGCTCTTCGTTTCACAGGACAATAATCCGTGCTAGGGTTGTTGGGCGCAACATCAATGCAGATTCCCCCTGTGTAGTGTTCGAACCGGTAGAAGCCCTACTACCAGGTTTATATTCACCATGCGATGGAGTTAGCAGAATTCGACTTCACTGTTGTGCATCGCACGGGTCGGAAATTGCCCCACGCTGACGCCTTGAATCGTCACGTAGCGATGACGTTTTGTGAGAAAAACTTGAGTACAGAAGCAATATTGCAAGCTCAGAAAAGTGATGAGTCTTGTATGGAATACCAAAGGAAAAAGAAAAAGTACCCAGACTTTAGAGTTAATAACGAAGGTTTATTGTTTAAACAAAGCTAACAGAGTATGTCTGGTTATTCAATAGTCATTCCGAAAGAACTGGTTCCAGTAGTGTTGCAATATTATCACGATACACCTTTCGCTGGACACCAAGGTGTTCATAGAACAGTTGCACGTATTTCAAGGAAATACTGATGGAGTATATTACGAAACGATGTAAAAGAGTTTATCAGTACGTGTGATAAATGCGCGAGAAGAAAATCAGGAACCGCGGTAATTGTACCTTTAGCAGAACCGCCGCAGGCATCAGATTTCCTAGAAATGCTATCTACAGATTTCGTAGGAGTATTACCTACTACAGAGTTGTTAAATCGTTATGTGTTAACGTTTGTAGATCATTTCACGCGATATTGTTTTGCAATACCAGTCCCAAACCAATGTGCCGAAATAGCAGCAAAAGACTTTGTGTCTAAAATTGTGTTAGAATTTGGCTCGATTAAGTCACTGATTTCTGATCAAGGCCCACAGTTTTAATCAAGATTATTTCAAGAAGTGTGCAAGCTATTGAAAGTAATGAAGTTACAAACAACTGCGTATCACCCGCAGAGTAATGGAATTTGTGCGAGGTTTCATAAAACCTTAGCAGATATGATCTCGCACTTCATATCTAAAGACGCGAGACGATGGGACGAGTATGTACCATATGCGGTAATGGCATACAGAAGTACACCACATTCAGTGACGGGATATAGTCCGCACTACTTGGTTTTTGGTAGAGAATTAAGGCTACCAATGGAAGATTATTGTAGAATGTAGGATCTGAGGTTTTCCTGGCGCAGAAGCTGAGTGAAGTTTTCTCGGGCAGTCAGCCAGGTGGTTTCGTCAATTAAACCCGACGTTTCGGAGGCCAACGCTGCCTCCATCTTCAAAGGCGTTGAAGTGCCGAGTGGTCGTCCTGGGGTCGTATTTATATTAAAGGCTACTTGGACCGTACCGACCAATCAGGTGTCAGCACGGCTCTGCGTCTTCCCATTGGTCCGCTCTCTTCTGTGCTTAACTGTTTGCAGACAATTCTCCCAAATCGGGCTGATGTTAATGCCCACGTCCCTATTCATGTTTTCTGGTTGAAATTTAATTTCTACTGCCTCTCTAATCAGTCGTTCCCAGTAGCCTGATGTTTTGGCCAAGATGGTGGTGTTTGCGAACTGGATTTGGTGTCCTGGGCCTGAGTTTATAGCATGCTCTGCTATCGCTGATTTGTCCGGGTAGAACAGTCTTAGATGTCGGGCATGTTCGTCGCAGCGTTGCTGTATGGTTCTGGATGTCTGGCCGATATACACCCTGCCGCATTTGCATGGAATTTGATATACGCCCGGGGTCCTGAGGCCCAGGTCGTCTTTCACAGGGCGCAGCATATTCCTAATTTTGACTGGCGGTTTGAAAACCGCCTTTATCTGCCTTTTCCCCAGTATTCTTGCCAGCCTCTGGGACAAGTTCCCGAAGTATGGTAGTACCGCTACTCATGCGGTGTCCTCAGAAACTTGGGCAGTCTTATTTTCCTGGCGAATGGCCCTTTTCAGGGCCTGGCGGATCTCTGCTTCATGGTAGCCATTTTGTAAAAAAGTCTTCCTCAGATGTTCGAGTTCCTCAGGTAGGCTCTCCCTATCAGAGATAGAGACGGCTCTCTTGAAGAGGGTGTGAAGAACCCCACTTCTTTGTGCCGGATGGTGATGGCTGCCCGCGTTTAGGTAAAGGTCGGTGTGTGTCGGTTTTCTGTAAACACGGTGGCCCAGTTTTCCATTGTTCTTTCTCTGTATTAAGATATCGAGGAAGGGAAGACGGCCTTCCTCCTCGATCTCCATAGTGAAGCTGATGTTCTGATGGATACTGTTGAGATGGGTTAGAAAATCCTGCAGTTTATCCGGGCCATGTGGCCAAATGACAAAGGTGTCGTCCACGTATCTGTAAAAACAGGATGGCTTGAGTGGTGCTTGAGTGGTGCTAGTAAGTGCTATAGGAGCGCCAACATACAGACTGGCTCAACAACTAGCAAAACTTCTACAGCCATATGTGGGAAAAGGTGAGCACCACATTAAGAACTCATCGGAATTTATCAAGATCTTGGATAACACCTCAGTGAAAGATGGAGACCTGTTAGTCAGCTTCGACGTGGTGTCGCTTTTTACTAGGGTTCCAATTGAAGACTCTCTAGAACTTCTCAAGCCTCATTTCAGTGAAGGCATAATTAAACTATTCAGGCACACGCTCACTTCGACGTATTTTCTCTAAGGGGGAAAATATTACGAACAGACGGACGGTGTAGCCATGGGATCGCCACTTTCACCTGCAATAGCCAACCTATACATGGAACATTTCGAGAAGTTCGCGCTCGAAACTGCACCACTCAAGCCATCCTGTTTTTACAGATACGTGGACGACACCTTTGTCATTTGGCCACATGGCCCGGATAAACTGCAGGATTTTCTAACCCATCTCAACAGTATCCATCAGAACATCAGCTTCACTATGGAGATCGAGGAGGAAGGCCGTCTTCCCTTCCTCGATATCTTAATACAGAGAAAGAACAATGGAAAACTGGGCCACCGTGTTTACAGAAAACCGACACACACCGACCTTTACCTAAACGCGGGCAGCCATCACCATCCGGCACAAAGAAGTGGGGTTCTTCACACCCTCTTCAAGAGAGCCGTCTCTATCTCTGATAGGGAGAGCCTACCTGAGGAACTCGAACATCTGAGGAAGACTTTTTTACAAAATGGCTACCATGAAGCAGAGATCCGCCAGGCCCTGAAAAGGGCCATTCGCCAGGAAAATAAGACTGCCCAAGTTTCTGAGGACACCGCATGAGTAGCGGTACTACCATACTTCGGGAACTTGTCCCAGAGGCTGGCAAGAATACTGGGGAAAAGGCAGATAAAGGCGGTTTTCAAACCGCCAGTCAAAATTAGGAATATGCTGCGCCCTGTGAAAGACGACCTGGGCCTCAGGACCCCGGGCGTATATCAAATTCCATGCAAATGCGGCAGGGTGTATATTGGCCAGACATCCAGAACCATACAGCAACGCTGCGACGAACATGCCCGACATCTAAGACTGTTCTACCCGGACAAATCAGCGATAGCAGAGCATGCTATAAACTCAGGCCCAGGACACCGAATCCAGTTCGCAAACACCACCATCTTGGCCAAAACATCAGGCTACTGGGAACGACTGATTAGAGAGGCAGTAGAAATTAAATTTCAACCAGAAAACATGAATAGGGACGTGGGCATTAACATCAGCCCGATTTGGGAGAATTGTCTGCAAACAGTTAAGCACAGAAGAGAGCGGACCAATGGGAAGACGCAGAGCCGTGCTGACACCTGATTGGTCGGTACGGTCCAAGTAGCCTTTAATATAAATACGACCCCAGGACGACCACTCGGCACTTCAACGCCTTTGAAGATGGAGGCAGCGTTGGCCTCCGAAACGTCGGGTTTAATTGACGAAACCACCTGGCTGACTGCCCGAGAAAACTTCACTCATTATTGTAGAATGTCGAATGAAGAACCCAACGATTATTAAACGCACATAAAAGTGCTGGCCGATAGATTGAAAACGGCGTATGAATCGGTGCAAGCAGCCAATAAGAGAGATCAGGAAACCTCCAAGAAGTATTATGATAGAGGCAAAAAGATGAATTTCAAATAAGCGAGTATGTGTACCTCTATAATCCTATAGCGAAGAAAGGACCTACTAGGGAATTTTCCTATAGTTGGCAAGGACCTTTTAGAATTGTAGATCAGACCTCAGATGTAATATACAGAATATTGAAAGACGATGGAAGTACGGTAGTAGTACACATGAACCGGCTAAAAGACTGCAAAGTGCCTATAACGATGGAAAAATATCCGTTAGTAAAGAAAGGTAGTACTAGGGCTACCGAGAGAACAGAGAGAAACCGTTTAAAGCTAGAAACCATTGTAGAACCCGAAGAATATGAAATAGCATTATATTCGAAACCATTCAGATGTAATGAGCCAGAAGACATAGGTGATATACAGGATACATCGAATGAATCATTAAGCTTACCTGAGTCAGGAGACAAGTGGTTACCACCTACTCGACCGAGAGCTGGTACATCACCCGAAGTAGCAACTGACAGATACGAATTACGCTCGAGAGCGAGAGCAGAAGAGGTTAATGTAAATAGAAATAATGTACATAGAGATAATGTAAACAGAAATAATGTAAAATAGATGTAGGAATACAAAAAGATAATAATAACGTAGCAGCGTAGATATGAATTACGTTCACGTACCAGATCAGAATAAAATTGTAAATCGCGAGATTTGGGAGTAAGAAATGGTTACTCGTTCTTCGTATGTGTTACAGGTCTATTGGTGACGAGACACGACACGCAGGCAGATGAAGCAAAATTGGATAAGAGATGGTGTTTGTGAAAGACAGACATTTTGTTAACAGGCGATAAATGGACTGTAATAATGGATATTCAGTTAAACGATTGTGAGAAGTTAATCGAAGGTGTAAATACCGCTATAGATGAGTTGAGAATAGGATTTAAGAATTTTATACATTTTACACGCGACGAAGCTGATAGTAGCGTATATTTAGGAGAGTTGAACCGATTGCAAAATCTGACAAAAGAAATGGAAGTTGATACTGCAGCTTTTAAAGTGTTAATTCCGCAGATTATGCGAAAAGTTAGTAGAGGGAAAAGAGGACTAGTAGATAGAGTAGGGTATACCTTAAATTACTTGTTTGGTACCCTCGATCAAAAAGATTTAGAAAGGATAAAATAAAGTAGTAGCGGACTTAAAAGGATTCGCTACTAATGTGGTTCATACAACCGAAAAGCAAGTAACATATATTAAACAGTTAGATAAAAGAGTTAGTCAAAATTCTATATTAATAGTGAAAATGGCTAAAGATTTAGATAATTTAATACGAAGCTCGATAAAGTCAGAAGCAGATAAGCAGAGAAGATATATTAAGTTTGCAACACAAATAAGAGAAATAGAAGTTACCATTTTGCATATAAAAGCACAGTTAATGCAGTTGCAAGAAAGTCTAGATATGACTTCAATAGGTAAACTGTCCACAACATTAATACCTCCACATAATTTTACGAAAATATTAAGTGAGATTTCCTTGAATATTCCAGAAAGTACAAGTATCTTAGCCACGCCTACACTTGAGTCAGCATATTTATACTACCAGTTAGCAGAAGTGCATGCTGCTGCCTTTCCTAATACGATTAGACTTTTTATTGAAATACCTCTTAAGGGAAATGATAGATATTTTGAAGTATTTCACACACATTCCTTGCCTTATTTTGAACCAGAGTTGAATCAGTTTATACCGATAAATGTTCCGAGGTTTACTTACCTGGCAGTTTCAGTGAACCAACAATTGTTTACAATCTTAACTGAGAGTGATTTGAATTTATGTAAAGAAACTATGTTTACAATCTGCCCAGCTGATTATGTGTTATATGATGAAAGGTCAGACAATTGCTTAATAGATTTATATTTGGGAAGAACAGATCGAGTTCGGAAAACCTGTCAAAGAGTAATAGAGAGTCCACAGTTCGCACCTAGATGGATAAGATCTAAGAAAAGTGACTACTGGATGTATAGTTTAAGTGCACCCCTCACAGTAACTAAGAAATGTCAGACAGGATCCCGCCAGCGACCAATACTCTTACAGAGACCCTGTTGCTGAACGGCACAGGTCTGTTTAATAATACCTTCAATTGTTTCATTTACGGGGGCACATTCCAGTTATTACCACACTCTATGGGCCGAACTGTGTACGAACTCAGAACACCAGCAATAGTGATTTCTAAAATAGACACTGTTTTCACACCCAAGGGAATTAGAAATGTTCCAGATCAACTGGGAACAGTGAACCATGGACACCGGCATCGAAGCAGCGACCAACATGGATCTCGCTGGAACACGGCCAAGAATCGACTTGAGCCAGTTGCAACGATCCCTGGACCGACTGCAATAAGAACCTGAACTAACAGATCATCAGACTCTCTTAGTGTCATTAGGTGCTATTTTAGTAGCCTTGGTAATAATCACTATGTTAATTTATGTGTTTAAGAACAGGTTGACGAGACTGATACGGAAATATAAACTACAACGGAACAAAGAAGAGAAAGAAGAATCACTCGAGCTAGCAAACCGCACTCGACGAGGAAAACCACGTACTTCAGTTCCTGTATTAGAGGCAATGGAATTAATTAGTAAGGAAGTACAAGAGGAAGTCCCTGAGGAAAGAACATCTTCTTTCCTTGTAACGCCTATAGAAGACTCTAATTTGGAAGCAGTGATGTATGCAAAGCACTAGGAAGGAAATCTGGAATTTTATTTTTTATAATAAACTTTAATGTGTATAGGTTAGTAGACTTACCTCTGTGTAGCAGCTGCCCAGGAAGGCCATCTGGAGCCCCGAGAAGCGCAGGAGGAGGCGACAGCACAGGATGAGGTGACAGCACAGGAAGAGGCACCGCGACGTTAGGTACCACCGGCGACACCGTGGGGACGACCGGAGATCCCGGAGGACTAATTGTGTCCTCATCACTTTCGTAGATGTCGTGTACTGGACGCTCAGCCGAAAGCAAAGTTAGAGTTAGAGTATGCAAATATTTGCGAACCGCTTCCATACTGGGAATGAGGAAGTCCTTACAGAGCACTTCCATGCTGGACTAAAGGGCTAAAACGATCTTCCTCCAGAAGACGTTTTACTTTGGTGGCCGGAGAGAGTTGTCATACCTGGGGAAGGGACAGGAATTTAGCCGAACGCCCCTGGTTACCTTAAACCCTAGGAATGATCGGGTAATGTAGAATTATTAATCCCCGTTATTACAAGTACAATATTTGTAGGATCTGAGGTTTTCCTGGCGCAGAAGCTGAGTGAAGTTTTCTCGGGCAGTCAGCCAGGTGGTTTCGTCAATTAAACCCGACGTTTCGGAGGCCAACGCTGCCTCCATCTTCAAAGGCGTTGAAGTGCCGAGTGGTCGTCCTGGGGTCGTATTTATATTAAAGGCTACTTGGACCGTACCGACCAATCAGGTGTCAGCACGGCTCTGCGTCTTCCCATTGGTCCGCTCTCTTCTGTGCTTAACTGTTTGGAGACAATTCTCCCAAATCGGGCTGATGTTAATGCCCACGTCCCTATTCATGTTTTCTGGTTGAAATTTAATTTCTACTGCCTCTCTAATCAGTCGTTCCCAGTAGCCTGATGTTTTGGCCAAGATGGTGGTGTTTGCGAACTGGATTTGGTGTCCTGGGCCTGAGTTTATAGCATGCTCTGCTATCGCTGATTTGTCCGGGTAGAACAGTCTTAGATGTCGGGCATGTTCGTCGCAGCGTTGCTGTATGGTTCTGGATGTCTGGCCGATATACACCCTGCCGCATTTGCATGGAATTTGATATACGCCCGGGGTCCTGAGGCCCAGGTCGTCTTTCACAGGGCGCAGCATATTCCTAATTTTGACTGGCGGTTTGAAAACCGCCTTTATCTGCCTTTTCCCCAGTATTCTTGCCAGCCTCTGGGACAAGTTCCCGAAGTATGGTAGTACCGCTACTCCTGCGGTGTCCTCAGAAACTTGGGTAGTCTTATTTTCCTGGCGAACGGCCCTTTTCAGGGCCTGGCGGATCTCTGCTTCATGGTAGCCATTTTGTAAAAAAGTCTTCCTCAGATGTTCGAGTTCCTCAGGTAGGCTCTCCCTATCAGAGATAGAGACGGCTCTCTTGAAGAGGGTGTGAAGAACCCCACTTCTTTGTGCCGGATGGTGATGGCTGCCCGCGTTTAGGTAAAGGTCGGTGTGTGTCGGTTTTCTGTAAACACGGTGGCCCAGTTTTCCATTGTTCTTTCTCTGTATTAAGATATCGAGGAAGGGAAGACGGCCTTCCTCCTCGATCTCCATAGTGAAGCTGATGTTCTGATGGATACTGTTGAGATGGGTTAGAAAATCCTGCAGTTTATCCGGGCCATGAGGCCAAATGACAAAGGTGTCGTCCACGTATCTGTAAAAACAGGATGGCTTGAGTGGTGCAGTTTCGAGCGCGAACTTCTCGAAATGTTCCATGTATAGGTTGGCTATTGCAGGTGAAAGTGGCGATCCCATGGCTACACCGTCCGTCTGTTCGTAATATTTTCCCCCGTAGAGAAAATACGTCGAAGTGAGCGTGTGCCTGAATAGTTTAATTATGCCTTCACTGAAATGAGGCTTGAGAAGTTCTAGAGAGTCTTCAATTGGAACCCTAGTAAAAAGCGACACCACGTCGAAGCTGACTAACAGGTCTCCATCTTTCACTGAGGTGTTATCCAAGATCTTGATAAATTCCGATGAGTTCTTAATGCGGTGCTCACCTTTTCCCACATATGGCTGTAGAAGTTTTGCTAGTTGTTGAGCCAGTCTGTATGTTGGCGCTCCTATAGCACTTACTATAGGGCGCAGTGGCACCCCCTCCTTGTGAATTTTCGGGAGCCCGTAAAGTCTGGGTGGCACCGCCCCGTGTGGTATCATTAGCTTCTTCATCTCATCAGGTACCGTAGATTTCTTAATCAATGTTGTGGTCTTCCTTTCAATGGTAGCTGTGGGATCCCGGTCGAGTTTTCTGTAGGCAGGATCATTCAGTAGTTCCATTATCTTAGCGTCATAGTCAGTTGACTTCAACAGAACTGTGGCATAGAGCGAGCAATCAGACCTCTGCCGCCTGAAGTGGCCGACGACATTCGTCTAGAAACCAGATTGGCCCTGAAAAGGACCGTTCCCCCGAAATCGAACCTAAAACGGGAGGAACGGGATGCCCTAATATTTCTGCGCGCAGATGACGACACAGTAGTCTTGCCAGCAGATAAAGGAAATGCCACAGTTCTGTTGAAGTCAACTGACTATGACGCTAAGATAATGGAACTACTGAATGATCCTGCCTACAGAAAACTCGACCGGGATCCCACAGCTACCATTGAAAGGAAGACCACAACATTGATTAAGAAATCTACGGTACCTGATGAGATGAAGAAGCTAATGATACCACACGGGGCGGTGCCACCCAGACTTTACGGGCTCCCGAAAATTCACAAGGAGGGGGTGCCACTGCGCCCTATAGTAAGTGCTATAGGAGCGCCAACATACAGACTGGCTCAACAACTAGCAAAACTTCTACAGCCATATGTGGGAAAAGGTGAGCACCGCATTAAGAACTCATCGGAATTTATCAAGATCTTGGATAACACCTCAGTGAAAGATGGAGACCTGTTAGTCAGCTTCGACGTGGTGTCGCTTTTTACTAGGGTTCCAATTGAAGACTCTCTAGAACTTCTCAAGCCTCATTTCAGTGAAGGCATAATTAAACTATTCAGGCACACGCTCACTTCGACGTATTTTCTCTACGGGGGAAAATATTACGAACAGACGGACGGTGTAGCCATGGGATCGCCACTTTCACCTGCAATAGCCAACCTATACATGGAACATTTCGAGAAGTTCGCGCTCGAAACTGCACCACTCAAGCCATCCTGTTTTTACAGATACGTGGACGACACCTTTGTCATTTGGCCTCATGGCCCGGATAAACTGCAGGATTTTCTAACCCATCTCAACAGTATCCATCAGAACATCAGCTTCACTATGGAGATCGAGGAGGAAGGCCGTCTTCCCTTCCTCGATATCTTAATACAGAGAAAGAACAATGGAAAACTGGGCCACCGTGTTTACAGAAAACCGACACACACCGACCTTTACCTAAACGCGGGCAGCCATCACCATCCGGCACAAAGAAGTGGGGTTCTTCACACCCTCTTCAAGAGAGCCGTCTCTATCTCTGATAGGGAGAGCCTACCTGAGGAACTCGAACATCTGAGGAAGACTTTTTTACAAAATGGCTACCATGAAGCAGAGATCCGCCAGGCCCTGAAAAGGGCCGTTCGCCAGGAAAATAAGACTACCCAAGTTTCTGAGGACACCGCAGGAGTAGCGGTACTACCATACTTCGGGAACTTGTCCCAGAGGCTGGCAAGAATACTGGGGAAAAGGCAGATAAAGGCGGTTTTCAAACCGCCAGTCAAAATTAGGAATATGCTGCGCCCTGTGAAAGACGACCTGGGCCTCAGGACCCCGGGCGTATATCAAATTCCATGCAAATGCGGCAGGGTGTATATCGGCCAGACATCCAGAACCATACAGCAACGCTGCGACGAACATGCCCGACATCTAAGACTGTTCTACCCGGACAAATCAGCGATAGCAGAGCATGCTATAAACTCAGGCCCAGGACACCAAATCCAGTTCGCAAACACCACCATCTTGGCCAAAACATCAGGCTACTGGGAACGACTGATTAGAGAGGCAGTAGAAATTAAATTTCAACCAGAAAACATGAATAGGGACGTGGGCATTAACATCAGCCCGATTTGGGAGAATTGTCTCCAAACAGTTAAGCACAGAAGAGAGCGGACCAATGGGAAGACGCAGAGCCGTGCTGACACCTGATTGGTCGGTACGGTCCAAGTAGCCTTTAATATAAATACGACCCCAGGACGACCACTCGGCACTTCAACGCCTTTGAAGATGGAGGCAGCGTTGGCCTCCGAAACGTCGGGTTTAATTGACGAAACCACCTGGCTGACTGCCCGAGAAAACTTCACTCAAGTACAATATTTATTAACTATATACATAAAATAACATAGGTTAATGAGAAAACTGATTAAAAGACAAATAAAACAGATTTCTTCTGTAATCATTACTTGAGCTTTGTTCTGCTCGTACAAACTGTTAATATTCTGTCAAAGCTAAACTTCGTATAAATAGAATTAGAATTATTTATTTTTAACCAATTACAAGTCTGACTTGTGTAGTTGCGGTCAAAGATGAGTATAATACATATATTAGCTACTCGCGAGGGCAGATCAGACTGAACTAACATTTGCTTACTTACAACTTAAGAAGAAAAGCAATCTGGCCATCTCTAGCTGAGGAAAGGCCCAGAAGTTCTTCAACTATGTCCTGGGGTGTGGTACCTCCTGCCGGGGCTATACCCTCTCTATCTGATGCTAGCTCTCAAGTGGTATTCTCCTATCATTCAATCTTAA
Source organism: Ectobius pallidus (assembly GCA_964059195.1). Lineage (NCBI taxonomy): Eukaryota > Metazoa > Arthropoda > Insecta > Blattodea > Ectobiidae > Ectobius > Ectobius pallidus. Next base: position 177,567,113 of record CAXKWD010000004.1, on the reverse strand, counting down.
CAAGAGTATATATACCAAATCCCTACATCCGGCCTACATGACACACAGCTGCACAGATTGATTATAAGAGAACAATTCTCAGAATCATTATAACAAAAGATTTTTAATTGCCATTTTAAGTGGTATTCAAATATTAGTCAATCTGCCTCGCATCATTCAATTAGTATGAAAACAATGAGTGTTGAAATACATAGCACTAATTAAATCTCACATAATCTCAATGAACTTGCGACACCACAGGATGTGTGTAGGAGTTTATACAAGGAATACATTTTTATAATAATTAAATAGCACACACAGTGCGTATGACTGTTATCTTCCAGGAACACAGGATGTGGCTTCCTTTCCCCAACATACTGGGCATCTTTATAAAAATACCTTCATCATATTATACTAACAATTAATTAATGCAAATAAATATCAAAATCAATATAAAGTAATATACCAATAAAATCAATAAATTTACACATGATGCTACTCATTAAGGTCTGTTATTACCACCTCCAGTAAAATATTTACGGCTACTTTTATGGTTACTTTACCGATAGTTCGATTTTACAATATCTGGTTAGGCGTTAACTGTTGGTAAACATCTCTTAACTGGCAGTAATCTTTACTGTAGGAAAATGTACTCGTAAACTCCTAACCGGAGGATTTTTTGAGGTTATACTTCACGCGAACTGAATTAAAATGGAGAGATGAAATTATTTAGCTGCTTTCGTAATGTCAGTGGTGATGAAGAACAATGCCAATATATGTAAAAAAGATAAACAATATATTGAAAACTAGACCAAACTATTATGAAAGTTTGGACAATCAATTATTTTACTGTTTACTTCCTCTACCCGTAAATCAGATTATATTTGGGGTTTGAATCCTTCGGGGATGAGGTTAGAAACGTGGTAACTTTCTTTTCATTTTTACAACCACTTTACTTAAGGAGGATTTTATTCTACTTTATTTTTTAGAAAACAGCTTAACAACTTTTAGATTTTAACAGGAATTGTTTAATAAGCGTAATATACAAAATATATAGGCCTATATATAATGCATTTTAATATGTTATGCTATAAGTTAATAATTTCATTTGAAAACATCTTGTAATATATCCTGTAGTTATTAGTTACATTACATTTCATACACCAACTTATTAGGTTTTAGGTCTTGCCTCGCAAATTATGCGACCTTTTTAGGCTAAGACAACTGAATGCGCACTACTGCCTGCACTGTGTACTGTATACTATAATTAAATTCAGAGGAAATTACGGTATGTGTTTCACAAGAGGTTTTTTTCTGATACGACTTTCTGAGCTTTGCTCTTATGGCCACACATTACTGTGTGTTTATTTATTTTGAATTATATGACGCTTTTTTTCGATAACAATTGTTCTTCACTTGAAAAGAAATTGCTGTGTCTTTTTATTTTTTATATAAGCCATAACCTATTTATCCAATGCAAAATCAAACTAAACAATGAAAACAGAGGAAAAACTGCTGCAAACAACTGAGAAACGCTCGTATCAACTGCTATGACTTTTGTCTGATTGCGTTAACTGGGGGTAAACTTTAACTAGAAGATGATTAGAACAAAGAAGCATTGACTGGAACTTTACTCCGAACGTAACATAAACTGGCAGTTAACATTTACTCCTACTTAACTGGACATTGTAAGGACGGGCCTAAGATGGCCCGTGACATCACAGTATACCAACAGTCAGTGGCGGACGCAGAATTTTTTTTTGGGGGGGGGGGATTTGAATAGGTAGAAAGAATACTAAAAAAAATTAATCAACTTACATATGCAATTAGTTTATAAAACTGGCCACTTAGAGTACTTTTTTCAAATTTTGGGGGGGGATGTAACCCCCCTATCCCCCCCCTGCGCACTGCCAACAGTGTTCTCAATTCCAAATGCTCCAAGATTTTGTTTTGTGTAATGGAGTTCATCCTACAGTAATTGAGGGTGGGTAGATGTACAATTCAAGTCTGTTTTGTTGCCATATAATATAGAGAAACAAAATGCACTCTCAACAATGAAATGCAGGATGAACAGCATGACATACTATATTAAAAAGCTACCATTTAATATCATTATAATTTAAATGATGATTTTAAAGGAAAAATATGAGAGCCATCTGTTGGAAATCCCCGTCTTTTTGATGCTCTTTACAATGATTTTTTCATGAGAGATGTGATTGCATCTTTAAATGACACATGAATTAATGAGTCCCAATGATGTGCGCTGCTATTTTATTTTGTGCCAATCTCGTTCAAGTTTTTCGTTCACTGAAAACTCCCTGGTTTCCATTTTATTCCATGAATGCTATTACTTTCAAATGAAAACTCACAGTATAATTCCTATTTCGTCCCCTTTTCTACAGCATACTACTGAAGCAAGAAAGTATAGTGTCACTGAAACTGACCCAAATGGTGTTACCGCAATTTCACGTACCCTTGCTATTTGTCACCTTGCTAGTGGTCACCGGTCAGCACATTCCTTAACCTCGAAAGCATTGGGTGGAGGATAATGGTGCTCTAGATTGAAGTGGCGGCGTGTCAGTTATAAATTTCCAAATCATCGTGAAAGAGAGAATAATGTCAAAATATCCGTGCGACGATTATGCGATGAAATTTTTATACACCATTTTTGGACTGAAAAATCAAGGTGTGACTATTATGTGGTGTCGACGATTACGCGAAGAAATACGGTATTGTTTGCCTGTTCTTAACTAGAATATAATACCTGTTTTATTATTTCCTAAATTTAAAATTCACATTTGCAATAAAGAAGAATACTGTGCATTTTTCTCTCTTAATATAACATATTTTGTGACGTGTTCATGTATTTTCCCAAGTCATTTGATGTGATGAGAATGTAGTTTTAGTTACTTGTCACATGGAGTGCTAGTGTCGTCCAGTTAACATGTTGCCATAGGACTTTTAACACACAGTTTCATTACTATATTATACTTATACTGTGGTAAAATTGAAACACAGTTGTTTTCATATTTGCATGTTTTGTGTAAAATGGCAGGGTGACCAGTTTTGAGCACACGTCAGGGTGTCCCTAGAAACTTTTTTGGAACATCTAAATGTCCCAGTTTTTGAGGAATTTTTACTTCTGCCAAAAAAGAAATATAATAATTAATATACTAACAAATTTCATATGGTGTTTTATTCCGTTAGACAGTGACACTGTGTGAAACAAGAGTGTCAATTCTGTACCAAAGATACTCAATTGCAGGCTTAGATATTCTTGTGGTAATTTGTTACTGCCATGGATTACGTTCACTTCTGGTTGAAATTAATGTTGTTTCTGTCAGTTCATAGTATTATTACCTGTGCCTGATACTGCTTACTAGTTTATTAATTTTTGCATGAGTGTAGCCTGTTTTAAATTTACAGTGAAAACCACTAAAAGAAAATGAAAGAATGCATAGTAAACCGATATTAAAGTAGTTTGACCAGTACCAATGTTTACTTTTATGACGCAAGGCAGTTTTCTGCAAAGATTTTCTACATGTACAGTCGGTCAAATAAAAAACATCGGGACTCGTATGCAGTTAAAATTAAAGTTTTAACGCATTAGTTCACAAGTTTCCTATAAAAGACACAAAATACAGGTCATCTCGGACCATATGAGGCCATGCAACCGGAGGGAAAAAATGAACGAGGGGAAAAATGAACAACGCGGAAAGCGCAACACATGATATTCAACTTATATATTCTCATAATTCATTTTGCTTTGTGTCATGGCACCACATACAAATGCTAGCTTGAGAGAAAGTGTAGTTAGGGCTGTAATTGACCTGCATTTTTCCGAAAGAGCAGCTCAGAGGTGGGTAATGCGACCGAATGTTTAAAAAAAAATCATATCTTTGCATGTCGTTTCATAGGAAACGTGGATCCGGCCGGCCGCGTTTTTCGACGCTGGATCAAGATGCTAGATTTGTCGCAGAAGTTGAACGTAATCCGTTTCATACTGCTGTATCCATGAAAGCTACTGCTCAATTCCCTGGCCATCTTCAAACCATTAGGAATCGGGTACGTTTCTTATTAATTTATGCCACAGATATGTATTTGTTGTAAAATCATACTTACTTTCTTGCTTTCTTTTGTGTGTGTCCAAAATTCGACACCAACAATGATAATTCATTAGAAGTAATTATTATGTTATTCCAGTCATTGCCGCGTTTGAAAAAATAAACTTAAATAAAAACAAAAAATATACAAGAACCCACTAAGGATCAAACCCTGACCCCACACGTTCAATTCGGATGTGTTGACAACTACGCTATTGCGAACAGATGAGAATAGCCTACATAATTCTGATGAGAATGTAATATCCAAGCTTGAAAATACGATTAAGCCAAAGTTATTGATTTTGCACTACAAGTAGGCCTTCCGGTATTATAAAAATAAAATCTTTAAAAAATGCTCCTTGAATAAACATATTCTCCACGAATTTATTCATTATTAATATTATAAGAACTTGGACGCAAGAATATGGCGGATATGAGGCATATAGCCACAGCCTTCTATATATGTTCGTTTTGGAACAAAACTGATTAAATAATCAAGAAAATACATGGATAGACAAGAGGCAGGTGTGAACCTAACCTTAAGTCTTCCTGTACATGCGCATATGCTCGTTCGTGATACTTTATCAAAAACCGTCCAATGTTATTTATTTGATCGACTGTATATTCCAGTTTAATTTGTTATCTACATGTATACCTAACAGTTAATATTTGACATTTTAACTTTGTCGTAAGTACAAGAAGGTATTATTTAGAGTAAAAATAATTTTTTCCAATTTTTTCATAAATATTTTAAAGTAAATTAGCCAAGAACCAAGGTTTAGGTTTAGTAATAATTTTTTCTAACTGTGAATTGACAACGCAAAGTACAAAAAAGGGAACTCCTTCAGAATAGCATAGCCAGCCATTAGCAACCGTGCCCCTCCGAGCTGCAGGGAACAAAAGAGAAACGATCGGTGAAAGGGTAAAATTTCCCGTCGCAGAAAAGATTCAATGTGAGACATAATAAACCCCACGCTATTCAGTACATTTCTCCTAAACTAACACAAATGTTCCTAACCTAACATAACCTGTCACTGACCTAAAATTTGGCTGTCACTACTTCTAGAAGCCTTATTACCCTTTCACGCCTTTCATAAAACATTGTTACGTGGCACAAAGCCCACGCTATACAGAATACTGCTGTTAAACTAACATGACTGTTCCTAACTTAACATAACCTTTCATGGACATAGAATTTTTAATGCAGAAGCTTATTTACCCTTCCACATCTTTCATAAAACATCGCTACAACAGTCGTTTATCTGCCGAATTCAATTGGCATGTAATCATGTTTGTAATATTGGCAACATTGTAGACTTGGTCCCACTCGGTACAGGCAGGTTGTGACGGCGGTCACCTTATTCTCAAGTTTAGCGCAAAAAAGAATAATGACCTTACTTTGAGTAATTAATATACACTTGACTTCCAAGTGCTTTATTATTAGGGAATAGTCAAACAGTAAACAACCCAGTTGAATATGTCTCTGATAACTGCCACTTTGTAAATTACTATAGATTAAGTGGACAATGATTAGAAATTAAGACATATTAAATTATAATATTATACAAATTAAGACAATTGTACAAAAAACAGAGAACACCAAAACATGTATATTACTATTGTAATGGAATGGAAATACTATTCTGAAACAAAGAAAACAGTGAAAAAGTTCAAATACTATTCTGAAATAAAGAAAACAGTGAAAAAGTTCAAGTAGTTTATTGTTTGGTTCGGTGTCTCGGTTTTTGTTTTACAATTTGGTCACCCTGTTTAAATGCAGCCTTTCTAGACGTATTTGTTAGGGAATGATTTTGCATATTTTATCTATAAAGAAGCATGTACAGTGTATTTCACATACAAGTTGGCCATTCATGCGGGTTTCTGCATAGCGGTGGCCCGAGCAATTGGGTGAAATACCTATGCAAGTAAAGCCGTAATGGCATAATGGTTCAGGTTCTTACAGTTGCAGTTAAAAATTACAATGAAAATAACCACATACCTCATCACAAGAGATGTTGGAAATGTCCTCCTCTTACATCCACACAACACTGCCACCTTTTTAGGAAATTTTCTATCACGCTCCCAAGATCGAATTAATTTCTCTTGTGATATTGTCTTTAAGTTCATGGTCTCTGCAAAGGCTTGCACAGCAAACCAAAATTTCAAGCACCTCAGCATGGCGAGCTACCAAACTCCTAAAATTGAAACCATGTAAGATTTCTGTTGCCCATTGCTACCACGTGATAACGACAGTCGAGTGCAGTTCTGTACCTGGATGTTGAGGAATGTTGCTGATGGGGTAATTGATCCAGATTTAATAATATTCTCTGATGAAGCATGGTTCCATTTACAAGGCTATGTTTCGACACAGAGTAATCAGTACTGGAGCTCAGAGAAAACCAATGTAGTGCAACAAACCTCATTACATGACCAGAAAAATCAGGGTCTCGAGCATGGTAAATGCATACAGGATAATAGGCCCAATATTTTTTGCAGATACAGTGACAGCAAATGCAAAGCGTTACAGGAATAACACACTCAAACCATTCTTTGAAGAACTGATATTGGACGGTGGAGTGCATATTTCCAGCAAACAGCTGATAAGTCATAAAGTTCATTCAATAAATTTTTGAAGAGGGTTTATGGCCTGCACGATCCCTGGATCTAACAGTATGTGCCTATTATTTATGGGGGAACTGAAAAAAATAGTGTGTATAGGTCAAACCCCCATATATTAGAAGAACTTAAAGACAAGATCACAAGAGAAATTAACTCTATCTTGGAAGCTGAACTTTTGCACATAAAAGAAAATTTTCTAAAAAAAGGTACCAGTGTTGTGTGGATGCAAGAGGACATTTCCAACATCTCTTGTGATGAGATACATGGTTACCGTATTTACTCATCTATAGCACCCCCTCACCTATAATACCCCCCCCCCAATTTTTGACAAAAAAAATTGTTTCAAGTGATCGGCAACTGCAATATTCCTGTTAACGGTAAAACCCATGCTTCCCTGCCACCTGTGTGTTGCCCTTAGTTACTCTCACCTACCCCATAGATTTCTCAATGCCCTTCAGGTTTCTGAGTTCAACTTCCGCCGTACGCGTGTATTGTGTTGTTGCCTGAGAGTTAGTAAGCACGTGAAAGTGAGTTGGAGAGCAAGTTTTACGGCATCCGTGTGTTAGAATATGCAGCCATATATGATATCTTATTGACGTAAACAGAAAGACAAATTATCAGGAGCAAAGAAAATGTTGAAATCATTCCGTGGTGCGAAGAAAGGGAGGTACGAAATTCAGGCAGTTGCTGCCCAGCTGGATGACAACATTGCAATGCTGAGTTAACCTTGAACACCACGCGGGCACGCGCAGCGTTTAGTCACGTGACCCAGTCAGCTGCGGTAATGCAGGAGGGAGCTATACCAAACTGTTTAAAACTTTAAAGTTAAATTGACGTGATAATTGAACTTTTTGTAAATTTAAAAAAATGGATTCAAACAACTATTTTGCGTGTTGATTTAAAGTAGTAAATGTGTCTTTTTCTGCGTTTAAAGCATGAAAACCCAACCTATATCTTGTGAAAATTTCACCTATTATACCCTCCCCTATTTTAGAAGTTGAAAATTGTGAAAAAAGGGGGGTGTTATAGGTGAGTAAATACGGTATTTTCATTGTAATTTTAACTGTAATTGTGAGAACCTGATGTAGTTACTGGCATTTTTCCTTAGCTGTTGTATACTAACTTAAAACATGGCAGATTTAGTAAAAGTCTGCACAGAAAAGGAAGGAAAGCTGACTACTTAAACCCTGCCACAAGTTAAATACTGGCTTCAACATTTCACTTTACATTACTTTACATTAACAAAATGATAATACGTACAAGTTCCCTGGACTGAAGCCACGCATTGTGAGACCTTCCCCAGGATCCCGATTAAAGGGGTGGGATTTCTCTGATGGTATATCTAGTGACCACGGTGGCTCAAAAATCTGTGGCATGAATTCCAAGTATGGCATTGTTCTTGTGCCGACTGCACGAAATTCTTGACATTCAACCTGCAATGAAAACACAGGAAGTATAAACCCCAATCTGCTTCACTTATACATACATTCAGTACCAAACCTAGCCCAACTGAAACCTGTTTTCCTACTACCTACTGTGCATAAAATTTCAAGATGTATGAGAATAGAAAGAGCAAAGTTATATATATCTCTTGTGTTCAATTGTTAGTGTTGGTCATGGAATTCAGATTTTAAATATGAAACATTGGCATACAATTTACAATTGTTTACACTGAAAGTAGATCTAAGTCTATGGCCAGACAGAAAGCGATAAAGTAGTGCGATACGTTTTAGCGAGAAGCTGTTTTTGCGATACGTTTGAAGCGGGTTGAACGATAAGCGATACTGGCCAGACAGAAGAAGCGTGTTGGAATCTCGCACGCTGCTACAGTAGAATGGCGTTATCAAAGAGAGCACGTAAATTATTCTTGCTTAGTGAGAATTTGTCGTGGAAACTACAGTATTTTTCAAATGAGAAGCCATTTCCCTCACCGCCAATCACGTGTACGAGCTAACGAAGTGCCACTAGCAGAAAGCGTCTTCCCTCCGTCTCGGATTGGACCGCGTATCTAAGCAGGAGAAGGACAAATGGCTTGTCATCTGCAAAACACTGTAGATGATATACCAGAGAGAGAGTGGGTTTATAAAATTAACAGACAAAGAATGGAATATGGGGAATATCATACCTTATTCCAAAATTTATGTGAATATCCAGAAACGTTTTATGAGTACTGTTGGATGTTGAAAAGCACATTCAAGTTGATTTTGAAGGCGATTGAGAAGAAACTGGAAAAGAAGGAACTGAATTGCAGAAGATCTATTTTACCAGAGGAAAGATTAGTTGTAACTCTCAGGTGAGTTTTTATTTTAAAACGTTAAATTGCACATTTTAATTCACAAGGAACAAACACCTATCGAGGCGGAATAATAGATGGCTTTATTAGGAGCAATGTGCATTGTCAGGAAATAAAAAAAGGATCAAAACATGGAGCACGTGTTCCTTACTAGCAGCAACTCTCGACTGACGCAGCATGTTAAGCGATAAAATATCAAACTACTTTGACTTTCTGGCGAGTAAAGAGATTCTCGTATCGCACTCTTATGACGTGCGATTGCCTGTGTGGCCATCGAATAGAATGATCATTCATTTGATTGCATAAGCAGGAAACGCGTAAGCCACTTGTAACGTATAAAACGCAACGCACGCTTTTATTGCGCTCTGTCTGGACGTACCCTTAGGCTGTGTTACTCCTACTTCTAGAATACCGTATTGGCCTGAATATAAAACAATGTTTTTTCCCTCAAAATGTGTTTATAAAAACTATATACTTGTCTTGTATACGCAGCCTAACACTTTCAACTCTCCATTCATAAAAGCAGCTGTGCAGCGGGATTCCCCACGCGATGACGTGCACCTGACCTAAGGTCAAAATCATGTGGAAGTTCACCAAACTTTACCGAATTTTATTTTTTCCGAATTTGTGCTTCTGCTTGTATTGCACCATTACTTCTGTATTCTCTACACATAAAGCTTTATTTGACCACCGGTCATGGCGAAGAAAACATCTTCAGTGCCTCAAGCCGTAAATAAAGGCGAGAAGAAGAAGTTAGGACTGAACTTCAAAATTCAATTTTATGTGAAGCAAAATGTACTAATAAGCTATTTTATTTATTTTTTCGTAACTATGTTTAAAAAATTCATGGTCATCTTATATGCGAGATCATCTTATATTCGAGCCAATATGGTATAAATTGGAGACATGGTTGCGTGAGTTACAAGCCTCTAATAGATTTAATTTTGTAGTTCAGATTTATAAAAGAAAATATTGAAATACTGAATTTAAATTTTGAATTTAGAATTGTGAAAATGTTACAACATAAACTTAATGTGCAGATACTAATCATGATAATGGGGTAAGCTTTCTTAATAAATATAATTTTTTATAAACGAAGAATAACAAAATATAATATATACCTTTTTAAACAACTCTGTTGTGCATGTTAAAACGAAGTAATATATACAGCAGAGAATATGTTCTACCGTATACATTGGCTGATATGAATAAAAAAAGAGTATGTGCTCCTTACTTGCAAATTTAAGTCGTAAGCATAAAAACTAGACGACTTCCCACTCACTGTGTCCACGTGACAAGAAGCTCTTAGAACTCAGCCCCATAACACCTGCTTCAATTCTGTATGCATAAAGATCGAGCAGCGGGAGCATTTGCCAGAAAATTTGTAAGTTACCAAATACGACACTCACTACATGCTACTCAGGTGATTCGTGCGGAATATATGGGCATTGCAGAAAGAAGGAAAACTACAAAGAATGTAGGTTCAGACCAATGGCATTGCAGATGAACCGGAAACAACCCCTGCAGCTTTTCCTTATAAAAATTTGCAAGAATAAAATATTTCAATTTTATTTTTACTTCCTCTATACTATAGGTACTATAGGTAGAGGAAGTATTGTGTCGACCCTGAAAGTCGATGTCACGTTTTCAACATGTTTTGAGGTCCCCTGAATACAAAAATATTATTTTGAGAAAGATGTTTGTCTGCATAGCTCGAGAACGAGATATCGTGTAAAAACAATTTTTTTTATTTAGGTTAGGTATCTTTTCAGGATGCGACACAAAGATTGACCACTTTACACAAAGAAAAGTTCATTTTCCATAAAATTCTCAGAATTTGAAGAAAGGTATATTGCTCATGCTTAGGTTATAAAAGTATGAGAGTGCATTAAATAAGATTTTATTTGGGTTGTGTATCCTTCAGGGATGCGACACAAAGTACGGCAACGACTTTCTTTTCATTTTTACAAGCACTTTATTTGAAGAAAATTTCATTTTTCTTAATTTTCTCAAAATCGGTTTAATAATTTTATAGGCATATTATGTAGATCTACTATAATATATTATACTATAATATAATATACTAACTTTTATTATAAATTTTTCTCCCAATAAATTTTCTGAAGGGTAGTTATAAACCATTCATTTCATACATAGACATGGCTTTTTGGTCTTTGCTCACAAATAATGAGACTTTGAACGAGGCTGACACAAATGAATGCAAACTACTGCAATTTAGCCATGTACACTACACTACACATGTTATTTAAGACTAGTTGAACGAAAGGTAGATGACAGATCAGCACAATGGCCTCATAGGTATTCTAGATATGGTGAAATGAATCTGGTGTGGCGTCTGTCAGACGCCGCGCGAGCACTGCAGGGTTAATCAAACTACTGGCAATTATTGGGAATTTCAAGGAAAAAATGTGTTAAGTTTAAAAACTTCAATGAGACCCGATAAAATGATTTTTCTTCCTCTTCCTTTACGCTGATGTGGCTGTGATTTAAATGCCCTTCTCTATGAAGACCCTTGTTTGTTTTCATATCTTTGTTTATGCAATTAGATGTTCTACATGGGTTGCCTGAGTAGGAACACTCTGCTCTGAGTCGGCACTGCGATATTTATGCATACAACTAGTAAGTGACTTTACATTTAAGATAGAAGAAGCTCTCACTTTCTGCTCTTTTTTATGTATATCAACCATTGTCCTCCCACCTACATCTAGGTCTTCCAAGTGGGCTTTTCCCTTCAAGTCTCCCAGTCACTATTTTTGAGATATGTCTTTCCTTCTCTATGCAGCCCATTTGAAAATCAAAAGTCCTCCATAAATCGCGGGTGTGTGGGCAAAGAGAGTTAAGTCCACTTTCTTGTTACTGAGAAATAGAGTGACTTAACACACTTTACCCGCCCAACATCGCTTTAGAGATGGATAAACCCATGAGGCACACATCCATAACTGTCATGCTTTTTGAAATCTGACTTAGTGGACGTAATACAAATGTAGAGAACATTTTTATCTATAACTCAATGGACTTTTCTCAATTTTTGAGGATGGTGGGCTTAACTCTCTTTGCCCCCACACCTGCGAATTTAATTTTGAATTACAAGCAATATACAAAACCCAGGCAATGCCGGCTCATGTTCGCCTAGGGTTACCTTGCTGCTCCTCGGCCTCTCGTCTGCTAGATGTGCCAAAAATAGCAGAACTGAGTCTATTGCAGGGTTGTTACAATTGGAGAGATCATTAATTAGTTTGTGGAGTTTTCTAGCCTGGACTTTGAGATTCCACTGGTAGAGGCAATAGGAATATCCTAAGATCTTGGTGACAGGATCCAAGTCATCATCTGATTGCAAGTAACCTGGAACTTAACAGGAATATACGAGTAAATATCTGCAATTTCATTAATAGAATTTAACATTCAGTATTTGTGCATACTTTGGTGCAAGAACCACACACAAGGTTGTCAAAGGACAATATTATAAAATTTGAAATAGGCCCATTCTTCAATATAATAAAATGGATAAGCAATCAACCAACTATTTTTACTTTCTCTGCCCATATCATAAAAGAGGTATTGTGTTTGACCCTGAAATTCAATGTTGCGTTTTCAATATAAATACATGTTTTGAGGTCCTACGAATTAAAAATATTTTCAGAAAACATGTATGTGTGTCTGTACTCCATACGCCTGTGAATAGCATAGCGCTCTAGAGAACAAATTTTTGTATTTGTACCATTGGGGAAGTGTTGCGATGATTGGCAATGACTTTTACTTCTACTACCTATTTACGTAAAGATAATTCCATCTATATGATATTTTCCCGGGCTACTAACCAGGTGGTGAATTGGATTAATTCCGACGTTTCGAAGCCAAACTGAGGCTTCATTGTCAAGGAGAATGAAATGCCGGGATTAGATGGCGTGTATTTATAGGACTGCTGTGCATGGGGACATCCGGATTGGAGAAAGGATTTGTTGAAGACCAACCAATCAGGAAACAGATGGGTGCTGTAAGAACAGGAGGGAAAATTAGAGAAGTAGAATCGGTCCAAATAAGGGCCAACGGTCAATAGGTAGTGAAAATAAATTATTATTATATAGGTGGTGGTGGAAACGAGAAAAAGTTAGAAAAAAGGGGGGAACACGGTCCAATTCACCACCTGGTTAGTTGCCCGGGAAAATATCATATATTACCAGCACCAGGAAAAATTCAAAGCACATTTCATAATTCCATCTGTTGCAATGTTTTTTTTAATGGTTCTAACAAATCTGTTAAAATTTTGCACATGAAGTCCTTATGCTTGTTGCTCATGGTCAAACTTGGTAAAACAGATTGTGACTAAATTTAATGTTGGGGAACTACGGGAACAATGGTTAAGTGGCAATGGCAAAATGAAACGACAATTGACAGTAACAGGAAATGAAGAGGTAAACAATTGTTAGGAAATGGTTTGTGAGTGCAAGGGCAAGAAAGTAAAAATCAGCCCCACCGCATATCAAAATGAAAGTAGGCCTAATTATTAGTATTTCTTTATGTAACCTTTACTCACCAGAATCCTGCCTATTATGGTCCCTTGCAATTCCATTACAGACAGGTTTCACTATATATATATCTGTTCTTAATCTACAATAGGGAATGTCAACTGCATTTGGGTTTGAGTGATGTGGCAATGTACAGTGAGTCTCAGACAGATTGGTGCCGCTTGTCGCGCGCCGTGTTTATCTTGTGATGACTCAACACTACCCGCGTCGCGGCCAGCTGTGTCCCCACAGATAAGTAAACAATTCCTGTATAGCCTGCAGTTGAGCATTGTTCTCGTGTTGTACAGACGTGAAAGTGTTATTCGGTAGTTGTCACAACTAAAAGAAAACATTAGGACAGAGATAAACTCAATAATAACGGAAGAACAATTAATGCGTATTAATTGGAATTTCCTATCACGATGCCAAAAATGTGTGGATGTAGGAGGAGGACACTTCCAGCATCTCCTGTAATAAGGTAGGTGCCTATTTTCGTTATTTTCAAACTTATTTCATTTGTTTTCATTGTCACGCACGGACAAGTCAGTCAACTGCTGGGGAGTTCCTTTGCCGCATACCGGGGATAGGAGCGTCATCTGGGGGGAACCCAATGCTCGGAGCGGCGGAACCAATTTGACTGAGACTCACTGTACATTACTCCAGACTGTAAAGTACCAACATGCAGCTGCAAAACTGGGTGTAAGTGTTTTTCTTTGCCAAATACAAAAACAGCGTTTGAAGTAACGATCAGTAACTGAATAGAGCAAGTTACTTTGACACTTGATAACTGCTTTTTCAGAGTAAGCTCATGTGTGATGACAAGGTTTCATCATACAATTCCCCTTAATATATAAGGGTTGCTGCCACAGGTATAATGTACAATAGCCTAGATTTCTTTGCAGTGCCGATGAACCATTTAGTGTATGGAGGACCGTCTCCTAGAAATCAATCAAGGGCCAGGTGTGTCAAATCACATGAAATGATTGCAATAAGCTCACAATCATCAGGCAGACAACTTCACTGTCTTGCAGGCAGTATCTGTTATTAAAATAAGGTGTGGTAGGACTATACGTATGGGCTTCATAATTGTTTAAATGCATAACTGTTTCATGGTTTTCATATTTAATTACGGTCTAACTTGGATAATTCAAAATCGTGAATAATTCGAATTTTTAGCATGGTCCCTTCACATCTCTATACAAAGAAATAAACTTTTCTAATTCAAAATCATGATTGATGCAACTTTCTTTTGCTTGTCCCTTGATATTCGAATTATGCAAGTTCGACTGTACTTGTGATGCAGATTGAAAGAAGGCAGCCCTGATTGGATGATGAACTGTAATTGGCCCAGACACTTACCGATGCTTGGTTTTTTAGACTTGTTAAGCAGAATTTCAAAAGAACGTGCTCGCAAGGCCCGCACAATGATATCACAGTTACGATGATGACTGGTGGTTTTTGACTCAGACTTTAAAATGTTCCGACAGAGATGAGTGACCTGCTCGTGGACGCTGTCAGAGTCAGTAACCATTCCTGCAAATACATAATACTAGTAAGTCTTTACATTATTTAGAACTCAGCTTAACCAACTGCTAATACATTACATTACAGTAATACCTCCATGATAATCTGCACTGAAAATAGTTTACTTCTCTATTTGTGTTCAACACTGCACAGTTCTCTCACTTTAGACACTTACTATGTGATATGTCAAAAATGGAAGAACGCATTATGAAATGGAATGTGAAGATAGGCCATGTCTACACATTTATTTCTTCTTTCTTTCAGATTGTATTCTTACATTTTCATATTTTAAAACAAATAACGTAGTGGACCTTATAATCATGTCATATCTCTAAATAATGTCTGGTTTATGAAGCACTCAAATGATTTAGATATATTCTATAAAACAAACATTGTATTTTGCTTTCTTTCCAAGTTTAAATTAAAAAAAGCACAAGAAAACAGTTCAACCCACTATGCAAGATTATGTTGTTGTTTCATGTAATGAAGTGTGAAACTGTCTACAGTTAAAATTTCAAATAAGAATCTACCTCAAAGCATTCCTCACTAAAAAAAACTGACTGATATTTAACCCGGGATCCTGGAATCCACAGCAAAAATAATAACCCTTCAGCGATACAGGGATTATATAGCTGGTATACCCTTAGA
Source organism: Ectobius pallidus (assembly GCA_964059195.1). Classification (NCBI taxonomy): domain Eukaryota; kingdom Metazoa; phylum Arthropoda; class Insecta; order Blattodea; family Ectobiidae; genus Ectobius; species Ectobius pallidus. The sequence goes on along the minus strand of CAXKWD010000004.1, from coordinate 177,551,421 downwards.
AGCGTGAAACTCTCTAAGTTCCATTTGGCTGAGCGTAAAATCATCAAAGTGAGGATAAAATCAGTGAGTTCCAAGAACACTTTCACATATCGCTGAACAGAGATTTGTAATGCGTTATAGTTCCTGGCAAAACTCTGATTTCTTACATAGAAGTTCATCTTAACTTAGTTACAATTTTTTTTCAGATTTTTTAAAAAAATTTCTCTCATTGGAAGCTAATAGAGTCGAACCTCCGTATAGCAATATTTATGGGCCCAAACAGGTTGTATTGTTATACGAGAGTTATTGTAGTTTAGAAGAGCTGTGATATATCACATATTAGGAATACTTTGTAATCTAAGAATAATTCAAGGAACAGAAAAATTATAATTGACCCAAATCTTAAAAGAACGCTGAACTTCCTGATTTCCATTGAGTGGTAACCATATCTAGTTTACACCCACAATCTGAAAAATTATTAGTCAGGCTGGTTTATCATTACGGATCATGCAAGTTTTGAGCCTAGGCATGTGCCATAAATTTCAAACTCATAGAGGGTGGGAAGAGGGAAGAAAAAGACAGCACATTCGCCACATAGTTAAGGCAAAATAAAAACCATTTTGCTCAATACGGTGTTTTAACTACATAATGTACATTTTGAAGTGGCAACTGAACTCACCGTATGTTTCTGTACACGTAAGATGTGATTTTACTCTCAATCATCCTATTTCAAGCCCAACTTAACTTTTATTTTCTGAAATTTCTAAGATATGTAGGCCTAACAGTTAACAGACACCTTGGAAATAAATCTTGGTGGCCGGGATGGTCACTAATCTGATACCAGCTCCCATCCACAAGGCTAAGCTACCGGTTTGCAATAGTAACTGAACATCAAAATATTGTAATAAAAGGGTGTTTTAAAAATAGTTTCATCTTTGTACTGAGTGAAATTTAACATTATTAAGCTAGGAAATTTGCCAGGACCATTGTCGTTAAAAACAATGAAATCGTTTCTTGTACATTTTTCTATATTTATCCGTAGTCATGTCAATATTATATATAGCCTATGTCCAATTCGGTAACCAATAAAGAGGTGGGAGTATGAAATTTTTTAATCTTTGAGCCCACCCAATGTTTTTCAAAAGTTGGTGCCACTGATCATGGTCTGATGAATGCTCCCGAAATCTTCTGGTTTGAACTTAGAATCCGGAGCCCGATCTTTTTTTTTTCTCCCTAAGGATGTACTTTGGTCCTCTTTTTTTATTCTTTACCATGAAAAATGGCCAAATATGTTATATTGTTCTTCTTAAAAACCAGTAGAATCCATACAAGTATATGCACTTTCTTTTGTAGGATGATTCTAAAAACAGGGTATTTCTGTATGTTACAATCTTTCAGGGATGATTTATGAAGATGGGCTGGATGGATCATTTTGAGATATAGAAGTCCAGAAACATCCCTATTGCAATTAATGTTTTGAAAGAGGTTATGTTTTATAGTGATTAATTGGGGTTTATATCTACCTCATATCTGGATCTGTTTTTCTTTTTTCTCTTTACCAAGAACAGCCAAATTTCATGTCACCTTGTTCTTCAAAAACTGTAACATTCATATATAAGATCCTTTTCCTTACATGTATACTCTAAACATAACGTAAGTAAAATCACTAAGACGTTCACAGAAAAATAACCTAAAATGGTGCTATGAAGTGATGTGTATCCACAAAAATCAACTGCTCATCTGTGAGAAAGGAGGGAGTCCATTGGGTCACATGATCCAGAAACAGGGCTGTAAAACTGACGGCGACCAACATTAATATCACTGTTCCTAACCTAACTGCCACCAATCTAGTTCTACATGTCACCAACTCTATCAATATTCCTAACCTAACTGCCATCAATTTAGCTCTACACGTAACTAACACTAATATCACTATTTCTAACCTAACTGTCACTTACCTGGAATCTATGAATATAGTTTGCATGGAGAAAATGAACCCTAGGCCTATACACATGGCCAGCAACAGCCTGTTAACAATGACGCATAAATAAAGCAGTTGCCCAGCCTGTATGTAAAGGATCAACGAGACAATAGTTCGTTTCTACCCAATGGGAGTGTTCGTGTAAAAGTTATGGCAGCTTAACCACTTGGAACACCTCGAAAAGGAACCCAAGTATGAGTTACAGTAAACCCATAATAACTATTTCTTTAATTATCTTCCTCCAAATAGAGGCTTCCCATAAAACAAAGTATAACAAAACAATAATACATTTAACCAACAAGCAAAAATGGTAAACATGGATCTGCTACAATTGTTATACAGATGGTTCCATAGAATATACACTGAGTATTTCAGTGCTAAAAGAGAGACAGTTTTGGACAGTCGTTGGTCAATGAGAAAGTCACTACAGAACTTCACTCAGTGACCGTGCCCCTTGCACCAGAACATAATGGCACTGTACATCAGAATGTTTCATAAGGCATGTTCAAAATGACATCTTTCATGAAGGCTGATAACATCACAAGAGAATACATCGCATCTTGTCAAAGATCCCTGAAGTTTTGCAAATGATTTCACAGACAGCTTGTACTCATGCCACGAGATCCTCTGCAGACTTGACAGGTGTCTCCTGGACATCCACAAGTTCCACTTCAAGTGAAAATCAAGTGGATACAGATCAGGCAAATGAGCTTCCTACTCCCTTTTCAGGGAAGGTTATATTAAAATGGTCATATGCACCATGTCCGAAGTGAGCTGGAGCCCAATCATGTTGAAATCACATGTATTGGCAGGAGTGATGAGAAAAGTACTTAAAGAAAAGTAATTGGACTGAATTACAATTACCTGAGAATTTTTATTTATTTTTATTTTTTAATTTTTTAAAGCGATGAGTACATGTGAATGGCAGAAGGCCACATTAATGACTAACTTTGGCAACAATTTGCTTTTCTTTATGTGATTTCATATTTTTCTCAGTGTACTTCAGTTGATTTTGCACCAAATTTGCAAATTTGTGTGCATACTCTGGAATTAATGTAATTTTAACGATACTGTGTTTTTATGGTTTTGGGGGAGGGGGGAATCAAGCAGAAATTCATTTAATCAGTTGTAAGATCTTAAGTACAGGTCACAGACACCGCAAACACAATAGTATCCTACATTTATCATCTACATGACTTCAGAGTCATCCACATACCCCTTCATGAGACATGTGGATGACACAAAAATCAGGCATGTGGATGACAAAAAAGGAGTTTAAGTGGTCTCAGCAAGCCATTCCTAAACCTCTGTAAGCTCAACTTCAGTCAAGTACTTTGAATTGGAAGGTTTATCATAGTGCATAATCAAAATTAATTAATATTCACTTTCTGCCTACTTTCTAGAAGCCATGTTAATGACGGGGAATAAAAAAGCTTTCCTTGAAAATGATGCAATGTCCTTTGTTAATCCCAAACTGTTTGTAAGCAAGCAAAATTCAACCACAAGCTGCCCTGTTGGCTTTCTAACACTGTTGCCAGTTATACAAATTTGTCATTTCTGCAGAAAAAGTTCCATTCTTTTCAGCCATGTGGATGACCAAAAACCCTTGGGACATTCTTTACGTTCATTAGGTGGGGTGACAATTTTATTTCATTTTATTTTTTAGGGGTTAATATTCTTCACACGTTCATACTCATTGGCAGGAAAAAAGTTGAAAAGGAAATAACATTTTGTTTTGTGGAAAAATGCATTAGAATATACAAAACCGAGGTTTGGGACAGGGCATGTGGATGACATTTCATTGAATTAAATTTGATTTTGGAATATCAGAATTTAAAGTTAGTGACATTTCAAAGTGATAGTTGTAGTATGGGAGTAGTAGAAACAAACTTTTATTTCAATTTTTTTTTAAAGTTGAATTTAAAGGGAAATATCACTTCGGAACACAAATTTTCCCGTAATTGAAGAATCACCCATATACTCTGCTCCTGCATGTTTCACTAATTCTGCCTGTATAAGATCAAATCCAGGGGCCTTGTTGTTTTTAAGTTTGTCGACCACCATTTGTACCTCAATAATATCGTGTTCCATCACTTCTGTTTCTGATTCAATGTTTTCCAGGTTTTCTATCTCATTCTGCATCATCATTAAGGAGCTCACTAAAATGTTGTGACCATCTTTCATGTATTGCAGCATTATTACTAGGGGGTGGATTTCTATGACCTAAAAAATAGGATATATGCATGCATTTATGACCTAAAAAACATTAAAATATGACCAATAAAATTTAAAATATGACTTTACCACTTACACATTGTGTATATTTTTTTTAAGTTTCATTGCAACTCATTTTATTAAAATATAATGTTAATGTTTTAATATCTGTAAATTCTCAAAATGTATCATTATAATGAAAAATTTACAAAATATGATATGAAACTTCAAAATTTCTTTAATATGCACACGAATATGTCAAAAATATGACCTAAATATGCATATTCTTACTAAATATGCTACAATAGTTGAAAATTTCCTAAATATGCAGTTATATGCACAATAAAAGCCGTTCCATTTTCACCAGGATGCTTGGAATCGGGTTTAAATTACTCGGAAACCTGAAATAATGCAAAGGGGAAAAATATGACATGTCACAGTAATCTGCCCCCTAAATATTACTCAGAATAGTACCTTCCTTATCCCTGCACATTGTGGTCCTAGGTTGGAAATCCTTTAGACTTTTATTCAACTTCTGGTAAAAAGCCCTTACCTCATTTGATTTCTTTAAATTGTCTAATTCCATCAGCTCTTTCTTCTCAAATTGCCACTTTTTCTTTCTGTGCAGTTTTTTCTCTGTTTGTCTAGCTTCTCGATAGGATTCCACTGACCCTCTAGTGCGATTTCTTTGCTGCATTCTTCCATAAGCTACGTTTTTTAACTCTGTCACTTGCTTGCATTCATTACCAAACCAATTACTATGACTTGGTTTATCCGTTCTTCCTAGTGTCAATTCAGCAGCACTTGTATCACTGACACTCCCACTATCAGTGAGATCTGTGAGACCTTCATTAATCATAGTGGTGTATCTGGCAGCAATTTCCGGTTCTGTAAGCCTTCCACAATTAAATTTCCTCCCTTGTAACCCAATCGTTTTCTTAATATTGGATATCCTGCTTCTAATCTTTGCTATCATCAAGTAGTGATCCAAGTCTATGTTTGCACCTTTGTAGCTCCTTACATCCATTAAATTAGAAAAATGTCTTGCATCCATTAACATTAATCAATTGCATTAATCAATTTGATTAAGCACATTTCTATCTGGTGACTTCCAGGTTATTTTATTTATGTCTTTATGGGGGTACACTGTGCTTCCAACTACCATGTTTCTTGCAGTGGCAAAGTTTATCATCCGTGTCCCATTATCATTTGATTCAGAACGTAGACTATATTTTCCTGTCACTGTCATGTATATATTTTCTTTTCCAACTTTAGCGTTCATGTCCCCGAATATAACTTTACAGTCCCCCTTCGGGCACCCATTATATATTTCATCCAGTTCCTCATAGAAAATATCCTTTTCTTCATCACTTTTCTCTTCCGTTGGTGCATGTGCACAGATAAGGCTATAGTTGATAAATTTCCCTTTAAATCGTAGGCTATACATCCTATGTGATTTTGGTTGAAAGTCCATAATGAGATGTTTGTTCCGTTTACTGACAATAAAACCGGTCCCAAATGTATGCTCTTTCTTCTGACAGCTATAGAAGATCACATGATCCCTCTTTTCCATTACTCCACTTCCTATCCATCTCATTTCTTGGATGGCAGTAATGTCCATCCTATATTTGTCTATTTGGTCTAACAGTATTTGGAGAGCTCCAGTTTGGTAGAGAGTTAATACATTCCATGATCCAATTCGCATGTCCCTTTTTCCTTTGCCATGTCGTCTTCGGTGTATCAGTCTGGCTTTTTCTTTTACAGATTTCGTAACAGTGGGGTTTTTGTGAGGGTAGGGTCGTCAGCCCTAGGCCTCAACCCCCAACCTGGAGGACCAGGTCATTTGATTTCGGGGTTTCCATCAGAAACTGTCAGATCAGCTAGGGGCCCTAGATCAGCTGTCTTCACTACAACTTCAGAGCCTGATCTGCCCCTCCCTAACATATGGTGTCTCTTCCACTTCCTCGGCCACTGGGCCTCTCTCGCCTCTTTCACCATTGGAACCTTTGGGCATCCACTTCTGAGCTGTTTCTTAGTCTGGGTAATCACCTTTGGCCTGTCCGGCAAGGGTTACCCTACCAGTAGCTATGCTACCGCCGGCATAGCCCAAAGGGTCCTCATACCACGCAAGCATCCCCACCATCTTCAAGGTCTTACAGCTCCTAGGGGATGATTTTACTTAATTACAATTACAAATTACTTTTCAAAATGACAGTAAGCCTACTTTTTAGGTAGATTTCGAAGAAAAATCTACCTATTGCAATGGATACCATGTCATGATTTTCGAAAAATTCTTTCATATCTTTCACAAAACCACCGCCCGTTCAAAAAAAAAAAAAAAAATTGTGATATTTAGATATATATATATATATTTTTATTTAATATATTTATATATATACAGAGTCCGCCAGAAAAATGTATACACTCTTTGTCAGACTGTATCGGGATATTGTAACGGGATATTACCAGTATATTACCAGTATGTTGTAGTATGGTCTTACGCTCAACACATGTCGTTACTTTCAACACGATAGTGACAAAACAAAATAGTTTGAGCACGCTTAACGTTCGAGCAGCGAAAATGCATCCTGAAGTGGTTTATCAGGTTTGATAATGCCGTTGAAGTGCAGCGTCAGTGGAGGCGGGAGTTTGAATCAGAACCCCCGACCCGCCTAGCAATTAAACGAATTTTTAACAAGTTTGAGGAACATGGAACGATTTGTGATATTCATAAAGGAAGATCAGGAAGACCGCGTACAGCTACAAGTCCTGCTTCGTCGGATCTCGCGTTGTAAAGGTTTGTTACTACTCCACAAAAGTCTGCTACGCAATGTGCGCGTGAAGTGGGGATTAGCAGTTCAAGTGTACGACGAATTCTGAAAGGTGCTAAGTGGAAACCTTACATTCCACGATTACTGCATGTGATTAATGATGACGATCCTGATTGGACGAAGAGGGCCCATGGAGTTCCATCCACGGTCGCCAGAATTAACCCCTATAGACTTTTACTTATGGGGAACCGTGAAAGATCAAGTTAATCGACATAAGCCACGCACGTTGGAGGAACTTCGCCAGGAGATTACAAAGGCATGTGCTGCGATCTCCATTGAAACATAGACCGACGTAGCGTCAGCGGCGCTCATCGTTCAGTAATGTGTCTGGCCGCCAACGGCCAACATTTTGAACATCTAAAGTAACCACTGAACTAAGAAAGTACTACCGGTAGATGTTTGATTAGTAATTAAATTAAAAAAACAAACCTAATAAATAGTTTCGTTCCTTAAAGTGTGTAGGCCTATACATTTTTCTGGCGGACCCTGTATATTTATATCTTTACACGATAGCGGCCTTAATTTTGAAGATATTTGAACCAAATTTTATTATGTTATTTCTAGGCCCAATAGTTCGGAAAGTTCGTTAATGAGCAAAATTGGCCCAAGGGGGTGGTCGGGGGAGGGGGTTGAATTTTTAAAACATTTATATCTCGGCCCCTACGAAGTATAGAGGGAAACTTTGTTTGAATAAATTAGAGTACTCCCTATGGAGTTCACAGAGACACCAACGATTCGGGGGTTCGAGTGAGGGTGGGGGTGGGGGTGGGGGTGGGGGATGAAAATTCGAAACTTTTGAAACCACGTCTTGTGGGGTATCGTTGAAAAGCTCTTGATGAGTACTCTACAAATCAATAAATAGTTTCTTGATAGCTCTCATATGACGCGAGATTTTAATGTTTGAAAATAATAACACTTAAAAGAATTATTATAATATCATAATTTTGTCTTGTTTAGTGGCTTTGCTAATTTTATTCATTGCTGATCTTGCGCACGGCCTCCCAGAATATTATATCCTATTCTTGTTGTCAAAACAAATTATTGTAGGCTCTTCCTCTTTACTGCAGGTTTGCCATGCCAAGGCTAGAAAAGAAGAGTGCTGCGCAGCGATAATAAATTAAACCAAAAGCACTTTGAAATCTACCTCAGCCTGTAGGCCTGCCTAAAGGGATTTTTTTTTTTGGGGGGGGGGGGCAAAGACCAGAAACTATTGGGCCATTCTGTGGTAAAGCTGCTTGGGATGTTACCAAGTCTCGAATTATTAATGAACAAATAGCACTTCAGTTTTGCTGCAGCAAACTAGGATTAAAAAAGGCCATGACAGTTTACGGAGCAAAATCCATATATAGTAAGATCTGAGACTGTTTCACTAGCAACTACAAGCGAGTAGAAGGAAGCAACATTGCCAAATTCTAAATTTCGTTGATTACTATAACGTAAAAATTACCAAAATGTAATGATCAAGTTACAATTTTATTTCCCGAAGTAAATTACAAGTAAAAATTACATTTAAAAAGAAAGTAACGATTACATGGAAATGGGACTAGAAAGTAATCATTACATGTGATTTGATTACTTTTACTCAATTACTTCCCGTCACTGGGTGGCGGATAAGTGGAAATTGCTTTAAGAACTCGGAGAGTATATATAGGCTACACATCACGCCACCTGTCCCATCAGTGAAATTAACCTTCCTAACCCTTTGAAGTCATCACCTATCCTATGACAACAGTATTCACCAGCAACAGAGACATTTCTGGACTGTATCTAAATCACCATTCTACATTTTCCCTGACAATTTGTAAGTAACAGAAACAACCTGTATAAGTAAAATCATGAAAAAGTTGAGAAAAAACCAACCTAAAATAATGCTGTTAAAGGATGCATAATCACGAAATTTGTCTGCTGGTATTGCTGTGCTGCAAGAAGGGAGCAGGGGGTTGGGTCACATGGCAAAGAAACAGTGATAGCAACTTCTTCTTCTTATTATTATTATTATTATTATTATTATTATTGATGGAACTGATTACAGATTGTCAGTTAAAGGAAGGGTAAACTAAAAAAATACCATTTTTTTATTTTAATCTCTTCGCACGGAGCTTTGAATTACGAAACGAATGGTGATCTCGTGAACTTCACGCGCCTAATATTACGCTTTGTACGGGTGAAGTAAAACGCTCCTGTGACATCACGATTGACTAACTCGCTACTGTAATGCTCGCGCGTGTGTTTCTAATACACCACAAAGTCTCATTTGTGTTTGTTGTTGATAGAGATGCCTGCAATGTTACCTTCTAAAGACAAATCTCGGTATTCACAAATTAATATCACACGAAAAGAAAATGACAAGGAATTATTGAAAGAATTGCAAGGAAGAAAAAAAATACGGAATGGTGTAAATGTGGGCTGTGTATACATATGAAAACGGGTCACGAAAGTGTGTGTTGTTGGGACTGTGAAGTAATTTGTGAACAGAAGGGGGTTGTAGACTGTATAACAGTCATTTCATAATTTCGGGTGGGACATTCTAGCAAATTATAACAGCTATTTTTGTTTATTACATGTCATAAATAATGAATTAGAACTTGTTCTGCACATTCTGTAAAATCTACTATGGCTTCTCCTTCGTTCTACATGTAAAGCATTATTAAAAATTTATTTTAAATATTTTAAATTTGTTTTTCAAAATCTGTTACGGGTGGGACATAATGTGGACACTGATTTTAATGATGCAAAACAAAAGCTCATTTTCTGTTCTGCTATTACTGTTAGGGTCTTAATGTTGTTATTAATGAAGGTATGAGGGATTCAATACAAATTATAAACTGTTTCTAGGTTGTCAGAACTCTTATTTAACTCATCAATAATAATTTAACAAAACTATCACTGTTACGGGTGGGACGTTACAGGTGAGACAAAAATTCCCTTGTTTGTTATTTTACATAGTAATTAACCACACATATTTTTTTAAGTTAATCTTATACCAAATTGTACCTTAAGATGTAGCCTATATTTTCTCAAATGAAAATGGACATAGCTGATTACTCTTGACTACTTGGTATTAAAGAGTGTTAAAATCATGCTAAAAATGGCAAAAAAAAGTAACTCAACGCTATAAATAAGTAAATCGACAGATTCTACACATGAAACCACTTCAAATACACCCAAGTCCTTAAAATCCAGATAATTTGAGGTTTTAAACTCATTTTTGACCACCCAATTACAATAATTTTCTAACTTCTCTCTTTGAGGGAAAAATTCCCATATTTTATGAAATGGCTGATAACACAACATGCCTCATTCGATAGCGTTATTATAAATAAAGATACACTAGTTGCCAGGCGATATCAGTTAATACTTAGAGCTAATACAGTTCAAAAACAAAATATTTTTCAAGATTCGAACAGAGTCACTTTCAGATTCAGAATCATCTTTTGCGGTAGTAGAAATGTCTGAAATGCTAAAAGAGCTATCTAAATCACAATTTCTAGAAGAGACATTCAATGAATTTATGAATCTGTGCAAACATTGACATAAGTTTCATTTCCTAGTTCACACTGAACACCTACGCTGTTAGAAACTGAATTTTCGCCATAAATACTAGATTCCACATTCATGATTTGTCCATTCCCGGATACTGATGGATTACTGTTCGAATCTTGCAACAACTCTCTCATTTCCTTCTTCCTCAAGTACGACAATTTTCTTTTCTTCATTGGGGGTGTTTCAGATTTCCCACACAAAAGAAGTGCTGTGCCATCACTTCTTTTTTAAATAGATTGCGGGGTTTCTCCAGATAACTGTTTTCGTAACTGTACCGAAAGCTCGGTATCATTTTCTTCAAAATGTTGTAAACAACAAATTTTTATCTTTTTATTTTTATCAGCCATTGCTTATTAACGTTCGGGTGACTTATCTCTGTTGGGAAATCGATGGAAAGATATTTTAAGTGTGTTATTACCAGGGCCCGGATTCTGATGACCTAAAATTGTTTGAAAAATGACCTATAAAATGACCCTAAATTTTAAAGAAAATGACTTAATAATCATAAAATATAACCTAAAAACTGACATTTTCTTCATTAAAAAATTATTATTCTACACACGAAGTTAAAGACTAATTTGTACATAACTTAATTGTAAAAACTGTAAATAATTGTAATGTTGTGAATGTTCTTTTCTCATGGAAATTTATATTGGCACTGAGGCACTGGCGAGTCAAAATTCGGCATTTCCTTTTGTGGTCTGCCGGATTATATTGTTGTTTATTGAGGGTAAACAGTAGTTTGCACTCTCAAATCCAAACAGGTGGCAGACTCTGGTGCCAAGTTAATCTAATAGCAATAGTAATATAATACAAAATTTTGGCGTTTCTTTGATTCTCATTTCCGACTGAGACATGACAACACTTTAAAACGGAATTTTTCCTTCTTGCATTAAACAAACAACACTTCAAAGACACCGTTAGCGACAAAAAAAATTAATACACTCAATGTAAATACATGAAAATGACTAAATAAGGAAGAAAATGACATGAAAATGACAAAATAATGACCTAAAATTGAAATAAATGCCCTAAAAATTTAAAATGGCATAAAAAGACAACAAATTACCTAATAAAAATGCATTTCTACAATCTAGAGGCCATGATTAGGATTTATCTACAAGTTGGCAATGTCTATGCAGCATCAATATAAAGATGACATGTCATTAGAATCCGGGCCCTGGTTATTACTCTTCGACGATGAGTTTGTACACCCCACAACACAACAACAAACCATTGTTTGAACAGATACTCACTAAAAAACTGTAACAGTAGACAGAATGCTGTGAACTATCTTTCACCGGGCGAGACTCAGTCAAGCACTCATCAAGCGTGACGTCACACGCCCACCGCGTTACAATAAACATATTCGTTTTGTGATTAAATGTGAAGGTGTAAAACATTTCTAACAGTGAATATCATTTCTTAAAAACATTTTCTTTCAATCCGTACGAAGAAAATGATACTGAATTTTTAGTTTACTTTTCCTTTAATAACATAGCCTTCTGCAATACCGCTGGCTTAAAACAGTTAATATTGGTCCTGTAATCCCTTCATATCTCTTTAGGGGGCTTTGCCCCCAAAATCCTACCAAGGGTAAGCCCCTGGACCCCCTTTCCAGCTTTGGAAAATTTTTTTTCTCCTTTCTCCTGCTCTTTGTCCTCTTTCCTCCCTTCTCTCCTTCACCCTACCTACCTATTTGGGATCTATTCCTATCCTACAAATTTGCACACCTAATGGGATTCGAACACGGGACCACTAGCATCATAGCCAGTCATCTTAACCACTACGTCATCAAGTGATTGTTATGGTATGAAGCTAGAATTCATCTATTTAAGTTTAGAGAGCTACATGAAATAGCAGATATTGATAATTTCATATTAATTTTAGGTAGATTTCGAAGAAAAATCTACCTATTGCAATGGATACCATGTTATGATTTTCCAAAAATTCTTTCATATCTTTATGTTTCATGCTCCCCTAAGTACGAAACCACCGCCCTTTCAAAAAAAAAATTTGTGATATTTATATATATAGGCTATATATATCTTTACACGATAGCGGCCGTAATTTTGAAGATATTTGAACCAAATTTTATTATGTTATTTCTAGGCCCAATAGTTCGGACAAGTTCGTTAATGGGCAAATTGGCCCAAGGGGTTGGTCGGGGGAGGGGGTTGAAATTTTAAAACATTTATATCTCGGCCCCTATGAAGAAAAGAGGGAAACTTTGTTTGAATAAATTAGAGTACTCCCTATGGAGTTCACAGTGACACCAACGATTCGGGGGTTCGAGTGAGGGTGGGGGTGGGGGATGAAAATTCGAAACTTTTGAAACCACGTCTTGTGGGGTATCGTTGAAAAGCTCTTGATGAGTACTCTACAAATCACTAAATAGTTTCTTGATAGCTCTCATATGACGCGAGATTTTAATGTTTGAAAATAATAACACTTAAAAGAATTATTATAATATCATAATTTTGTCTTGTTTAGCGGCTTTGCTAATTTTATTCATTGCTAATCTTGCGCACGGCCTCCCAGAATATTATATCCTATTCTTGTTGTCAAAACAAATGATTGTAGGCTCTTCCTCTTTACCGAATTCAGTTCTTATTACTGCAGGTTTGCCATGCCAAGGCTAAAGAAGAAGAGTGCTATGCAGCGACAATAAATTAAACCAAAAGCACTTCGAAATCTACCTCCGCCTGTAGGCCTGCCTAAAGGGATTTTTAATTGTGAAATAGCCTATTAAGTTGGCTCTGAAAAGAGCCATTTTGATTCAAGGGAAGTTTTAAATGGTACAAGGGTGAATTATTGCATATGCCTTGGTACAAGCGTTATTTTCGTAAGGTAGTAATTAGTGCATATGGTTTGGTGCAAGGGTTATAGTGCATATGTTAGTAATTAGTGCCACATAATCTTCGGTACAAGGGTTGGGAAAAAGGGAAGAACAGGTGGCCACTTAAGCTCCGCCCACCCAACTCACTGTTAAACAATGAAAGACATCTGGGTGGCAATGATAGAAGTAAAGGGTGGTTCAAAAAGAGCACTGGTTTTGAAATGGCTGGTAAATTTCTGTTTGTCGGTTGGTGACATTATTTTGTTTTGTTTCGTATCTATTTCCAGGAACGTTCTGACTGTTGATGCAGTTGGAATTTCTCGCATTCTGTGTCTAACCATGGAGCAGTTCACTTGTGAGCAACATGTGCTAATCGTGAAAACATTTTATCAGAACGGAGAAAGTTAAGCAGCAATTGTCAGGCGACTTTGCGCGATTGTAAGGCGTAATGAAGCACCGAATGAATCTACAGTTTGCAGACTTATGAAGAAGTTCTTTGAGACAGGTTCAACAGTAAACCTCAAAAATTCTGGTCGTCGTTCTAGTCGAAGTGAGCAGAACATTGCAGTGGTTCATGACAGTGTGGCTGTTAGCCCAATGAAATCAAATCGTCACTGTTCCCAACAATTGCAAATAAGATGTTCTTCAGTACGGAGAATTCTCCAGTATGATCTCCATTACCACCTCTATAAAATTCAGCTGATGCAGCAGCTGAAAATGATGGATCACCAGAAGAGATGATAGTTTGTTGAGTAGGTTCTGAGAAAACGACAGGAGGACGGCGGCTTCGCAAACAAAATCATCTTCAGTAATGAAGTGCACTTCCACTTGAATAGATTTGTGAATAAGCAGAACTGCCGTATCTGGGGTTCAGAAAATCCTTGCATGATCCAAGAAAGGGAAATGCATCAACAAGTGACAGTTTGGTGTGGCTTATAGTCAGGCGGCGTCATCGGCCCTTATTTCTTTGAAAATGAGGAAGGATAAGCTGTGACAGTCAATGGAGATCGATACCATACAATGATAAGGGAGTTATTGTGGCCTCATTTGGATGGACTGTACATTGAAGAGTTGTGGTTTCAGTAGGATGGAGCCACCTGCCATACTTCCCATGAAACAATTCAGTTGATCCACGAGAAGTTCCCAGATCGCCTCATTTCGCACAATGCTGATCATCAATGGCCACCAAGGTCATGTGACTTAACTCCTTGTGATTTTTTTATTTGTGGTCATCTTAAGTCTTGGGTGCGCATCTGTGGCACATCGTGTCACTGTGCGGTAGGGGAATTTCTCCCACTACAGTCGCCCTTGACGTCAGCATAAAGCAGTTTCGACGTGACACTGAACATGAAGAACAGGTTTCTTACATCACAGCAAGGGATGGGGACTAAAACATTTCCCCTCAGTTGCTCACCTATGTCTTAATTCATTGGTAGCATTCATGACTTGAAGGAGGAAATTCAACGAGTTGTCGGCAAAATGAAAATGGAAACTTATCGTGCAGTCAAAGTGAATTTCATGGACAGAGTTCTCGCATGCCATCGTGGTAGAGGAGGTCACATGCCCGACATAATTTTTCATACATGAAATGGGAAGGTTAGATGAAGAAGTTAATGTATTTTGTTTGTTGCTTGTTAAAATAAATGTCTTGATTTCATATATAAAACCGGCGCTCTCTTTGAACCACCCTATACTAGCAGCGATGAAAATTGGAATGTTTTTCCCTCCTTTCTGCTCTTTTCTTCCTCTTTTTCCTCTATCCTTCACCGTATCTACCTATTTGGGACCTATTCCTTGCCTATAAATTTTTGACCTATCGGGATTTGAATGCGGAACCTCTAGCATCATAGCCAGTCGTCTTATCCACTTTACCATCAAGTGGTTGTTGGTGTGTAAAGCAAGAATTCATCTATTTAAGTTTAGAGAGCCTTTTGATTCAAGTAATTAATGCAAGGGTTATTTTGTATGGTAATAATTAGTGCATATGGTGTGGTACAAGGGTTATTTTCATATTGGGGATGTCTCGATTGTAGTAATTAGTGCATAAGCTTCAGCCCCTTGTACCAAAGCAACACTGGCCGGGATGGGCGGTGCTTCAGTGGTGACCTGTTCTTCCATTTTGTCCAAGGGTCTTGCTAGTGGGCAGAGAATATAACGGTGAGCTACAGTGCCAGCATGCAAAGGCTGGTTGCTAGGGGAAGGGTCGTCGTCATAACAACGCTCTGCCGGTTTGGGCGGAACTTAAGTCGCAACCTGCTCTTCTCTTTTGCCCATAATTTGTCTAGTGGTTAGCGCTACTAACAGCTAAATTTCTAAGACGTTCTGGGTTCAAATTGCCAGTCAGCCAAGGTGAATTTTATCTTTAGGCGCCCCTGGTTACTAAGGATTTAGGTTAGGTAAACTTGTGGAATGCTAATATCACCGATGAAGTTTTTAAAAAAGGAGACAGTACCTCCATAATTAATAACATTAATTAATGCACCTGAACTATGAAAACACATCATAAAATTGTTAGCTCAATTATAAAGAGCAAATACGTTTTGGAGGGAATATTCCAAAATTCGAAAGTAGTTTTGCATACTTACTGGTGGTACTTGTAGTTCCCTATATATTTACAAGAACAATTTCGTTCTGATTTTACAAACTTCAAAGACTTCTAAAGCCTGCAATAATCCTTCGTTTAATTCGCAACTTTTCGATACACACACACCGTAACATTTTTAAACATAAATTTACCGATGACCAGACCAATACCAATTACCAATGTACTCTGTTCTTGTTACCAACTTGACCGAGTATATCGGTTCTTCATAGAATCGCGCCACTGCCATGTCAAACCTTAAACCGTGTATTATAGTATATGTGAGCATTAATTAACAATTATGTGACCACTGTCACGTTATTTATTCCAAGGATCAAGTTACGATAATATTTGGCTCATTATTTGTTTGTGTCTAGTTCCACTTTCTGAAGGTTGGATTAATAATTTGCTGCTTAGTAGAGTCAAAAGAAAAACAGTCTAGTGTGTTCTTTTATTATATTGATAAAGTAATGTTTGCACACGTGAGATTATACTAAAATTACGAACTTGTGAAATACCTTTCTCAAATATCAGTTTAAACTTTATATTTGTATAAATTTTATGCGGTACTTCCCTCGGACTGAACCATGTCAGTCAGTGTTTTGACATAATTTCAGTTCGTATGTTTGGCAACACTATATTTCCTAGTGACTTTCTAGGTTTTTCATTTGGGTATACTGGGTTGATGACTGTTCGTGTCCATGTGTCATTTGTATTTAGGAAACAGCTGTTAAGAAGTTATCAATATGTTGGACTTATTTACTATTTTCAGTAAAGGTGGCATCGTATTATGGTGTTTTCAGAGTACAAGCCAGATTTTTACTCCTTCAGTCAATGCTTTAATAAGGAGCGTAATTTTGCAAGTAAGTTATTTTCCCTTTTGTAGGTCTACTGATAGCTGGTTTCTCTGAAGAAAGAACAAGAAAGTAGAATACCCTTTTGGTTTTCGTTCTGCACACATGTCCAAATAATCCGAACGGTAATGCCAAGAAAATTTAGTTGTGCCCGGACGTAAGGTTGATAAAAAAAATCCATCTTAGGCAACTTCAAATATGAAGTCGCTGCTGTGTCTTATTTGAATAAGTTATATGGAATGGTATAATTTTTATAAGAGAGCTAGGTAAAGTCCCAATGAAGAGGACCCCATATTTCAAACCGAGATTCTCTTTATAAAACACCTAAAATCACATTTTATTATGCCTGTTCTGTGAAGACAGGTCTTGACAAATGATTAGTCCAATCCTCCGGCCCTAATTGATGCAACTCTTGTGCAGAATTCAAATATAACTCCCCCCTTAAGCTCCGCCCATTTGATATTCACATTTGCATGGACTGTGTGATGTATTTTGTTTCTGAGCGAAGCAGAATGACCAACTGTCCTTGTATATTGTCGCAAGTGCCTTGTATCCACTGTCCTTGTATATTGTCACAAGTGCCTTGTATCCACCTTTACATACAGCTAAATAATGCATAACACTAACCACATAGTTAAGTGCACGAAGCGGAGTTGGCAGCCATAGCAAAGCACCCTTGCATTTTCAAAAATGTGGCATATTATATATCCCGCGAGGTTTGTCAACCTCTCACCTCTCGTCTAGCGGTATGACGTCACACCTCCAACATCCAGTCACGAGTTTCTTCATAATGTGAGGACAGAAGAATTTGCTAGATCATGGCATAAAAGAAACTGCATCAGTGAGGGTGGGATGGGCGGATACAATCATCCGAAGGTGTGACATATTTGAATTTTCCTCAATTCTTTTATAAGATTTGGCTGAAAGTATGGCATAACGAAAGAATCTGTTACCCGCTAGGCTTCACCCACACTCCAAATTGTGTTACCATGGCTTCCGACGGCTATGGCCTTGGCCCCCTTTGCCCAGCAGTCAAGCTTCTGTATGCTGGCAATGCAACTCACTGTTATTTTCACCCTTGTACCATAATGGAACTCACCCTTATACCACAATGGGACCACAAATTCTTATCGCTTTAGTATTAATAATATGAGCTTAAGCCTTGTACCAAAGTCACACCATGTCTTAACCAGAGATATCTAGCAGCAAGTTATGAAATCAATACGAATCCGTTGTAGATGTAGATGAAGATATCTCGTCCTGTAGATCCTTTATTGAGCAGGGCTCAAGGATATAGAACATGTCAGATCAAAAAAA
Source organism: Ectobius pallidus (assembly GCA_964059195.1). Lineage (NCBI taxonomy): Eukaryota > Metazoa > Arthropoda > Insecta > Blattodea > Ectobiidae > Ectobius > Ectobius pallidus. The sequence continues at coordinate 177,533,282 of CAXKWD010000004.1, read as the reverse complement.
TATATGCAAGTTATAACAATAATATATAGAAACTGCAGGCTGCCAAATTTATCCAAGCTGAAAATATTCCTCCAAATTGTACAAGGTGTGAGTTATTAAAAATTCCTTGACATGTTTTGAAATGTTTGCTTTTTCTTTGAATACATAATAATTTAATGCTGTTTGGAAGCTTGTTATAGGCTATATCTGTATTGCAGAACATGGCCGTCCGGAAGGGGGGCAGGGTAGGGCCGCTGCCCCTCCCTGGAAATTGTTTACACATAAACCTCTAAATTAAATTACTATAAGCAACTAATGTGAAGTGAGGTTTAAGTCTCCAATTACTGTTGTATGTTCGCGTTGTTTGGATGATCTGACTAGATATTAGCTTGTAGGAATAAATACTGCCCCTAAACTTGAAACCATTTATACCCGAACATTTTATTATAATGAAGATAAGGCAAGAAAATGTCGCATTTTATTTTTTATATGAATAGTACCTGTGAAATTGTAAGATGTATGAAAAGTCATGTGAGTGTATACATCAGATATGTTTTCTTTGTATCCATGGCCATAGTCCAGCTACAGTAAATTAAGGATGTTAATTATATAATGATAATAATAATAATAATAATAATAATAGCAATAAGGTGAATAGTAGTACTGTAATAATAGCAATAATAATAACAGTAATAATATAATATTAATAATAATACCGGTAATAATAATAATAATAAAGTGATTGTAGTAGCATAGTGATGGTGGCAGTAATTCGTTCATTGGCCCCCCTTGGCAAAATTTCTATGGACGGCCATGTTGCAGAATAATGAGCACCCTTCTGAAAGAGTTTTAACGAGTTAGTTGGTCTGTGTAGATCATTCATGTTTCTGGTAGTATGTCCATGTACACTAAAATTAGTTTGAAATTTATCAATATTATCCACTGTATAGAGTAGCCTACATATACTCCCCTGTAAGAGTGAGGACTATCAATTTTTCAAATAGCGGTTTACAAGCTTCCCTTTTTTCTTTCCACATATTATTCTTATTGATGTAATAATACGACTAAACACATTTCTTTTGCCATTAAAATATGAAAATATGTGCACAATTTGTTTATTATTACACAAAATCATTTAATTCGGGGTTGTGGTGACAAATGGAAATGAAATGTAGCATATTTCTCATTCATGCAGTGATGGAGTGGGAAAAATCCAGAGGCGGTATGATATCCCAAGATTTCCCCTATCATACCCATATTTCAAAAAGCATGGGTTCAGCCCTATCTTCTTAGCATTACAATTTTAATTTTTACTCAACGAAACAATGTTAAAACTGTGTCCCTAGGTACAAGGATTATAATTAGGTGCGATATTTGTTATAAGAATACATCCTGTAATTCCTTTACCTTAAAATATGTAATTCATGATAAAAACATACAACTGACGGCCATATTACCTGGGTAAGCAGGTTGTCCAACACGACAAACCTAACAGGAGACATAATACAGCACATTTTCAAAACGTGTGAATTCAGTATTCCCTATGATTGAAAAAATTACTTCGTGGGCACCATTTTCAAACCGATAACGAACTAAATAGTGCTATTTCGGGTATACTGAACAGGGGGTCAAACAAGGGCTTTTCCGAGTGTTTTGAAAAGTGGATAGAATGTTGGAACCTATGTGTAGCCTCAGAAGAGAGTATTTTGAGAATTTGTAATTAAATTTGAATAAAAAGAAATCATAGTGTCTAAACAAGAAATGTTTTCCCGTTACTTTTTGATACACCCTCGTAGCTATGAAAACAAACAAGGGTCCTCATAAAGAAGGGCATTTAAATCACAGCCACATCTGCGTAAAGAAAGAGGAAGAAAAATAATTCTATCCGGTCTCGAAGTTTTAAAGCATAATACTTTTTTTTCCTTCAAAATCCCAATAATTGTCAGTAGTTTGATTGAAAAAGGAAGCAGCAAGAAAGTAGTTGTTACATATATAAATTTTATATTCGTCTTCAATTTCAGGGAAATCCAAGTACAAAAAGTACAAATCATGAAAAGCAGAATAAAAAATAAAACAAACGTCAAGAAACGTGGGAACAAACCCACATTTTGAATGAGTGGAAGAAAGAAACCCTGGAAATAATAGAGAATAAACAAACCCATCAATCGGCAAATTTCAACTGTACAATAGAAATTAGATAATTACTTTCGTAATATGCAAGAATTACCATATCATAATAGCCTATTTAGGAAGTTTACACAGTGAAGTAATTATTATATAAAAATAATAATGAGATGGATTGTTACACACTAATTTCACTAGAATTCTAGTGAAGTTAGTGTGTAACAATCCATCTCATTTTTTTTATATGCAAGAATTGGTTTTTAGAAGTTTACAATAATAATCACTGTAATACAATTTGTATTCACAAGAAACTTAAAGTGAAATAATACAGTAAGTTATAAATATTTATTTCCATAATATTTTAGTATTAAATTAGTTTAACAAAAATTCACTGTAACATAATTACAATATCAAATATAATTAATGTTTTTAAAATTAAACACTCATGTAACTCCCTCTACCCTTCTTATATTCTATGTATATTGGACGGCTGAATTGCAGTAAGTGTGCATTCAAATGTATTATTTTCATTCAAAGATGCATTATTCATGAGTAGGGACCGGATTTTTAGATTTTTAAAAACACTGTTTTAGGTTTTCCATTTGGTGAAATAGTTTTTTTTTTTAGGTTTTTTGTCTCCAAAATATAGTTTTCGAGTAGAATAATTGGTTTAATGAATTTGAATGTGCTACATAGGATTGAATACATAATACTTGTAAAGTTTAACTTAACAAAACTGACGTAATTAGTGTATACTTGCTTTAGGACAATATTATACAATTGAAAAAGAAAGCATACACAATCAAAAGACGCAGTGAAAATAAGATTGCCTCACATTTCCTGGTTACAGTATATCACTAAATATCTTTCAAGATTCTCAACTGTGAAGTTCTTCCTGTTATCTCTTAGTTAATAGTTAAAACTGTATCTAGACACTACCCTTTTCAGGATTCGAAACCGATGCTTCTAATTTAGTGAGTAAAATACTTTATGGTTGGATGTGGATAATGTGGAACTGATTATTTTCCTTTTTTCGGTTGTTACGCATGCTAACCGCACAACAGATCAACTAGGGACGAAAACTTCCCCCTTTTCTAGAAAGGTAAATAATACGTGTTTCTGGCAAGCTTTACAAAATATTACTTTGCAATCTGTAGTGACATTCAGATCGTCGCAAATCCACTGCCGTAATAAACTCAATTTCATTTGTTTTGGCATAATTAATACGTCTTCTTAAAACTCACAGTGTGACCACTCAGTATGAATAACAGGGCAGTATTAAAGGCAAACAAAAAAACAAGCGTTTTAAAACACAGAAATGTATATCCTTGTTCATACATGGCAACAATGGTTGTTCGTACGAATATTTTAAAAGGAATACGCCGGTACTCTTTTCCTCCATCCTAGACAACAATGGGTTGAATGAAACGCTGGTGGTATTAATTTCTACCTAACAAAAATTATTCTTTCTCCGCAAAATATTGATTTCTCAACTGACAAACAAAAAAGACAAAAAAGGAGCCTAAATTAGATATTTTAGGTTTTATATCCCGTTTAGGTATATTTAGGTTTTTATACCCCATTTAGGTATTTTTAGGTGCCACAGAATTAATGTGGGTGAATCCTATGGACATGATTCAAAAAAGTGTATGAGCGCTTTTTGTTTTGGAAGTAAGGGAAAAAATAGGTAAAAACCTAAGAATCCGGTCCCTATTCATGAGGCAAGACAAAAACCAAAGTCTATGTATGAAATGAATGGCTTATAACTACCCTTCATAGAATTAATTGGGAGAAAATTTTCAAATAAAAATTTTAGCTCTTAGTATCATATTATAGTAGGCCTACATAATATACTGTACCTATAAAATCGTTTAAACTGATTTCGAGAAAATTAAGAAAAAAGATTAAAAAAAAAAAAAAAAAAAAAATGCTTGTAAAAATGAAAACAAAAAATTTTTGCTGTACTTTGTGTTGCTTCCCTGAAGGATAAACAACCCAAATAAAATCTTATTTAATGCACTTGCCTACTTTTTTATAACCTAAGCATGGGCAATATACCTTTCTTCAAATTCTGATATAGAATAAGAGGTTGTGTTGCAAAGAATAGGTATTCAGTTCTATCAGCTTGAGCAAATCTATAGTGATTGAGTTTCTATGAACGGTGCCTGCCTTGTAACTATCCATCAGAAAATTTTTGCAAAAAAATATTTTAAATAGAAGTTTAGCTCTTACTTAGTATAAGCACCTCAATTACAAAATTTAAACAGAATCGTTAGACTCGTTTTCGAAAATGTTGCAAAAAACGAACTTCTGTTCGTGTCAAGTGGCCAATCCCAAAAGTACCTAACCTAAATAAAAAATATTGTTTTATATGATTTTTTGTTCTCAAGCTATGCAGACAAACATCTTTCTGAAAATATTTTGGATTCAGGGGACCTCGGAACATGTTGGAAATCTGAAATCAAATTTCGGGGTCTACAAATACTTACTCTACTTATAGTATGTAGTACTGGCAGAGGCAGTAAAAATAACAATTTAAATATTTTATTTTTGCAAATTATCATAAGAAAAAGCTGCAGGGGTTGTTTCCAGCTCATCTTCAATGCCAACGGGCGTCCCTACATTCTTTGTAGTTTTCTTTCTTTCTGGAATGTCCATATGTTCTGCACGAATCACCCAAGTAGCATGTAGTGAGTGTCATATTTAACTGACAAATTTCCTAGGAAATGCTCCTGCTGCTCGATCATTATGCATACGGAATTGAAGCAGGCATTATGTGGCTGAGTTCTAGAGCTTCATGTCACGTGGACGCATTGATTGGGAAGTCTGTATAGTTTTTATGCATATGACTGCAAGTAGAATTTACAAGTAAAAAGCACATACTATTTTTTATGTATATCAGGCATTGTCACAATTAGAGTATGAATTCTACCCAAGCTTTTTTAATTAAAAATGTTATTTTATTGAAATGATATTAAATTGCCATACAGGCTACAAGACCATGCAAATATTTAATGAGGAATGCAGGTCAAATGGAGGAAGCCTAATATAGCATAAGCTTCCCACTGGGTCAGTCTCTAATTAAGGACACTTGAAACAAGGGTTCATCGCATCTCATTTAACAATGTGTTGGCTACATTGTGTACCAGTACTTGGTAGCAATCAGAACAGCAGAGTTAAAACAGCTCCATACAAATTTATTGGTTGTGGGTTTCTGAGTAACCTAAATGTATTTATTTATTTTCAGGAAAGAACAGGAAATAATAGCTTCGAACATAATTCGCTTATGTTGAAGTACAAGCTGGATAATGAGTTTGACTTGATGTTTGTGGTAGCATATCAAAAGATATTACAACTATCATATGTAGATAAATTCTTGAGCGACATCCAGCTGGAGTTCCGAGACAAGTACAAGGATGATCTGCAGCAGGGGCGTTACTTTGAAGTAAGTAATTGATGATGAATGGTCTCTTTGAGCCAAATTCCGGATTGCTTCAGCTAAGTTTCGAAACAGACAATTTTTCTTGGAGAGATACAGGGATTTTAAGAAAACCATTAAAGGGATTTTGTGTGCAAACACTGTTTTAGAGGAAAGAATTGATGTTAGAAAAAATTATCCTAGAAATTAAAGAAGTGTGAGTGTTCCATTCCCTCATCTGACTCTTTCCCTACCTCTTCTCCATCTTCATTCCTTCTCTTCCATTCTCTGTGTTCTGGTAATCCTTCAGCAATGTAATTTTTTCAAGTTTATTGAAGTTTATTGTTACATATATTATAACATTTCATTGTTTACATTATTTCAACATTAGTACAGGTAAAAACAAAAACCAACAGAAAATACTATTTCTAATTTAGCAGAAAAAAATGTAAGGTATGCCCCTAGATGAGAAAAGCTCGTGTTTAGGGATATAATAGATTAATATAAATCTAATTATATATCAATGCACAGTATACTACAAACGAAAATTGTAAATGTGTTGAGTACAATGTATATGAAATAATTTTGCATCATTAACCAGTGGTTTATATAGAAATTAAAAAAAAAAATTATAGCAATAAATAGGGTTGAAACATTGAAAAACAAAACAAAATTAAAGTTGTTGAAAGACAACTTTTTGTACTCCAGCACTTTAAGCACTTGAATGAAAGTGCAAGTATCTATATTAATAAAAGGAAGTGTCTGTCTGTCTGTCCGCGATGCCCAGCGAAATCTACAGAACGCAGAGATCTGAAATTTTAAACATAGGTAGACTGATGGGTCGGAACATGCACCTCGAAGCCGGAATTTTAATTTTAGCTTTCCTTCGCGAGTTATGAGTGAAAAACGGGCAGAAAACGTGCATTTTTTTAGTTTTCGAAGCATTTGTTTTCAGTAATACATTTCAATTGCAGAAGGCTTTGTCTACTTTTGTCATGATTTGGAAATAAAAGAATCGCTTCATTTCGTAAGCCCGCCCTGGACGATTAATTTGTTTGGAATGTCAAGGCCCGTCAACATGAAATTTTCAACCTACACGGAAGAGGAATAATCAGTATAGGCTTAAATATGGTCAAACATCGTTCGATTTGGACAAAACTCACTACACAGGGGTTTTCTGGGCCAAGGAACTCGAATCTCAGGTCGCTTTTACCAGGCGATGCTATCTAATCGTGGTATGTAGTCCACGTGATTCAGGTGATAATAAATATAATGATTTATCTATTATGCTCTTAATTTTTAATTTTTGAAATGATTATTGCGGGCGATCGCTTGATTTTGTAAGTCCATCCTGGACGATTCATTTGTTTAGAATATCAAGGCCCGCATACATATCAAATTTTCAACCTACACGGAAGAGGGATAATCAATATAGGCCTAAATATAGTTAAACGTTCTTCGATTTGGACGAAACTCACTATACATGGGTTTTCTGGACCAATTAACTCGAATCTGAGGTCGCCTTTATTAGACGACGCTATCTAATCGTGATATGTAGTCCATGTGATTTAGGTGTTAATAAATATAATGATTTAACTATTATGCTCTTAATTTTTAATTTTTTAAATAATTATCGCGGGTGAAGCCGCGGGCACCTGCTAGTTGCCAATAAAAATGTCATTTTTAAATGTAAATTAATTGTTTCATTAAGTGCTTGACAGTATGCAAGTAAGTAGTGTTGGCTAAATTCAGTCTTACCAGTATGTGACTACAAACCGTATAGAAATAGCTGTCCTTTTTTCAGTGAGGTGAGAACAGTTTCCAGAATGTTCTTCAAATGTAACCAACTTGTAATGTACATTGTTCTCTCTTTTTCATACTTGTAGACCATGATATATATATATTTTTTTTTTCACCTTAACTTTTTTTTACATAGTGTAGTCAATTTATATACACATAGCCTATCAAGAGGCCAATAAAAAAACAAGCTTTTTCTTTTTTTAACATGTCTAAACAGAGATTTAAGCTGAAAACATGCAGAGTTTTGTATTCCTAATTTATTGTATAATGTGTACAATCAATTATAAATGTAGAAAATAAACTTATAAAAATAAAAAAGCAAAGAATTAAAACTGTGGGAGGATTGGAATGGATATGAGGGGTGAAGAGGAGGCCATTTTGAAAAAAGAATATACTAGGCCCTATTTCCTTTATTTAATAGATAATACGTTAAGGAACTTAAATTTAAGCTGAACTTTTCCTCCAAAGAACTCTGCAGGTTTTCAGATTGTTCAGGCTCTTATTCAAGGTCGGTTTTCAGATGCTGCAGACAGGGCCGTGGAAAGAACGCAAGGGCCCCGGGGACAAATTTTGCCGGGCCCCCTTCAAATATTAAATTCACCACTGAAACGCAACCTCGGCCTTTATAATGTATGCAACAAAAGATTATGTAATGATATTACATAATTATTAAGTGCCAGAATGGTACCGGTACTTTACGAGATTGTGTGGTAGACGGGAAAATATCTGTCCGTCTGCCGTGTGTCTGTAAGCGCCATAATCAAATACGCTTTAACGGATTTTCATAGAACTTGGTATACGTATTTATAACGCCCACGGGACGACGTCTATTAATTTTGGATCAATTCAGTTGGCTGATGTCGGAGTGAAGTCCAATTTAGTGCCTATTTTATGGTTATATAGGGCCCGGATTTTTAGGCTTTTATAAAAGATATTTTTGCCTTTTATTTTCGTGCAATTGCCCGTTTTACGTTTTAAACAAAATACTTTAGCCACATTAATAAAACACTAATATTAATGTCGTATCCCAGGGCCCTATATTTATTCTGACACCTTTTACCCCGGGACACGATTTATCAGGATGGCTCAAAATATATATTTGCATCTTAACCACGAGGACAAGGGCAAGGAACGGAACATCTCCATGCGCAAATCACAAAAGCTAGTTTTACCCAAAATAACAAAATGACTAGGTTTATTAATATTAAAATAAATTGAAATTACATAGTGTACTTACATACTGACTTCATGATGAATAACACACAAATTAAAATAAACTTGCACCGGGGTGCTGTCGATCCAGTCGTGAAGAATGTAGAGTAGCAAGAGGGCCGAACTGGTCAGTCCGCCCGTTTTATAACATCATGCGTCAATACGTCTATCCATTTGGCACCCATGACGTTTCAAACCAAAACTCCTTACTTGCAATTTCCTTTTCCGCGTATTTCTTAACTTTACTACTTTAAAATACTTATTTCGTATTTCGCAATTACTAGACTGTCAACCACCTTTGGAATGCAATTCCGCAAATCATCAACAAGTTATGAATACCTTGTGCAACGCTAAGTTGACACTTATATTTCCTGGTTTACCCAGCCCAATGTCTGGCCTGTTTGCGATCCATTTAGAGGGTCTGGTTTCCAAATTTTTAAGATATTACATCACTCCCCCCTAGCTCGAATCCGCCTTAGCTGGATTCGAACGGGTGTGTGTGTGTCAGTTCGTCGATTCGTTGATACTTTTCATTTATTTATTTCTTTATTTATTTCTTATTTTTAATATTGTGCTCGTTGTTGCATATCTGGGATGCTGTCTGTTGCTGCGTTGATTGCAACAGAGATGGTTGAGAGTAGCTAACACACTAAAATTTACTACGATTACTTTTCTCATTAATATTTTTTTTTTTCTTTACAACGTCACGGTTACCCATGGGAACGAATTGACGCCTACACATTTTATTTAAATTAATCATTGTTTCTTTTTTTTTTTTTTTTTTCCTTAATTAATTTTGGTACTAGTTCATTCTAATTCTATCCTTTAATTTGCCTAATGCAAAATTCAGTTTAATTCTAATAAAAAAAAATCCCTTTTAAAAAAATCCCTTTTATATAATTCCTGCGCCCGTGAAGACTGGCTTCACCTTAATATTACTTGGTTCTTGGCTTGTTTCTTGTATGACATCGCCTGGAATTGTCGAATTTGCACTTTTCTCTCTTGGCTGTGCAAATTGCGTAGTTGGTACGGAACTTGCAACGTCAGCGACCTTGGTCTGGTGATTCTTAATGCTATGTGTCTTCTTCCTGCTGGTCCGAAGATACTGTATAACATACAAAACAATAGCTATTAGTAAAATTACAAGTACAAGCATACAAGCAGGAAATAACCCATACCCTATATTACCCTGTTGGTTCCTTTTTACTTCTCCTAATTTTTGGTGTAACGCCTGTATTGTAATTCCTTCTTCATGAAAAAACTTAATGTCCGGTAATTCCTTTACAATGTATAACTGAAAAGTTTTTTCTGAAGCTTTGAGTGGAAGGTCTACAATTAATCTTAGCTTATTACTTACCACTATAGCATGTACGGTGACAGTTGAATAATATAAAAATATATTCCTATTTATAGGTGTAAACAACAATGAAATTCCCTCTGGTAACATAAGTGCAATTCTCTGTAATATCTGTGAAAATTCCTGTGGGGGTAATAAGTATGAGCTTAATATGCCGGCTGCTGTGGAATCAACTGCCATTCTAAATTGAATCAAATCGTGTTGAACTTGTTTTAACGTATCCGCCATAATCTGCAAATTTGTTAGCAATCCATATTTTTCATGACTAAATTTATTTCGAAAAATACGTCTTCTGTAACGTTATCTAACACATGCAATGTTGTATTTAATATTTTGGAAAACTTATTTAAATTAATGCAATTTTGTTCTACTCTATCTGCAGTCTTGTTTACATATGTAATTTGCTGTTTCATTAAGTCGATTATTTTTTCATTTGTTTGGGTTAATGACTCTATCTGGTGATTTATTCTGTGCCTGTCTGTTGAATCTAATACACCGAACAATATTTTTAAAGTTAATCCACCCAAATTTATAAGTCTTCTTTTTGTTCTACCCTCCGAATAAAATAATTCGTCATCAATTTCTACTACTTTTATCTGCAATCTTTGTAATTCGTGCTCCAACCTTCGCAATGAAATTTGAACTGTTTTTTTTCGACATTTCTGTTAAAGCCTCATACATCTGAAAATTCATGAAATCTGGTTTGTTTACCGTATTCTTTACAATATTTATTTGTTCTGTCATATTCTCTAAAATTTCGTAATATTGTTCTAACGAAAAATCTAAAACAATCGACCATTTGTTAGCTGACAACAATATTTCTTGTTGTTTTAAAAAAACAAGTCCCTTATTTAATTCTTGCTGTTGTTGGACATTCACTCCCTTCCCTGGTATTGTTGATAAGGCGACGATCCATATACAGATGAAACCTGGAAAACAAAACATTTATTTTTATCTTGGTCTTAAATTATACTTTGTAGTATTTCCCTCCTCCCTTGATTTTTCCACCATTTCTTTCGAAGTTGAAGCCTGACTTATATCCCTAGGCCTAAAATTATATCTAGTTTGAACTTCCGGGTATTCTGTAGGTAGTACGTCATTTCCGCGTTTTAATGTCAGTTTATCAAGATTGGCAGACGGAGGAATGTCTTCTCCTAATTTCAATTTCTCTTTTAGCAAACTTAATGGTAATTCGTCTTCGTCAACATCTTCTGTCTTTGTCTGTACTTGCTACTTGTCCATGTTTGTTAAGTCTATCTGGTTATCAGTCATAGTGTCGAATTCCCATGCTCCCGGGACGATATGCAAGTCATATGTACAATTATTATCTTTCTTCTCTGCTTGTTCTTGCTTCTCCCTATTTCTGTACTGCCTCGCGCCTGCGTACTGTACGTTTACGGCCTCTTCTTCTTTCTCCTCCTTATTGCTATGTCCGTCACGACTCAGTAACGCTCCGGTTCCCGATGTGTCATGCATTTCTTTGCCCTCTTGATTATTAAACTGCTGTGTCTTACACAATTTCAATCTGTTCACATGAACTACAGACATTGTGCCGTCTTGCGCTTTAATTTTATAATTCACTGGATTGATTCTTTCTACCACATAAAATGGTCCGACAAATTTTTTTGAAAGTTTCTTTGAAACGCCTTTCTTCAAAGCTGTGGAGTGTAGCAACACTTCATCTCCGACTTTTATTTCACTGTTTTGTGTTTTATTCTTTGCATTGTACTGCTTCACCTGTTTGTGGGTTGCTTCTTCCAAATTTTCCCGTACTTTTCCATAAACTTCTTCCAACTTCTTTGCTAATTCTTTTACATCACCTTGTTCAAATTCCTCTATCTGAAATTTCGGTATGACATTTTCTGCAAATGGTAACTCCATTTCCCTCCCATGCAGCAAAAAATAAGGGGAATATCCCGTTGTTGTGTGTGGTGTACTTCGCAAAGCTAACTGTATTATTGGAACATACGAATCCCAGTCTCTTTGGTCCTTTCTTACAAAGTGCGACAGCATGTCTGCCATTGTATGATGCGTTCTTTCAACTGCGCCATTACACATGGGATGATACGCACTAGTTTGAAGTTTATTTATATGTAACAACTTGCAAACTTCCTTGAACAATTTTGACGTGAAGTTACGCCCTTTGTCCGTAATCAAATTCTGAGGCGTTCCGTGACGTGCTATAATATTATAAACAAATGCTTTAGCTACCGTTTCCGCTGTTTGGTCCGGAATTGGTATAGCTTCTGTATACTTGGAAAATGCGTCAACAAAAGTTAGTAAATACACATTTCCTCTAATTGAGGTGGGTAAAGGTCCAACGATATCCATATGTACTCTTTGGAATGGTTTTAATGCTGGTTCAAATGATTGTAATGGAGCTACGTTGCTTTTGCCTGGTTTTCTAGAATTGCACGACATGCATTCGGCAACGTATGTTTGAATTTCTTGTTTCATGCCTGGCCAGTAAAATCTTGACTTAATTAAGTCATATGTTTTAACTTGACCTTGGTGAGCAGCAAACGGTGTGTCATGAAAATTTTCCAAAATGGACTTTCTCATAGGCTTTGGTACAACTAACCGAGGTTCTGATTTCCCTTCCTTGTAAAATAAAATCCCATTTTCATCTAATCTAAATTTCTTTGTGTCTTGTACCCATTCTGTATATTTTGGTTCTGCTAATTGTAAATTTCTTACTGATTTGGCTTCTTTAGCAGTTTGTACTGTGTTTACCATTATTCTAGAAAGAGAATCTACATTACTAATTGATTTTCCTGGCTTGTACTGTACTGTGAACTTAAATTCTGACAACCTTATAGCCCATCTTACTAGCCTTGAATTTGGATCTTGCAATGAAAATAACAATTTCAGTGCGGCGTGATCTGTGACAGCAATAAATTCATTTCCATACAGGTAACATCTAAAATGTTTAGTAGCCCAAACCAATGCTAATAATTCCCGTTCCGTAGTGGAAAAATTTTGTTCACTTTTAGACAAAACTCGTGATGCATAAGCTACCGGGTGTTCTATATCTCCTTCTTTTTGTGACAACACAGCTCCTAGTGCGAAACTCGAACTATCCGTACTCAGAATAAAGGATTTATTGAAATTCGGGTACCTTAATATCGGATCTTTGCATAGTGCATTTCTAAGCTTGTCAAATGCGTCTTGTTGTGGTTTTCCCCACTTAAATTTTTCCTCCTTTCTTGTTAAGTCTGAGAGGGGTTTTGCAATGTGTGCGAAACTTGGTATATGTCTTCTATAATAACCGGCTAGGCCCAAAAATGATCTAACCTGTTTCTGTGTCTTTGGAATAGGGTACTTTTCGATAGCTTGAATTTTTACCGGGTCTGGAAGTATGCCTTGCTGGTTTACAATGTGCCCAAGATATTCAACTTGTTCCACCGCAAATTTACATTTACGTGGGTGCGCTTTTAGATTGGCTTCTCTTAACCTCTCTAAAATTTCGGACAGTCTTTCTGCATGTTCTTCTATTGAAGATCCATGAATGATTATGTCGTCTAAGTAACAGTAGCACGATAGGCCTTTTAGTCCTGTCAATACAGTGTCCATGAGCCTAAAAAATGTCAAAGGCGCCCCTGATAGACCAAAAGGCATTCTCTGGAACTCGAACGATCCAAATTGAGTCTGGAAACCTGTCTTTTCTTTATCCTTTTCCTCAATTTCCACTTGCCAATATCCTGATTGTAAATCTAGTTTGCTAAAATATCTGGTACCTGCTAAGCCTTCCAAAGTTTCTGTAATGTTAGGCAAAGGGTACGTGTCTCCATGAGTGACCGAATTTAACCCTCTATAGTCAATACAGAACCTTAATTTATCTGTCTCGTCTGGGCTCTTTTTTGGCACTAGAACAATTGGTGCATTCCACGGGGAAGTTGAGGGACGTATAACGTTTTTTGTATCATGTCGTCCAGCATATCTTTAACTTTTTCCTTGTATTTATACGGTATTGGGTAAGGTTTTTTCTTAACAGGAGGTGCATTGCCTGTTTCAATACGATGTTTAATTACACTAGTGCAACCTATTTCATTGTCTCTGGGGTCTTGAAATACGTCAGCATATCTCCTTATTATTTCTCTTATTTTATGTTGGTCCTCAGCTGCTAAGTGCTCTAAATTCACTGTGTCTGCAATATTTGTTTCTACTTCTTTTCCTGTCATTGGCGTTAATATATTCACTCCCTCTACTTTATTTGTTTTACTCTCACTACTTGTTAATACAGGGTAAACATGCCCTAAACGCCTGTTTCTCACTATTTCAATTTCCTCTCCCGTACAATTTACAACTTTTATAGGAATCCTCCCTTTCTTTAACTGTTCGTTATTATTCAGCGACCTAGCTGTGTATATTCCATATATACCCAAGCTTTCTGGTTCAAAAAGTTTGTCTCTGTCTTCCATATTAACTTCTCTGTTAACTTCTCTATTAAGTTCTCTATTAAGTGCTCTGGATGCGCATCCCTTTTTACTTAATTTCCCTAATATTATTATTTCGCTCTTTTGGGGAACCTTTACAATTCTAGTATTATACACTGAACATCCTGTTTGCATTTGTAACTGACTCGTGGGGTGGAATCCCTTAGGTCCTCTCTCTGTCACAACCTCTGTACTTGAAACTTCTTTGGAGGTGTCTGATTTTTTCTGAGAAAAATGCAGAACATTTCGGTTGATCAGACCGAATTCTTCCTTCCTGGTTTCGTTGTCATTGGTTGGTACTCCGAGATTTATTGCCCCACCTTCTGTCAGTAACATGCGATGTACAATGTTAATATTTATCCTGTTCTTACTCAAAAAATCTAGGCCAAGAATTCCATCCTGGTTTATTCCTAACGGACATATTATAAATGAGTGAATATATTTTTCTCTGTTTTCAAATTGAACTTCTACCGTCTGTGACCCTTTAATGTCCAGTCCAATTCCCGTGACCCCTTTTGCTATCACCTCAGTATTTTCCCAACTTGCCCCTGAGATTCCTGGCTTAATTACAGAAATTGTTGCTCCTGTATCTATAATAAACTGTGTCCTCCGGCCTTCAATCATGACACTGACCATTAACATTTCTGGGGAAGTTTCTACTATTGTAGTTATTACTGCTGGTTTTACTGCCTTGGCCTCCACGTAGGGGTGCTTGCGGAGGCTCCTTGAAAATCCGTCCTATAATTCGAATTTGCCCCGCTATTCCTTTCATTCCTGTTGTAGTTTCCCCTACTAGGTGCTAGCTGTGGATTTTTAATCCAACATTTACTCTGAATGTGTCCTCTCTTTTTACAGAAAAAACATTCTATCGGTGGTTTCCCTACATATGTAGACTGTTCCCTATTTTGATTTTGAAAATTTCCACGGTACACTTTTTGATTCTGTTCCGGGGACCCTTGTTGATTCAACTGACGTTTCGAACGACAGTCTCGTGCCTTGTGTCCAGTTTTCCCGCAATTAAAACATTTTAACTGCGTTAACATATTGAACACAGACCTAGGCTGTGTCTCCGGTTCCCTTTTATTTGTCTGGTCTGCATGCACGATATTATAAGCAGTTACAGCAATTTGTACTGCCTCCTTTAGACTTTTAGGCATTCTTAATTGAACCTGTCTACCTATCTCTCCCTTTAATCCCGCGGTGAAAGCAGCAAGAAGCCTTCTTTCTGCCTCCTCCTCAAGAACTTTCTTTTCATTTGCATCTCCCGTAACCTTCAGCGTTTTTAAACTAAGGGCCTTTAATCTGTCAGCAAACGCTTCTGGCGTTTCGTTCTTTCCCTGTACCGCCGTTTGTAACTGCGTATAATAATAACTGTCTGGCAATTTTTCCCTGAAGCGATCCTCGAACACAGCCCTAAGCTGGTTGTACGTCGCTTCCTTGTTAGTTAGGTCGGGTCTACCGTACAAAAATTCTGCGGCTGGCCCTACAACCTTTAACTTGACTATTTGTTTTTTATCCTCTGCTTCTAGGTTTCCCATGGAAGCAGCAGCTTCAATATTGTTAAAAAATTCCTTAACAGGCAAGGATCCTGACATGCCGTTCCATTCTTTAACAGTAGTACATACAGTCAGTGGCGGATCCAGAGAGACATTTTGGGGGGGGAACTAAAGTAGAGAGGGAAGTTTTTACTCATAAAAATTAATTATATCCAGTACACAATTGAAAACAAAATGGAAATTTCAGCATTTTCTTACAAAGGTATTTCAAAATAATGAATGTCGTTGCTTTAATTTAAGTATTTGGGTTATGTTCTAATAAATTTTCAATAATTTGTGCTTAATGTTACAAATTTTGGGGGGGGAAATTTCCCCCATTTCCCCCCCCCCCCCCCCGTGGATCCGCCCCTGCATACAGTTAAGTCCTTATGTCTAACTACTTGGTTTGCCTGCTGTAATGCTTGGTTTGCTAGAGTTAGAGCCGCTAACCTGTTGTTGAGGTCTTCAATAGCCCTCCTAGTTTCTTCGTTGATCGACATATTGAATTTTTATTTTGCAAAAGAACACAACAATGGTATACAAAGAAAAGAAAAAAAATTGGTGAGTTTATTATCTTACACTAGAATCTGTGTTTCAACAGTTGTAGTTATTCTTACAGGATTTAAGTTATTTGCTACATTCGCTATCTGTCTATGCTAACTCATTTCTTTCTGTCAGCTGTTTCATTCTTCCTACGTTTCAGTGTTAATAACCTTTGCAATATGAACATGAGATGCACCGTAATAACTAAACTAGCTTCCTTCCCTTGCTTTAAATCTCTGTGGTTATTTACTTTTATTTAATTTCACTTAATTCCATGTGGTTTACCCATTTTAATAATTACTTTTGCGTATGGTGATCCATTTGAGTTTTATTAAATTCACTCGCTTCTGATATTATTTATCGTAATGATCACCAGTTCTGTTCTGGGTTAAATTCGCCCATTTTTAAACACCAGTTGTCGTATTGGGTTAAGTTCGCCCGCTTCTGATCACCAGTTGTCGTACTGCGTTAAGTTCGCCCACTTCTGAACACCAGTTGTCGTATCCCAGGGCCCTATATTTATTCTGACACCTTTTACCCCGGGACACGATTTATCAGGATGGCTCAAAATATATATTTGCATCTTAACCACGAGGACAAGGGCAAGGAACGGAACATCTCCATGCGCAAATCACAAAAGCTAGTTTTACCCAAAATAACAAAATGACTAGGTTTATTAATATTAAAATAAATTGAAATTACATAGTGTACTTACATACTGACTTCATGATGAATAACACACAAATTAAAATAAACTTGCACCGGGGTGCTGTCGATCCAGTCGTGAAGAATGTAGAGTAGCAAGAGGGCCGAACTGGTCAGTCCGCCCGTTTTATAACATCGTGCGTCAATACGTCTATCCATTTGGCACCCATGACGTTTCAAACCAAAACTCCTTACTTGCAATTTCCTTTTCCGCGTATTTCTTAACTTTACTACTTTAAAATACTTATTTCGTATTTCGCAATTACTAGACTGTCAACCACCTTTGGAATGCAATTCCGCAAATCATCAACAAGTTATGAATACCTTGTGCAACGCTAAGTTGACACTTATATTTCCTGGTTTACCCAGCCCAATGTCTGGCCTGTTTGCGATCCATTTAGAGGGTCTGGTTTCCAAATTTTTAAGATATTACATTAACACTGAAAATTGTATTATTATTATTTTGACTCAGTTATTCTAGTATTTTTTAGAAAATAAACAAGTAACTGTTCTTTATATCGGCACTCGAAAAATTGCTAAACAATTGAGATATTTACCCTTTAATTATACAATTATTCTTTCTTTTTACAGTATTCAGATTAACTGATTAATTCCGTGTCACAGTTACATGACAGGACAATGCAGTTAAAATAAACACATAAAACATAACCTAAGCTGCTTATTGACTTGGGATAACCAATTTTATTTTATAGTAAATTTAGAAGGTAAAAAATAAAACCTGATCTGCCGGGCCCCGGGGCTGCAGCCCCGGCTGCCCCTCCCTCTCGTCGGGCCTGGCTGCAGATGAAAGCAGTGATAAAAACAAACCCCAAATTGTACCATATTGTTATTAACAATATATTAGTATAATGTGTTGTATTTAACTTCACCCCCCACCCCCTTTTCACTCGGTGTGTGTGTCCTTTATTTTAAAACTTTTTAGTTGGACTCACTGAAAATAGTAGATGCTGTGACACTATTTCATGGTTCTACAAAAAGTAATGCTATTTGGTGTAGTCACCAAACAGTTCAATGTAGATCTGTAACTAGACTTTTCCATGTGAAACATCCCATCAAATAATAATTTATAGCTTTTATGAAAATTCTTTGCTGAGGCGATTCAATTGTTGAAGCTAAGCATCCAGAGGAAAGCAAAGGTAAAAACAGAACGCTTTCATTTGTTCGACACTTTGTTATATCGCTCTGCTTAATTCATTTATTTTTAACATTACAGAATTTGATAAAATGAATGTGTTAAAGGTAAGTTACATTATTTGTTATGATTAGTTATACTTCCTGGTGTTGTGAGATGAATATTTAATTATTTACTTATTTACCTACAACAGAGCAAAACTCCAGTTAGGGTAGACATGTGCATGTACAATTGCCATTTACAAGAACAGAAATAGCACTTATAAATAGGGCCTGGAAGCTCATGCCCTAAAATGACAGAAAATATGTATGCACGTATTTTCTAAAAACTTGAAAATATGCCAATAAATATGTACCATTATATTATTAATAAACTTACATTATTCCTTAGAGGTTGAAGTCAATGTTGACTGATGAAATGCTTTATTATTAATAGTATAAGATAATGATTCAATTCTTGTAAGTATTTCATATTTCAACCTATATACTAGTAGTCGTTATATACACCATATAATGCATTCAATTCCGATTGTGAATAAAATTTGGGATTATATACAATTAGTCCAGTATATAGGTAGCGAAAAAAGGGTCCACCTTGCATTAATTAGGGTAAAAGATTTTTCTTTCTTGTATTGTTTGGTATTGTAAAAGTATTGTAAATCTAAGTTTTCGTCCTCGAAAGCCCTAGGGACAACTTTCTGTGAGCAAAAAACCTCGACATTTTTGCACTTTTTTAAGTTTATTGGAAAAATCTCCTAGACATCAACTCCTCGCAAACATTTGTCTATCACCATTCGAAAGAGCATAAAATTTCCTGCAAAATGCACTGGTGAAACTTTAATTTGCTTGTAGTATTACAGGAACTATAGTACTTGGAATTTTTAAAAAATATATTAAAAGGCGTGTATTGGCCCATTTTATCGATTTATGGCGGTTTATGTAGTCCATTATGCGTTTTAGTTATGAATGACCATTCATTATGTATATGTACATGTATCACAAGGTTACCTTTGGAGGGGGTCAAATTCGATGAACATAAATTTACGACCAGATAACATATAAAGTTTAAAATCCGTTTAAAATTACGTAACTTAATTGTAAAAGAATTTTTTTTTAATTCCTTTTTCTTTAAGCGAGGTCTACTGTTCACAGTAGCATACTGCCCGTATAAGGTAAATAATTCACAGAATTGCTTAATTATAATGCCACTTTGTGATTTTATTCGTAATTAGGTTGAAAGGTGGGAGAAATGAGTCAGCAAACGTTGTGATGAGCGGAGGGGTCCTGCATGGCTGATTTCTTCCTTGGTTGCAGTAAACTTGTAAAAACTGAAGTGTATTTTTTCAAGCTCGGTTATTTGCAATGAAAAGTTTTGTTTTTCCATGGTCAAATAGAATTCAGGTGGTATCTCAACCACTAAAAGCATGAATAAATAGAAGATACATTGGATCATATTGATATGAGGTTCTGAAGTGAGCGTCATGTTTGCCACTCCTTCCTGATTTGAGAAGGTGTATGTTTTGGCTTGAATTGGGTATCCCTGACAGGAGTACAAGCATGCCAGTATCCTCACCTACAATGACGCTATCCTAAGTGGCTACTTTTGACATAGCTGTAGTAACTATAAGCACATCTGCGTCTTCTACTGCCTGTAATACTTGCAAATATTTTCAATTTTTTTTTTTTTCAACATTTGTAAGAGACGACTCTTATTACTGTCATTCCCCAAGAACTTCTATTGGGAAACAGCAGGGAATGTTTTCTCATAAAAAATTATATCAGCTGAACTCTATCTTGGAACGGCGAACCCTTTCTGAACTTTTAGTACCTCGTTGATTCACATCATTTTGGTATCTATCAAACACAATAATTAATTCCGGCTCATATTTAGATATCTAGAGGCTTGAAAACTTTGTAATGATTTGGTACCCTTTTATAATCCTTCTTTACTGAACAAAGAAGGAGCAAGTTCGTAGGTGAAGTACCTCTTCAAGTCTTTGCTATGCAGGTTCTCTGAAACAATATCAATGCATCAACAGTGGTCACCTGTTCGAAACCAATCTTCAAGGTGTTCGTGACATCAGCAAGTGTAATTACTTTAATCATTTCGTTTCAAGTGTAGGCTTTTGAAGTTTTTACCAATCATTTTTGCCATACAGGTCTTGCCTACTTCTTGGGATCATTGACAATTACCCTGCTTTTCACCTACTACTCCACTATTTATTAACATTATAGAGTCTTTTGAAAATTATGCAAGTTGACTACACACTATTTTCTCCACTTACCAATTATAGAGTCTGTTATGGGAAACGGATCGTGCTGAACAAACCATAGCTTCAGTTTCAATGTATCATCCACTCGAGAGGGCCTTGCGTCTACATACTGCTCAGATGACACTGTAATCACTGCAGTAAGTTTCCATGGTATCACAATATATTGCAGACAGACCTTCCCTTGTGTCCACTGTCCGCTAGCCTATTTAAGACCAACAGACCGACAGAACCCCTCCTCTCATCATAACGTTTGCTGACTCATTTCTCCCACCTTTCAACCTAAATACGAATAAAATCACAAAGTGGCATTATAATTAAGCAATTCTGTGATTTATTTACCTTACACGGGCAGTATGCTACTGTGAACAGTAGACCTCGCTTAAAAAAAGGAATTCTAAAATATTTTTTTTACATCTAAGTTACGTAATTTTAAACGGATTTTAAACATTCTATGTTATCTGGCCGTAAATTTAAGTTCATCGAATTTGACCCCCCCCCCCCCCCCCCAAGGTAACCTTGTAATACATGTACATATACATAACGAATGGTCATTCATAACTAAAACGCATAATGGACTACATAAACCACCATAAATCGATAAAATGTGCCAATACACGCCTTTTAATATATTTTTTAAAAATTCCAAGTACTATAGTACCTGTAATACTACATGTAAATTAAAGTTTGACCAATGCATTTTGCAGGAAATTTCATGCTCTTTCGAATGGTGATATACAAATGTTTGCGAGGAGTTGATATCTAGGAGATTTTTCCGATAAATTGAAAAAAAAGTGCGAAAATTTCGAGGTTTTTTGCTCACAGAAAATTGTCCCTAGGGCTTTCGAAGTCGAAAACTTAGATTTACACTACTCTTACAATACCAAACAATATAAGAAAGAAAAATCTTTTACCCTAATTAATGCAAGGTGGATCGTATCTATATACTGGACTAAATGATGTACTTTGAATTTTATTATAGCATATCAATAAACAAATGTCATATAAGTTATTTTTACTTATTGTACAAATGAATATTTTCTAACACTGTATAATCACTAATTTTTGTTTGTCAATAAAGCTTTATTATTAAAGTTTAACTTATTCTTTTGTTATAATAATCATATGTTTAATTATGATATAACTTATTTTCTTTCAATTTTGTTATTTGACAACTTTGATTACTAGAGAGTTAGGTTAAAAGTATTTCTGTTTTAACCTTAATTGAAATTATTACTTTGGGAATATAATCTTTTAAATTTTTTAAAGACTGGATATAATTGGGAATATGTCGCTCATGCACAAGAAGAACTTCACAACTCAAAAGACAGATTTTACACTATTTAGTGTTTTAAAGTCTTCTTCAGTTTTGGTACAAATAATGAACATTGCGTCTGGAGGGAAAAACACAGCAAAATTTTTAGAGGTCTTTTGATAATTGGCTGTAAGTAAAAACAAAAGCCCCTATAGTAAGGTACCTTAATTAAGAAAAATCACATCCCATATGCTTCTTCATGAAGAAATCAACACACCTGGATTTTCAGTTTGTATGAAGTCTAAGGATAACCGAATCACTTGATGCTACTCTGTGTGTCGCGTCTGAGTCACATTTTTATTTATGTTATTTGGACTCTTTTTCTTTAGATCGTTTTCAATTTCAACAAAGTGCTTGATAAAACATTCTGTTATTTGCTCATATTAATTTTTAGGCTTATATTGTCTTGTGCTTTTATTATTTATATTTAAATTTATTAAATATTCAGAGGTTCACAAACAACATAGATAGATAGATAGATAATAATTTCAGCCTTTCACATACTGTTAATGTATGGCATCGTCAAATAAAATAAATTCATACAATAACATTATTAAATTCCTCAATGTTATACATGGGGTTGTTTATCAATGCTGACCTGACCTTCCTCTTAAATGTTTCATGCGACAAGTTTCTGACATTGTCTGGGAGACTGTTATAGAGTTTCAATGATGTAAATTCGAAACTACTCTGCGTTAAAGCATACTTACATTTGTGTATATATACATTAGAATTATTTTGTGTTTCATGACTATGTACGGTATTACATGTATTAAAGTTTCTTATGTTTCTCTTTACATAAAGGAGGGAGGCCAGGATGTACATTGACGGTAAAGTAAGTATCCCTGACTGAATAAAAAGTGGTTTACAATGAGTCCTAGATGAAGCTCCAAAGATTATTCTGATTGCTCTCTTTTGTAAAATAAAGAGTCTACAAGAAGACGTATGGTTTCCCCATAACAACAGTCCATAATTTAAATGACTATGTATATAGGCATAGTACACAGTGATCAAGGATTCAATTGTTACATTAGCCTTGAGTACCCTAAGCATAAATAAACCATTACTTATTTTCTTGGCAACACAATCTACATGAGTTTGCCATCCCAGTCCTGATTCAACATGTACACCCAAAAACTTGACTGATTTGATGTTTGTACAATTAACTCTTAAATTAAAATGTAATGTTTCTGTTTTATTATTATTAATTACTAAGTTATTAGCATTGCACCAATTCTGAACTTTATTAGTTAGCGCACTAAGCTCTGTATTTAGTGATTCAGTATCCGGATAAGTTAAACAGGAAGCCAAGTCATCTGCAAACATATAAGTCTCAAGGTGTTCATGACGAACAGAAATGGGGAGGTCATTAATATATATTATGAATAATAGTGGCCCAAGTACAGAGCCTTGTGGTACACCATACGTCAACAATTTATAATTAGATATTCTATTTCCATTTAAAAATACTGCTTGATGTCTATTGGTCAGATACGATGATATGAGTTTACTGCTAACATAATTAAAACCGTAAAATATATATATATATATATATATATATATATATATATATATATATATATATCAACTAATGGGCCATCTTTGCTTACAAAGTATTGCTCCAGTCTCCCATTATTATTTATATTATTGTGAATTATGTATTTAATTTAGGAGGTGTGTGGTGCTGAGTCACTGTCATTTTGACTTCTGTATATAGCTTTAAACTTTTTGAAAACTTGCAGTAACACAGTACCCAGTATCGCTGTTATGCTCTCTGTTTGTAGGACTTCAATGACTTCAGAAAGGTGTTCAAACTTGTGCTTGTGGAATCAGAGAACTGGGCTAAAGATCAGGCAAAGATTCCCAAGCAAATGAGAGACTTCACCAAGTCTGAAAAGTCCAAGAAAACTGTGTCCTCTATGATAGAGCGAAAATCAGATGAGAAAGAAAAAAAGTCTGGTAAGTTATAATGTTGTATGTTCACTCTTTTAGAATTGCTTGTAGAGATGGTACACTTTACAACAAAGACAAAATGGATAGACTACACTTCACATGAAAACACTTATCGTTTGATATAATTTATAGCTCAGTTGGTTAGAGCAGCAGCATGGAGAGCTGAAGATCCTGGTTCATATCCCGGCTATGGCATTGAATTTTTCAGTCTGACTTCACCTTTCCAAAATCATAAAATATTTATCTTTCTTTCTCTATATTTCTCTTTCTTCTTTCTTTCTCTTTCTCCGTTTCTCTGTCTCACTTTCTCTCTCTCACTCTTTCTCTCACTTGCACACACACACAGTTGACACTTTACAGCTAATACACTAATAACTCTCACCTATTTTCTTATACTGTAATATCAGGGTAATTGACTTATTGGCATGTTCTTGTTACATATGTCAATAATACATCATTCAGATTTATGGCATGTAAAAGAACTCCAAGCCTAAATTTCTCAGCCCTTTCACATCCAAGTAATACCTTAATTTCCGGAGGGGTTGAGGGGTGATGAGCTTACCACCTGGCCCTCTGCCCTCTCTTGGAAAATAAGTGTAATAAAATTCACATAGGTAACAGAAACCTTCACTTGGAGGCCCTTCGACCCAACATAGGCGATAAAGGAAATCAGATACAGATATTAATACAGTACAGTACTGTAAATGTCCAGTCATTATGCTATACGAGTAGTAGTAGTAAACTTTGTGTCCCTTATTTTTGGCATTTATCCCTCATTTCCACTTCTGTTGTACACTATTATCCCTTATTTCCATTTTCAAGTGTTGGCAACCCTGTTTTGCATGCTATGTTTTTTTCAATTTCTCCTTCCACTGCTCCTCTCTGTACAGGTATAATACCTTATATTTTATTATAAGACAAATTCGTAATACTGTATGTAACATATTTAGTGGAGAGAAGCCTGGTGAGTTACACATAAGTCACTTTCTTTCGTAGCAACCTCAAAAGTTATTCCCTTTTCTTGAAGCCAAGAATAATGAATGGTAAAGAACTTAAATTTTTTCACAAGTCTATAATAATGATATTCCGAAAAAAAACAGAGATTTCAAAGTTTTTGTAAATGAAGAAAGTAAATTGTCGGTCTGTGAAGATAAATCCCTGAAGCAGTATACACATTACCTTCCATACTGAGTTTTTGCTAAAAGAGATGTTTTGTGAACAGGATTACTTGCATTTGGCATACTTTAAATAGAGACATTAAGGCACTGATGAAAACTAGAATTATGGAATAACTTTTTCTGGAAATACCACACATTGTTCATCAGAGTCTTCATTAGTCACTATCATCACTGTCACCGAATTCTTGTAATCTATAAGTTTTATTTTCCGTTTCACTCTGAACAGAAATACCTATACTCAGATTAACACTCACAGGATCATGTGAAGTGCTGGGACCACATTGTTCAATAATTTCGGAAACTAATTTCCTGTTAGCATTTTTTACTGTCTTTTTATAAGGGAAACTTTCACTTCATTGCCCAGTTGTTTGATGGGAAAAGCATTGTGTTTCAGTCTCGAATATTTAATATGTTTTTTTGACAGAAGCCAAATTTTTGTACAGTCAGATTCATTGTAATCATCTTCCCTAAAGAGAATTCCACAAATTACAGCATTAGAAGTAAGAACAAAACAGTTTTCCTTGGTACTAGTTAGCCTTTTTTTTTTTTTTTTTTTTTTGTGCAAATTATGGTGTTTCTCTTTACTAGGGAATGTATAGTAGCTTATATGTCGTACTTGTCCAGATGTATTCAAACAGCTGAAAACACTGCTCAGTTGTAAATGCGTTGTTTGAAATTCCACTATTGCATGTGTGCAGGCTATGAGATCATTGAACTTACGAACAATAAACTTCTGTGTCCAGGGCCGTAGCTAGGCGGTGGCTAGGTGGGCGACCGCCAAGGGCGCAGGTATGAAGGGCGCAAAATTAACCATGAAAAATCCCGCCTTTTTTAGGCTGGTGCAATTTATGAAGCAATATAAATTCCACGTTAGTGGAAGAAATCTTTCAGGTTATTAAAAATTAATGCACGTGAACTATCTATACCTATAGTATTATGCCGATTGTCTACAAGCAAAAAAGCAGTCATGCAACGTCCTTTAATTAACACGATTCATATTGACAGAGTAAAACATAAATCATGAACAGTATGGAAAGATATAACGACAATGAAAATTAATATGTACGTTATTATTGTGATGAAAGTGGTCCAACTCAATCCTTTTCCAGCGGATTGTCGTCCTCAGTGCTACTACTGTCGGCAGGATTGATTACAAAGCGATCAACAATGGCTTCGCTCATACTGTTACATGCTACATGCAAAAATGACTGACCAACTATATTATTACAACAGAAAAAGCCGAATGCGCAGATCTCAATTCCTTTTGTTATTACTATTTTATGATAAATTAAGTGTGAACTAAAGTTTCTTATTTTAAAAATGTTTAGTTATTTTAATCACACAATGTATTAATGTACATTAAAATTAATTTCTGTAACTTTACATTGAATAATATGTGTTGTGATCGCGGCCGATGCACGCTCTGCCAGCTGGCAGTACACATGCTGTTTGTTTTGATCAAGTTCCCTTCTAAGGCCGGCGCTGATATTATAGTTGCTGCTATTATTTTTAATTATATTATACTGTATTATTATTAGGGCCCGGATTCTGATGACCTAAAATTGTTTGAAAAATGACCTATAAAATGACCCCAAAATTTAAAGAAAATGACTTATAAAGAATGACCTAAAAACTGATATTTTATTTATAAAAAATTATTATTGTACACACAAAATTATAGAATAATTTGTACATAATTGTTAAAACCTTAAATTCAGAGAGGATGTTGTAGGTCTAAAAAACTTTGATTTTTGCTGTGGATATTCTTTCCTTACGGAAATTTATACTGGCACTGAGGCATTGGCGAGTCAAACTTCGGCATTTCCTTTTGCGGTCTGCCGGATTATATTGTTTATTGAGGGTAAGCAGCACTCTCAAATACAAGCAGGTGGCAGACTCTGGTGTCAAGTCAATCTAATAACAACAGTAATGTAATACAACATTATGGCGTTTCTTTGATTCTCGTTTCCGACTGAGACATGACAACACTTCAACATAGAGTGTGTCCTTCTTGCATTAAACAAACACTTCAAAGACAGCACCGCTGGGGACGAAATAAATGCCCTAAAAATATAAAATTGCATACAATGTCAAAAAATGACCTAATAAAAATGCATTTCTATAGTCTAGAGGCCATGATTATGATTTATCTACAAATTGGCAATGTCTATGCAGCATCAATAAAAAAGATGACATGTCATTAGAATCCGGGCTCTGATTATTATTGTATTTTTTAACTAAGCGATTTTTAAATTAAACAGTGAAACAATATTAATGTTTGTGTTGTTTCGTCTCTTGTTGATGTTGGCGTTGCTTCTGTTGTATAGGTAAGAATGATTTCAGTAAAAAAATGAGCCAACTAAAACTACCATGACCATCATAGCTTAGTCTACATTATTAGTTTTGATCTATTAGGCAGTGGGTTTTTAAAGAAATGGGACCAAAAAAAACCTTCTGCAAGCGAATTTAAGAAAATCAGTTTTACAGAAATTTAAAAAAATTGTTCATTTGGAGGGCGCAGATTTGTCAAACTCACCAAGGGTGCAGAAGGACCTTGCTACGGCCCTGTCTGTGTCATGCTATCACCTGGCAATCGGCAGCATGATGTTACCATTAGATTGAAACTGTTTTTTGAGTAAATATTATACAAATTTTTATTTTTGAAAAAATTGTTCTAACAATTTTAATAAAAATGTAAAATCCAAAACTTTTATCTGCGACTAATGAAATGCCTATGTCTGTGTTTTTGTAAAAAATTACTTAGGCGGTACTTTATTCGTATCCATTTTCTAATTTTTCTAGACTATCTCCAATACATTGTGTGATACATGAAAACTTAGCACAGTAAAGTTGTAGAGAAAATTAAAATGATATAAAATCGTTAAATACATTCCTTTATAAAAGTAATAGATTAAAAGATAAAAATTAAATTAATATGACTTAGTATACTGAACACAAATGTATGTTCTGAATTTCAGAACATACATTTTGATTAAAATATGAATGATTTTCTTTTGTTGCCCACAGTAACGAGAAAACTATAGGCCTAATCTACTCATTGTTGTGAAATGTAGTCAGTTTACCTCAGTTGTAATGAACACACCAAAATCAGTTAGAGTGAGGTGGTATAGGCTAATAGGGAAGAGAATGTCCAACAGAGACAATAATCTGTGGTTCATAAATGCATATATATGATATACAGTGAGTCCCACGCAAGAGTTGGCCAATGACGCGGGTTTCCGCGTTGCGGCTGGCACTGCTCCAACTCCCGAGCAATCGGGTGAAATATCTACGCAAATAATGCCGCGGTCGGTGTAATGATTCAGGTTCTCACATTTACAGTTAAAATTACAATGAAAATAACCACGTACCATCACAAGAGATGTTGGAAATGTTCTTCTATTGCATCCACACAATACTGGCACCTTTTTAGGAAATTTTCTTTCACGCGCATAAGTTCAGCTTCCGAGACAGAGTTGCTTTCTCTTGTGATAGGCCTAAGTGATATTGTCTTTAAGTTCTTCTAACAGTATGTAAATATTATTTATGGGGAAACTTTAAAAATAACGTGTATAGGTCAATTTCCCATACATAAGAAGAACTTAAAGACAATATCACAAAAGAAATTAACCCTTTCTCGGAAGCTGAACTTATGCGCGTGAAAGAAAATTTCCTAAAAAGGGGCCAGTATTGTGTGGATGCAAAGGAGAACATTTCCAACACCTCTTGTGATGAGGTACGTGGTTATTTTCAATGTAATTTTAACTGTAAATGTGAGAACCTGAATAATCACACCGACCACAGCATTATTTGTGTAGATATTTCACCCAATCGCCCGGGAATTGGAGCTGTGCCAGCCGCGATGCAGAAACCCGCGTCATTGGCCAACTCTTGCGTGGAACTCACTGTATATCCATAATAGGGAAGAGGTCCTGGGTTCAAATCAAACCTCATGGCCACCCAAATTTACCTGTTGGCTCTTTTAATAACTTCGCAAGAAGTGAAGTAAATACATTGAAACCCAAATAGATTGGTTTGGAAGGAAGAATTTAATTGATAAGTAATGTGGGATGTGTAAAAGGTCCTTTTCATGCCCAATGCTCTATCTGGGAGTAAAAGAGGCCAATACTGGCTGCCAGGCCTGATTAAGCTGTAGACCATTATCCCTCTTGAAGGTTTTCAGCCTCAGATCTGGATTTCCAACAGTACGGCCCCAGTATTACCTCATCATCTCCGGGATCATGGTCTAATTGAATAGGATCTTGTGCCAGTGTTTACACAATGCTGAGCCATTGCAGACTTGTCTGGGTTATACAGTGTGATGCATCTGCAGTGTTCATTCCTCTGTGGGGCTTGGCTCTTCTGCCTGATGTAAACATCTCCGCATTTACAAGGGATTTGTTAGACTTTGGTGTGCATAAGTCCTATGAATCCTTCACTTGGCATACCATTTGCTGTATTTTTGGAGTGGGTGGGTGTATGGACTTGATATTCTTGGCTTATAATTGTAGATGGCTTCAATTTAACAATTTAAACAGTGTATACAGTGTAATAATCAGCCTTAGAACACAAGACTTTTAGAAAATGAGATTGTCATAAATATGTTTGATCGACTTGCTGGTAGAAGGCAACTCAGTGTGTTTGTACTGTTTGCAGGAAAGCCCAAGAAGAAGGGAGTCGAGCCTAACAAGGATGATAACAATATCGGTAAGTAAGACAAACTCAACTGTAATAGCTGCTACATTCAGTGACAAATAATGTGACACTTTTTTTTTTAATGTAATAATTTCTTTATACTCTTCTCAGATTTGAAGCCAGATGAGAAGTTTGGCATTTTGCAACATTTCAGAGGATCCTGAAGTGGGATCATGGGGGTTCAAAATATGTTGTACAGACTTTCACGCATATAATGCGGCTTGGTTCTAAAAGGACTAATGTCATAAGACTTGCTTTTGAGATAACTGACTTTGAAGCCTTTATAGAAGTAACATTTTTTGCTGAGAACTTCCGACATTGGCCTCTAAGGTTTCTGTATTATGTCTAATAATAGCAACAGACATTGGCACTTTTAGTATACGAAAGATAAAGACTAGCTGAGCTCAATAATGCATAAATCCCATTTTTGCAAGAATTTGACCCTTTTAGAACCAAGCCACAGACATATGTTATTGATTTGTATTATTATAATACTAGCAGGTGCCTGCAGCTTCACCTGCGATAATTCAAAAATTAAAAATCAAGAGCATAATAGTTAATCATTATATTTATTAACACCTAAGTCATGTGCAGTATATTCCATAATTAGAAAGCGTCGAATGGGAAAAACGACCTCAGATTCAAGTTCCTGGCCTAGAAAATCCCTACATAGTGAGTTCTGTCTAAATCTATCAATGTTTTCCCATTTAGGCCTGTGTTCACTATCCCTCTTCCGTCTATGTTGAAAATTCCAGATGTCTGGTTGCCTTGACAATATAAACAAATGATTTGATCAGGGTGAACTTACAAAATTCAAGCAATGCTTTTATTTCCAAGGTATGAAAAGAATAGGCAAAGCCACCTGCAATTGATTTGACAATTGAAATGTATTACTGAAAACTGATGCTTCAAAAGCACAAAAAAATGCACATGTTCAGCCAGTTTATCACTCATAACTCGCGAATGAAAGCGAAAATTAAAAATCCGACTTCAAGGTGCATTCGGCCACCCTTCAGTCTATCTATGTTTAAAATCTCAGATCTCTGCATACAGTAGATTTCACTGGGCATCGCGCACAGACAGAAAGACAAACACTTCCTTTTATTATTATACATTTTAGGTAGAGTTTACTAGGTTTCTGGAGAAATAACACGAAAGGATAAGGGGTTCAT
This sequence comes from Ectobius pallidus, assembly GCA_964059195.1. NCBI lineage: Eukaryota > Metazoa > Arthropoda > Insecta > Blattodea > Ectobiidae > Ectobius > Ectobius pallidus. The sequence goes on along the minus strand of CAXKWD010000004.1, from coordinate 177,502,438 downwards.
ATATGAAACATTAAAGGCCGATTGTATAAACAGTTTGATCTCGGATCAGAGACTAAACTGATCTCAGTTCACGCTGAACTTGGAATTTCTGTTGTATAAACGCTAATCTGAGATCAATTCGCACTGAACTAACAAGATCAGTTAATCTCTTATGCCCAGTTTCTATATACTCGTGAAATACCTATGGGTAAATTATCCATGGGCAAATTAGTTCCTTATCACCCACAATGATATAATGAGGAAAGCCTTGGAGTTGTATAGTTAATTTAATTTAGAAGGCTTTGATTCTCATTGTTTAAATCATTATTGATCCTATGAGAGGTGAAATTTTATCCAGCCATCCATGAAAGGATAAATTAAACCCGACGATTTACTCTTGGAAAGATCTAGCCCGAGTTTGTAGGAACATTTTTTCTGTCATTTTCATATTTACCCAGAGGACATTTATCTAGAAACTCGCCATAAGTGTATGTGATTGTTACCTTAAAATTATTTGAGTTTGTAAAAGTTATTCTTGTGTAAATTCTGTCCATTGGATAATTTACCCATAGGTATTTCGCGAGTTTATAGAAACAGGGCATTAGTTGGATAAATTTCTCCAATCAAACTCGTTGATCTCAGTTCAAGGAGTTGATTTCTCATTTGAAATACAAGATCAGTTGATTGAGTTTTTACGATAAATGGTGAGAAAATACACAAAAACGCACTCGTACATTCCTAGCTATAGTTGTTGTGCGTATTGTGGCGTGCTATATGCGTTATTCCCAGATCCGTACTGTAAGTAAGATTGACCCCCGGCCCATAATCCAGTAGCAAGGAGCAGGGACCGCAAACAGAATATGTAACACAAACTAGCTGAATAACAGTACCAGGTTTTATTAATAAAATAAGACTGGCACACTTGTAAACCAGTATACAAAAGAACTTTAGTTATAAATACAATTTCATGTGTAAGCGTAAATCTGAATAAAAGGTTTGCAAATAAGAAACAAGCATAACAGCGCTGAAGGCGAAACAGAAATATGGCTTAAGGCCTCATACAAATGTACGGCGCATAAGGCAAGCTATCCTCCTTTCGTAAGCAAAATAAAATAAAAACCAATATGAAGAGAAAAATATATATTAAATGCAAATGGACCGAAAACGAACTAAACACTGATGGGTAAAAACGAACGAACCAAAAACAACTAAAGAAAAGCCACCAGAACAATCAATTTAATTTAGAAAAAACAACAAAAGAATACCTGCTGGTAATTACGTGATGAGAAGATACACAAGCTACATGCCGGCTAGTAGAAACCTCCCGCAGCAAAGCACTGAGCACAACCGCTCAGGATGACGATACGATTTCAACTCCCTAGCGAGATACGCCCACTAAAAGTCATACGAGCACAGCTGCAAGAGGGTGCTAGGCAAAAATATTAATACCAGAAAAAATAGCAATAAAGAGGGCGTTGTACGCCTGAAGGGCAATTAATAAACACACCCAAACAAAACAGCAGCGAAAGAAAGATGGCTTGCAAAGACGGAACCTGAGTGTGTAAGTAAACAAAGATAAATATAACTAATTAAATGAATAAACACAATAAAAGAAGGTAATAAACAAATGATCTTAATTAATAAATAACATGCCAAATACCAACGGCACAGTATATAGGCTACGTTATGCTTTTTTATAATGGAATGTAACAAAGCTGTACAACATAACCTCTATAGGCATAAATTGCTTACGATATTATATCATCACTTTCCTATTTTTACAGATATCTGATTACTCTGATATATCATCTGATGATGAAAATGTTGAATTTCATCAGGCTTCCGTATTTTCTATGAAAGAGGAAATCCAATGAGAGAAATCAGTGATAAGAAGTTTAAATTGAGGTACCGCTTGGGAAAAGATACTGTGGAACAGCTAGAACTAAGGTTGCATGATATTTTACTTAAGCCTACCAGGAGAAACAAACCTTTATCTCCAATGCATATGCTTTTACTAACTTTGAGATTTTTTGCCATGGGTTCTTTTCAGATGGTCGTTGGTGATTTGTTGCATGTAGACGCAGCGACAGTCTGCAGAGCTATTCATCGTGTGTCTTACCTTATTGCCACACTGAAAGACAAGTTTATCAAAATGCCTTCCGAACAAACTGAAGTGAGGAAAACCATGCGTGATTTTTTCAAGGTGCAGAACTTCCCTGGTGTTCTAGGCGCTGTAGATTGTACTCATATACCTATAACATCTCCTGGAGGCAATGATGCAGAAGTTTATAGGAATCGTCACGGATGGTTTTCCTTAAATGTTCAAGTTATTTGTGATGCTAGGCTCAGGTGCCTAAATATCGTAGCAAGATGGCCAGGATCTGCTCATGAAAGCAACATATTTATAAATTCACAAGTGCATGCTCAATTCAAAACAGGCGACATTCCAGAAGGTGTACTCCTCGGAGACAATGGTTATCAGTGTTGCCGTTAGCTGCTGACTCCGGTGCTTCATATCGAAACAGCCGTAGATGGGGGTTAAGAGTGAAGTTATACTGTGTCCCGGAAATCATAGTTGCAGCATTTGTCTTGCACAATATTGCTCTAAATACAGCAGATGAGGTCTCTGAAAGAGATGAGACTGTGTTTGCTGAAAGAAGAGCTTATGAAGAAATTCCAGTACCTGCTGCAAAACGAGGTTAATGGAAGAGAGAACACTGCTACCAGAACAGCAGTTATTAATCATGTATTTAGATAAGATTGTTAAAAATAACCACATGGAGACATTTATGAAAAAAATTAGTTTTTGCAACAATAAAAATTACAAATTATTTCGCCTTCAAAATGAGGTAATACCAATGAACTTATCCCCTTGATTTGATATAAATACTTATCACTATAACGAAGGCATTTTAAATTTTAAAAAAGAATTTATCTCTTATCGGTGTCACATTTAAACAAAAATATAATATGGTATTGTACAACTATATGCCTCGGACAATGCCACTGTTAAATTTACTTATCGTCCAGGCATAATTTCTGCCTTTTCTCTACAATTTCCAATTCTTTAAGTTCTTTCTCTAGTTTTAATGCTTCCATTTTAATTTTATGTTCAGCTTCTAAACATTCTATACGCTGTGCATAAAGTATTCTTTTCATGTCCAGCACACTGTCCGTCTTCTTCCTTTTAGACGTCCCTGATTTCGGGAGCTCATCATATGTTGAAGCACTGCAGTGGACAGATCTGCAGGCATGGATTCAGAAGAAGGGATCTGAAACATTGAAGCAATAAAGAACTGTGAGCCTACTGCTTGTTGACAAATTTAACTTATATAATACATGATTCATGTATGATTTCTTCACTTACATGTCCAATTATACTATTTGCAACCTCAATCCTGGCTGGTATTTCTTCTAATAGTATGAATTGTTCCTCCTCCTGCGCGCCAATAGCATGGGATTCATCAGGGGTGGAGGCGTTGTCCTCGTGCAGTTCTGTAACAAAACATCACCTCATCAACAGGTACTTCAGTTGAAGTGTAACAGAAAAATTATTTCGGTTTAAAAGGTAGGCGACAGCGTAACAAGACCACCTGCGTGGTGGTCTCGTGGTTAGCATCACTGGCCACGGAGCCACATCCCCTGGTTTGATCCTCGGTACCTACTAGGGTTTTTTTGAGGTAGGGAGATCCGGAACGAGTGCACTCAGCCTCGTGATACAAACTTGAGAAACTACTTGATTAAGACGTAGCGGCTGCACTCACTAAAACCATCATTAACGGCCGTGGGTGTCATCATGCTGACCACATGCTCCCCAATCCTGCCATCTGCCTTTGGTACATGATGCAGCGGTCGGAAGTAGGCCTAGTCCCTCCAAGGATGTAGCGCCACGGACTTTAGTTTAGATCGTGTAATGATTTAGTAGTGTCTTGAAAATACAGCTTACCCGACATGACCTCTGTATGAAAATTGGCGTCATCGTCAAAAGGATTGCCCAGTGGAAGAAACTGAGCCTGGAGAGCAGCAATAAGTTTCTGGCCTGTCTCATCTACGGTTGGTTTCTTATAATCTCCACCTCCTCTCTTGTGCAGTTCAATGTAAACAAACAAAAAAAGCATAGTGTAAATATTCGCGTTCTTCTTCAATAGAATCTAAGCAAAACGCATTATGTTAATATACAGAGTAGTATTTCTATGTATTTTATAACTTACCTTGTCTTTTCTTGATGTTTTCATAACATAACTTCAAAGACTGCCAAGATCTCTTAAGCCTATTTATACTCATAGAATTGTAGTCCAAGGCAACATTTTTCCGTGCATTTTGCTTATGCACGGATGTCAAAGCATCTGTCTTTTTTTATTCAATAATGTTTTTGTATTTTCCTAAGACAATTTGTACACGGATATCCTTGTCCTCCTTGGAAGAATTGGGAGAACGATTTTTTTTATGTTTAATTTTACTCATTTTGTGGCTTTCTTTTGATCAACACACTTGAGTACATGGGAAAACAAACGTAACATGCCTCGCGATACTCAATTGTTTCTGTGATGTTGCCAAGCGCTCATGTATGAATTAGGATCAAAATTAAACTTTGATTAGTTGACCTTAGATCAGTGATATACATTACGATTCCAGGTCTGAACTTAGATCATAATTGATCTCCAGTCAGTGATGTTTATACAATCGGCCTGTATAGAATTAGTTTGATGTGCTGTAAATTTTAGGACAACAGTGGGAAGTGGCAAGTATTGAAACTCACCATGGGTATATTATATTTCACAACACTTAATAATAGTGCTCTTGTTATTACAGCTTCATAAAAGAAGATTGACATTATTTTTCATAAGATATCTGCTAAAGTGTGCTTTGAAGCCAGAATTATTTAATTATCCAAATAACACTATAATTTTATAAAGAAATATATTTGATAATAAAATGTTGAATTTAACCATCCCTACAAATTTATTAAGGATACTTTTTAAGCATCTTCTACCATAGTTGAGACATCCAAGAAAAATCGAAAATTAATACAAGTAAACTACCCCTGAGTAATTTTTGTAGAAAAACTAAAATACCTGTTTTATTAGGTAAAGTTACAAGTTTCAAAATTTTATCAAAAACTTTGCAGCTGTTTTTCAAAAATCAAAATTTGGAAAAAGTTCTCATTAAGTCTACCCTTAATATGTTACAAATAGAAACCAAATTCTAGTGGTGCAATAGATGCACATGAAAGTTCATAATTAAAAAATATAACTAAATACAGCACACAGCCCTGCACAGACAGACATTCTGAAAACACTTCTTTTTGGCTTTTAGGCCTGTGAAACATTTTTCCTCGGTGTTATCTTGATTTTGATTTACCGTATTTTACAGACCAAAAGACATGCTTTTTTTATCTTGAAAACAGAGCCCTTAAAGTAGGGAGTGTCTAATGGTCTGAAGTACACTAAAAAAACTAAAATGATGGTAAATATTGCCAAAATACCATAGGTGTTGTAAACGATACAATAGTTACAAATTTTGGCACAGACGGTACATCAGTGCACTTGTCACAATTGTAAAATGAGGGTAGCTGGAAGCCAGGTATACAGTACAATGCCAATGTGATTTTCCTTGTTTTGTCTGGATTTTTGTGGTATTTTCTGTTTGTGAGTTTATAACTAGATCAGCAAGCCTACTGGGAATGCTCAAGGAGTTGAGGGTTTATCTGAGATGTTCATGACCCACTTTGTCGAAGGCTTTTCCTAAATCTAAAAAGATTATTACTGAATATATATATTTTTTTTTTTTATTTCATTTTTTATATTTGGCTTTGGAAAGCAGAGAATCTAATAATGCAGTATTAACGTGAATACCTGAAACAGGAATAAAACCTCTTTGATTTGGATTGAAGTTCACAGTCTCAAGGATATGATAGTCCAGGACATGGTCAATGTTCCTCCTTATTTCAATGCAAACTGTAATTGGTCTCCAATTTGTTATGTTATGGTGTCACTACTTTATGAATTACGAGTAGTTTCGTCCTAGCTTGTTTTAGTTTGGAAGGAGCGTATCCAGTTTTCAGCATACGTGTACTTTAATATTTTTTGTTGTACTAAATAGTGCGGGAAAATAAGATTTCTCTGTCCTCATTAACCCACTGGAAAACACTTACATGTTCAGCATTGACTTTTCCTGTTTTAATTTAGCTTTCAGAACAAAAAACTTCATTTCATTAATAATATCATAAGATGTTGAAGGCCTATCTACAACAGTAGAACCCCGATAATTCGAGCTAATTGGGGCTGAGGCTACCTCGAATTACAAAAAACTCGGATTATACGAAAACATCACTAAATCAATGGGTAAATCATAAATAAATGTTTAGTGAGCACTATAATGGTTTAAAAAAAAAATAAATAAACAATATCGTAGGCATACATATCTTTAATAGGCCTGTATGTATATTGGCAAACATTTCCTATTTGCTACATCGGCATCCTTTAAGGATTAAGTCATTGTCTGACTCTTAATGGAGTGGAACGGGAAAGCGGCGCTACTAGGAACACTTTTAATTACCATTGTTGCTGAGTAGGGATTACTGTAACAATACAGTATTCTTTTCTGAAAGGATGGTATGCACTCTATGCACCTTATGATTGACACGAGGTCCCGATAATGAAAGATCGAACCTAACGGTTTCTGTCAATCTGTAATAGAAAAGCATTAGCATTCTGAAGCCAAGGTTATTTTTCTGTGTATTATGAACGAAAATCCAGTTTTACCTGCATTTTTGTACGTGGAAAAATTGAAAGAAAACTCAAAATGTAACACATTCGGAAGTGCGTAAAACTTACATGCGGACACGGTATAAAAACAGTATTTTACTCTAGTTTTATGGAAAATTTTAATTTTCTTAAGACCAGCTCGAATTACACGGAACCTCGAAATACGGGGCTCGAATTACTGAGGCTCTACGGTATTGCAATTTTCTGTGTGTGCTGAGAGTATACTATATGCAAGAACTGAAAAAGGGTTTTTTCCAGAAAATTGTGTCATCCTGGGTGGCACAGTTTGTATTGTGTTGGCTTTCTATGCCCAAGGTTGTGGGTTCGATCCTGGCCCAAGCCGATGGCATTTATGTGTGCATAAATGTGGCAGGTCCATGTCAGTAGATTTACTGGCATGTAAAAGAACTCCTGCGTGACAAAATTTCGCCATACTGACAATGGTCACAGGCCTAAGTTGCGGTACATCCCCGTCTTTAAATAACCATATACCAACCAACATGAAAATTGGGTTGAATTTTGTTGTGTGTCTTTTACATCAGAAAACACATTGTTTCCTAAGTAGGAAGTTACAACCAACATAGAGAATTCTTGGAAATTCAGTGAAGTCTTCAATTCTTGAAATCCTTACATAGTTGACTTAAAATTCTGGTTTCAAACCATCCAAATTATAGCTTTGAAAGTTCAAATTAATTATGATTTCTTAACGTTAATTTTGAGAGGTTTTAACAAAAGTTAACTTTTATTCAAATTAATCAAATTCTGCTGCAAGTTTTGAGTCATTTGACGTACTTAAAATAGATTCAGAATTATAGTCAATTTAAATTGCCTCTGAGAATATTTTACTGTAAAAGAATATGGTTTTGTTCAAGTCAAGAAATGAATTAATATGACTTACTTAAAATTCATTTTTGGTTTCAAAACACTGTGTCAACAGGTCTTCATGCACTAGCAAAGTGAATTTTGTCTCTTTTTAGCCATAGTGTCAATGAAATTATCAGCTAGAGCCAAACGTTAATGTGTCATTGTAAAAGCTTAAAGCTACCACATGTTTGTTAATTTACCCAGGTCCAACTCTTTCCACTGTGCATGATTATATGTGACTAGAAAAGTTATATTTAAAAAACTTTTGAACAGTGGATGACAAAAAGGAATTAATCATTACCCTTATAATCACAATGTTTCTGCCTGTCCACCAGGCCTTCCTCAGGTGAAATGTGACTGCCCTCATGTTGGTCCGCTGCCCTCGCTGAACGATGTCGCTGCCATCCTCCCATTTCCATTCAGAAAACTGTCACTTACGCAGTCATCCTCCACCCCCTCGGCACAGTTCATAAAGGTAGTATCTCTGCGATGCACATTAATCCATTCGCTCGGAATTTCCTACTCCGAGACCATCCCAACGTACGCAGGTGGGAATTTTGGCTTGATTGCTCCCTTCACCAACCTCCTGACAATGTTAAGCCACTCGTCACCAAGGTCTTCCTCATAGTTGTTAAGACAGTTCCCAGTTTTACTAATGGTGTGAAACGCCTCGCTTACTTTCCTCCAAATAGGATCGTTCTCCACCCTTAAGATTTTAAGGTCACCGATTTGATGCTTGTTACCAACCATGAGTTGACTCAAACCGGTATTGGTCTTTTTATTTCTAACATCACACTCATACTCACAAAGTCTTATGGCGAACGACCTCCCAGTCTCCCCTACATAAACACCATCACAATCCTTGCAAGTTAATGAATACACACCCGGTTTTTCATTTTTCCCAGCTTCACTCCCAAATCTACATTCACACTTAGGCAATAAATTTGTATAAATTACTGTATTTACAGTAATAAGAAAATATGTGAAAGAAAAAATTTGCCCTACTGCGGCTTGAACCCAGAATCTCTTGTACTGCAGTCTAGCTTGTTACCATCGAGCTACTGAGTCACTGTAGTAAAGTCTGCAATAATGCTTATGTGAGTGAAGTTTCCTTGAAAAGTTCCCTGCTTTTCATTTTTAAAAGCCTTTGACATGTGCCATGAACATTTCATCTAGGGATTTGTGCCATGTTATCGATCTCCAAGAGCGAAAACAGGGATTTATGCCAGAACCTTATTTCGGACAACTTTAGTTCAAATTGTTTGTGCCCAGGGACTAGGAACAAGCACAATAGCTTTGGTATTAATAAGTAACCGTTTTCTTATGTTAATTAAGTAAGATGGTTGACATTTAAACACTTTAGACTTCACTATTACTTACATTTTTGCAGAATGTACGTTTCATGGGCTTTGCCCACATTTTCAGCTGCTAGTCAACTGTCAAATCCTTGCTTGGAGAATACTGATGTGCTCTCTGGTGTAGCTTTTATGAACCTCTTGATCAAGTTTTCTTCTTGCGGTATTTCAAAATTCATTAATCTATCTTCAAACTTTTTATATAAATCTTTTCGCAGACTTCCAGTTCTTTATGTTTATTTGCTGACTTCAATAATTTGGCCTCCTTACATATCAACTATCTCACTTAATTAGCATACTATATTGCTTCACTGTATAAAATGTTCACTATTTTATGGTGTTTTAAAACTGTTTTCTTGTTTAGTTAAAACCGATCATCAGCAAAATGATTCTAAGGAATTCTTGGATGAAGAGATGTTGCAACAGAATCGACTCCGTCTTGCCCAAAAGATGGCTAAGAGTCCAAAGCCTAAGTCAGACAAGTAAGTTATCAGTTTGTTAACTCTTCAAATGTTGCTTTCCCACATCCCATCCCTTTCATGTCATGTGTTGTTACAGGAAAAGCCCCAAACCTACAAAAGAAGGGAAGAAGCCTCGTGTTTGGGATTTGGGAGGCAATGAGAAAGATCTTGTCAACTTGGAGTATACAAAAGACAAACCTACAGATGGAAACGCTGGCCAGAGGGAAGTACGTCCAGATCTTAATGTAAGTATCATGTTATGTTATAATAACAATGCACAATTCGTGGCCAAGAGACTACTTAATATAAGTTGATATAATAGTAATAGGGTAAGGTGGCCACATTTGTTGAGTGAATATGGGGATCAATATAAATATTAGATGGAAATTTATAGTGAAGTGTTCAAATCTGTAGCAAGATTGAGATCGGAAATATACACACAAAACTTCACTAAAAAGGTATATTTACCCAGAATGATCATTTCAACGGGTCTTCCCGCCATCATCAGCTGATTCCGACTGGCCCTCTGGCGGCGGATGAATCCGCCGCCAGAGGGCCAGTCAGAATCAGCTGATGATGGCGGGAAGACCCGTTGAAATGATCATTCTGGGTAAATATACCTTTTTAGTGAAGTTTTGTGTGTATATTTCCGATCTCAATCTTGCTACAGAATATGGGGATACTTTTGAAATTTTAACACAGGTAATCTCACGAGAATATGAGTTTATCGTTGAGAATGTGAGTTTATCGTTGAGAATGTGAGTTTATAGTCAACAATGAGGTATGCTCCATCACTATGTCCTTGCCGTTCTGAGCAATGAAAAACAAAATAGGAACGATTGTCGCAGTGATGAACTTTCCCAATGCAGGAAGACATTCAATGTGGCACACCCCTCAAAGATTTCAAAATTTTGTTTTTAAGGATTTCTTGGAAGGAGGTACTGTTTCCAGCTGACAGGATGACCAGTTCTGTTTTCAGCAATAAAACATGTTTCACCCCTCAGTTAAGCTGCAGCATTTGATTTATGAAGATAACATTACTGATATGCATTGATTGCTAGTGTAAAATGAAAAGACGGGCATTAGATGTTTTGCTACACAGTGTTTACCACAGGTAGAGGTGATGCCGAATAAGTTTGCCGCGATATGCGCGGGACGACTAGGAGGCGGAGCTTGTCGATTTCAGTCCACTCCAGACATCCTACGGGAGAGGTTCCTTGTCAGCTTGACAATAAAGAGTTTTAAACTGTAATTTACTTAGCACAGGGGGCATTTTGAACAATGTGAGGCGCACTTAGAACTGCCAACAATATAAGTTGTAACACAGCACAAACACTCATTCACCGATACCAAAAAAATTAACGCTTACACTCAATAAGGCTTTCCTTGCAGAACGAGTGAGATATTCCTAGACTGTGATTCCCCGATGGAACACGTGGTAATAATCAATAAAATGCGGGGAGAGGAATGATGACGCATTGGGAAGTAGGTGTGATTTCACTGTCTTCACGTAAATTGGTTTGTGCGGCTCGGCAGAATTATATGGCGAGCGCTCTAAGCACACTTACAAAAACGCTCATAACTAGTAACTGAGCATTGGTTAATGGACTCCAAAATGAAAGCAGATACAATTAAAATCTTTCTTACTGATTGAAAAAATAGTTAACAGTTACATATTTTCTTATGAATAAATAGCTTTTAATTCTGTTTTTGTAGTGTATGAATAAATAGCCTTCAATTAATTATTTTGGCTATTGTTATCAATTGGTTAATATTATCAGATTAGTTGCATCCTGAAGTGATCACAATAAGCAGCTGGGACTGTATAACCTATCACTGGCACTGCTTGTCACTCAGGGGTGGCCAATGATCATGTTAATGTGCTATTGCACACTGTAAAAACTGCACTAAAATTACGTCTGTTCTCTTCAAATGCAAGCCTTTATCCAAACAAATGGACAGTGATATATTCTGTAGTACTCTTTCCAGGATAACTATAGTGAGTCCCACGCAAGAGTTGGCCAATGACGCGGGTTTCTGCATCGCGGCTGGCACAGCTCCAACTCCCGAGCGATCGGGTGAAATATCTACACAAATAAAGCCGCGATCAGTGTAATGATTCAGGTTCTCACATTTACAGTTAAAATTACAATGCAAGTAACCACGTACCTCATCACAAGAGATGTTGGAAATGTTCTCCTCTTGTGTCCACACAATACTGGCACTTTTTTTTAGGAAATTTTCTTTCACGCGCATAAGTTCAGCTTCCGAGACAGAGTTAATTTCTCTTGTGATAGGCCTATGTGATTTTGTCTTTAAGTTCTAACAGTATGTGAATATTATTTATGGGGAAACTTGAAAAATAAAGTGACCTATAGGTCAATTTCCCGTACATTAGAAGAATTTAAAGGTAATATCACAAGAGAAATTAACTCTATACCAGAAGCTGAACTTATGCGCGTGAAAGAAAATTTCCTAAAAAGGTGCCAGTATTGAGTGGATGCAAGAGGAGAACATTTCCAACATCTCTTGTGATGAGGTATGTGGTTATTTTCATTGTAATTTTAACTGTAAATGTGAGAACCTGAATCATTAACAGCGATCGCAGCTTTATTTGCATAGATATTTCACCCGATTGCTCGGGAGTTGGAGTTGTGCCGCTGCGATGCAGAAACCCACGTCATTGGCCAACTCTTGCGTGGGACTCACTATAGAAACTAGTGTTGACTGCTGAATTGGCTTTCAGCCGCTAAGATCTCACTCAGAGACATGGCATGTTACTGTGAAACTTCGATTGCGCATGCTTTGTTGGTTTTCTTCCTTGCCAGCTCTCGTACTATGATTCATGTAGGCTCTTGGCATTGGTTGTAGGCAGATGTATTGTCATAGTGTGCATATTATATTGTGCAAGCAATATGGCGAATTCTGTAGTTGTTCTGTTAAACAGACCCTTTTCAAGTAGATCTTTGGAGGAGAAAGTGAGAGTTAGAGTTAGGTAGACTTACTACACATTTAAATCTAAATCAAAAGGCTGCAGGTGGTGGTAAAAATAGCAAGTAAATGAGGATATTTAAGGTGTATGAAAACAGATGAATCTGTGGGTGTGATGTTCGGAATGCACTTTTTAATTAATAAAGTTGTATACATATACTTATAACCCTCACTGGAATGTCCTGTAGGAATTATGTTACATGTCATAAATTTACAAACATTGAACTTGTTGCGCTTAATGCATAACTAAACACCTTTGAATACACAAACTCCGAGATTTAAATACAAATTTGTAGAGACGAATGTAATGAAAACATAACTTACATAAAAACCATGGTTGGGAATGTCCCATAAGTCTGTTAATTATACATTTAAGAGAGCCTTTCTTAACTTATCTTGGCTTTGGGAAAATGTGGATAATTGTGCTTTTATTACAGGCTAAGCAAGAAAAAACAATATTTGTCAATTTTTTTTCTTAAAGAGAGAATGAAGTTGTCTTACTGGTATTAAGTTGTGTTATATTTAGGTCAATATTGTTCAATCCTTTTAATTTTAATAGGCTATATAATTAATAGGGCTTAATAATTATTTCCATTTTAAATGTAGACCTATGAAATGGTATATGCAGCACACCCACGTTTTAAGCCACGAGCCACGACTAGTGTCACTGACCAAGAGTCTAGGTGTCATGCTACTTAGTTTAATGCAGAAACTTACTTTGGTACCCTTCCTCACTTTTCATCAGGGAAATTGAAATTGGTCAGGGAATTTTGTAACTTAAAGAAAAAAGTCAAGGTAATTTGAATAAAATTGTGGAATAGTCAGGAAAATAACAAGCCCCAGGGGCATGTGTTTTGCTCCAGTCTGCTATAACCCAGATTGTGTAAGCAACTTTCTTTTCAGTAGTTAAACTAGTCATTTCTTATTTTTGTTGTGGGGATGGAGGAGGCTGGATTTTGTGTTTGTTTTGTTTACAAAGAACCTTGAAAACAATGATTCTTGTGGTCAGGGAAATGTAAGTTTCTGGTCAGGGAAGTTTATTTTGAAATTTATGTGGACACCCTGTAATAAAAAAGTGGGAGAGGAAAACAAATTGACAAAGGCATACTACTTTTATAAAATTTAGAAAGGAGTAAGAATAAATGCTAAACTATAAGCTACAACTATAAGCAAAGCATAGCTTCCATCCCTTTAAAACAAAGTACTCTTTAGTTTTGATTCTTGTTTTGACAAATCCGAGATGTCTACCGAAGTAGCTAAACACTACATCAATCAGAGCAAAAGCCAATACAATTCTGGAAGGCATTCTCCTAGGAGGTGCACTATGAAGAATACCAACCTTAACAATATATTGGGGTAAATGCTCACCAACTGTTCTCTCCATGGTGGGATCTAATTCCTCTTACTTACTTTGGAATTCCTGAATAGATTTAAAAGCAAGGGGAAGTTCAGACAAGATGCCCATAACTAACCTGGAGGGAATTTCATCCAGTTTAGTTATTTCTGGGGGAGATTTTGGTGCAGATTCTTAATGGAATTCTTGAGAGTGTGTCGGCTATTTTGTTATCACACCCCTAGTGTGTCTGGCATTCAACTTAAAGACCAAAGTAATAAAATAAATAAGATACTAGATACTCAACAAGATATATTTTGTGTCGCCTAAGCCTTTCGGTGTTACCACACCATCTTCAGAGCATCTTTTACTGGCTTGGAGCTCCAATAATTAAAATAAAAAATAAAAATGCATTTTGTCACCCTCGTAAGATCACTGTTACGGAACTATCTTCTGTGTCCTCGCTGCATGTCAACGGATACGTAGCGAGGAGGCCACAGAAGATGGTTCCGTAACAGTGATTTTATGAGGGTGACAAAATGCATTTTTTTAAATTATTGGAGCTCCAAGCCAGTAAAAGATGCCCTGAAGATGGTGTGGTAACACCGAAAGGCCTAGGCGACACAAAATATATCTTATTTATTTTATTACATTGAGCTCAACGGTATTAAGCATGTATTTTATTAAAGACCAAAAGTCGAAAAGCCCATCGGGCTTTAGCCAAAACCCAGCTGAGAGCTTGGTAGTCTGTTTCCAGCTCATTTTCCACATGTTCTTTGTACAGGCAGAAATTTTCCACTACAAACAGAAACAATTCATTCCCTAATTTTGAAGATGCAAGGTCTCTCTTCTTAACAGATGATGTTGTGTTGACATAATATACAGCCCACACACACCCACCGTACAGCGGGCAGCACATGAAGAAGCGAGTAGCAGCTTGGGCATGCCATCAAGATAGTGTCACTGGCCGTAACAGGCCTGTATGAGCAGCAACGTGCTGTGGGTTATCTCTCAAGTTGTATATGCATAGACTACAATATGATGTCATCATATTATTTGCTATTCTTGCTTTTTCTAATTTTTTTTTTTATGGTGGAAAGTCTGTATTTGCTTTTAATTCATTGTTTGTGTTGTCTTTACAGATCGTTGGCAGTATGACTGGTGGAATTCGTGACCTTGAAGTAGAAAGTGATTCTGAAGAGGATGACGATGAAGAAGAGGAAGAGATTGAATTAAATCGTGCCCGTGCTCAACCAAAATCCAAAGGCGTGTTTTCTTTGTTCAGGTACTTGGAATTCTTGTTAATGATATTCTCATGGTAATTTGAAGTTCTGGGAGTTGCCTCTAATGCACTGAATTATAGAAACCCGTGCAATTTTCAGTATCTTAACCAATTTTGTATTAACCCAGATAGCGCGGAATTATTTTTAACACGTTTTCTTTTCTTAAATTGCATAAAACAATTCATTTTAACTAAAGAATCATATAATAATGAGATTTATTGTTGTAACTTACATACTTCCTGAAATAATGCCCATGCTTCTAGAAGGACATCAGCATAATGCACATTGAAATTAACCAATAACTGAAAATAATTAAATACTTTTCTTCGAGTACTGTATTGTCAGTTATTCACTCTGCTTTGTGTGATAGCAACAAAACATGCTACATGAAGTGACACAACACATTTCATGCACTGAGTTGTAGCTTTCTTGTGACATTGTCGGCAATGGAGCTGTTTTTTCTTTCCTGTAACACTGTCTGGTGGTAGGTCGGCAACATAATGCTCAAACTTGTCGAAACGAGAATCGGCCTTTGATGAACCTGACAGGGCTGTAGCTAGGCGGTGGCGAGGTGGGCCCCCGCCAAGGGCGCAGGTACAAAGAGGGGGAAAAATTAACCATGAAAAATCCTGCATTTTTTAGACTGATGCAATTTATCAAGCAATAAAAATTCCACGTTAATGGAAGAAATCTTTCAGGTTATTAAAAATTACTGCACGTGAACTATCTGTAGTATTATGCCGATTGTCTACAAACAAAAAGCATTCATGCAACGTTCTTTAATTAACACGATTCTTATTGACAGAGTATGATAACATAAATCATGAACAGTATGGAAAGATATAACGACAATAAAAATTAAAAAATGTATGTTATTATTGAGATGAAAATGGTTCAACTATTCGAAAAAATACTTTACCTATGTTATGTATTATGTAATTTACTTTTGATACTAGATTTTATTTTTTAATTATTTTTTAAATAGTTTAATCGTTTGAAAATAAGGTTTTAGTACCTTGAAAGTCCAACACTTAGTTAATTTTCAAAATGAGGTTTAGGTTATCTTTGATAATAACAGTGTTTTTATAATAAAATAATAAACAATTTTACAGAAATTTAAAAAAAAAAAAGAAAATTGTTCAGATCACCCCAGTATTGGAAGGCGCAGAATTGTAAAACTCGCCAAGGGCGCAGAAGGACCTTGCTACGGGCCTGGAACGTGATGGCCGTCCTCTTGAAGAAACCACTCTTCTGTTCGAGTCCAAAATAGCAGTGACTATTCCTCGGCGAAAGGATAGATGGTCTAATTTACCGCCATCTTGCCGGTAAAGTTGCCACGCATTTTGCTCCGCAACATCGATGCAATGCGCAACAATAGGGAAATACCATTTTTTGCCTCTGATTGATACACGGTACAAAGAAATGTTTCGGTCAGCTCTGTCAATGCCTCCCATGTGTGTATTATAGTTGTGGATGACTTGTGGTTGATTGATACTAATTCGCTTTTTTTGCTTCTGCGAATAGCGAAATACCTGAGGAGTTGGTAAACCTCTATCAAAGTTAGTAGCCACATTCACCACACTATTATCATTCCATCTAGTGACGAGGACATTGCTTGTGTCATCAGACCTGAAGTCGTATGTACCCCGTGGTGTTTTCTTCAGGTCGTCACTATTGGTCATATCGCACTCTTTCCCAATTCTATTGGCTCTTATGGTCCCAGTGGTTGAATAGTTCTAGGAGTTGTAGTTGTAGAAGATGAGGGTAGTGTGATGGAGGGATTCGAACACATAGATGTTGAAACCAAAGCTGTTGTCAGTGAATGTGAAGTTCCAGGTAAATTTGAACAAGTAGCGACAAGTGCTGGGACATTTTCAATCCATGGGGCTTCCTCGTCACCAGAATCTTCATCAGTTATATCACCTGCGCAATTGGTAGAGGGTAGTACAGCTACATCTAAACCAGTTTCAGGTATATCATTTCCTTCAGCATTTTCTAGCATATCCATGAGTTGATTTAGAGTTACTGGCTGCCAAGAAAAAATATATTCGGTATTATCATTATTATTTCTATCGTACTTATCAATATTTCTTAGTTCCTAAATATATTGTAGGGCCGCTTATAAAGGATACAACAGTTAGTTTGACCAAAGAAAGATATATTCATGTCATCTTCACATTAATATTTACTTACGGATATTTTTTTACAATAATGAAACACCTGGTTTTATTCTTCAAAAGAATTTCACAGACAAATTTTTAGTCTCACATTACGCTGACATCCTTCTGGAAGGAAGGGTTACAAAAGTGGGTTGTGGGACCTACATTATTGTTCGAAATGTTTGTTTGGTGAATCATTATGGTAAAAGATATATTTGAGGCAATAAATTGATAACAATTTGCAACAAAAGAATAAGAAGAAACGTAGAATACATACCCATCTATCCGAAGGTCTTCAATATATTCCATTTCGTTACAAACGTAACTTCACAGCTGAATATCACCACTAATCTCTCAACAATGAAGACTGAAATAACATAAATATTAAAGCATGTAGTTACAAAATGTGACGCTGCACTCGGGCGAGTAATTGAAGAACCTTCGAAAAATAAACATGTTACTAACTGCTGTTCACATCCTTCTGGAAGGACGTCAGCGCTATCTGGATTAATAACACAATTGAACAACACCAAACAATTAAGCAACTAAGAAAAATTAAACCTGTGGCAGGCACTTTTTATGATACTGTATAAACGCAAATTAAAATACCTCTGACCGTATTTCATCTTTTCATTTTAGAAGGTGTAACACTTTTTGTGTTATGACTAGATAGCTGAAACAAGCATTTATTCATTTCTGAAGTAGGGGAGACATATGACCAGACGTTTACATTTCCTTTCACTGTTTGTTTTTTATTAGACTAAAGTTGAAAAATGTTCAAAACGTTCTCACTGGACTATAGAATATTATGCAAAAGAAAATAAATCAGTGAATAGAAATAAGCATAGTAGAAGAAATATTTTGATACATGAACTTATCTGAAACTTTCAAAACATAGAGGGTGGTACCAGCCACTGAGAATAAGTTCATCATGAATGTAATCTATTCAGTTCATGTTCATGGTGAAGTTTCATGAGATTCTATTAGCTCAATATGTTTTGACAAGAATAAGTCTAACTGAGGTTTGTTAAAGCCCACAACTCTCATCAAATTCATAGATTCCGGGTCCCTAATGCCAGTTTGGGGTGCTTTTTCACAAGTACATAATAAGTCTTTTCTGGCAACTTTCTTGTTCTTATTGAACCTGTGTGGTACCCCCCAATTCTTCAGCCAAATCAAATGTCAATATCAAGACCTCTTTCTTCGTCGAAGGCTTAAACATGTTATCTACTTGTCTGTTATGTTGTAGGAGTTCTTCTTCTACGCTTTCACCAACTTACATTTTCTAGAAAACAAAGCATGACCAGCACACAAAACTTCCCTAAACGTAAACTGTAAAAATAATGCTAAACATATTCATTTATAATACCAATCGATTAACCAAGCAAGGGCATCTAAGTCATGCTTTTGAGGGTGTGAGACTGTCTCAACCAATGACAAGTTGAAGGCCATGAAGGGGATCCCAGCTTGTTTGGAGTTTAGTAACTAATACTAGTAACATGTTACTTTAACACACAGGAGCTTGGTGGGAAACAAGAACCTAACAATCGAGGACATGCAACCCGTACTGGACAAACTGAAAGACCATCTGATCACAAAGAATGTGGCTTCTGATATTGCTCATAAACTCTGTGACTCTGTAGCTGTTAAACTTGAAGGCAAGGTGAGTCCTTTTTTAGTTTATTAATATTTTAATCTTAAAGTATTTAAAAGGTTGACTCAAACTGTGATGATGTAATTTCTGTTTACTACAACAAATTTGTCACTGTGTAAATCAGTTTGAAAAGCATCCAGCGGATGAAGCAAGCTCTTTTCTCGTATAGGTTTTACTTGGATGTGATTTGAACATCTACAATTCAGATATTATATTTTAGAAACGTTTTAGAGATTACAACAATCTGGAAAGTTTTCTTCCATAAGAGGAATAATGTGTAGCTAATAACTAGGGATGATATACTCATGTTTTAGCAAATAAAAATTTAAGATTTAGCGTTTTACAGCATTTAAAGTGTAAAAATTTAACATTTTGTAGTGATCTGGATGGAACTTTTTTGATTGTTTGTTTGTTTGTTTGTTTTGTTTTCTCTTGGAAAATCAGTTTTATAAATTCAGTGTGTTATCAAATGCATTTAATTGATTTTCCAGTTACAAAAATTCTTGAAAATAAGTAGGTATAATTGTAGTGAAATTGTGGATAGTACACATGTCAAAATATATAGGTATGTACTGCTAATATTTACATACATGCATTTAAAAGCAGTCTTCAGCACATGTTAAAATATAACATGGGATGAAATTTGTAACATTACTCTGTGACAATTCAAAATTGTACTTGCTGAAAAAATGTTCTACATGCATGCTATTGGTAGGTCAGCAGATTGCTTGAGAAAATGCATTGGCAAAGAGAGGAAATTTGTAGGCAGTGAACCTCTGAATTGTTTCTTATACTAAAAATAATCATAACCACATAAGAAACTGTCTGAGACTGCATAGTTAAAATACGAAATTCTTCCCTTCATATCGTACACTTCTAGGATTTATGGTTTAATCTGACCAATCACTGTATGAAGAAAAGCTCGCTAACGGCTTCAAAAAAACTGATTTGTGTCTTTTTGTGTCATATGTTTATCTAGGTTTTTCTTGGCAGTTTTTCATGCACTTTAATCTTCTCATATGTGTCAGATGGTAGCCAACCACTAGCACATGTGTGTAATTCTACACTCAAAGAACTCAGTTCATTCCATGCCATTCTACTACCATCGGAAGGGGTAACCAGACAAATAAAAAAAAATCACTATCTTTGATCTTCAATAAAAAAATAAAAGAAAAAAAATAAAAAATTTAAAAAAACTTTATAAGTAATTTTGCTTTTATTTCGCAGAAATACATACAGATATACTAATTTTATTTAACAGCCAAGTGTGTACCCTTGTGAGGTAACGGCATAGGAACCGGAACGATATGATCAAAATATAAGGAAAATAATAAGTAGGGATGTTAAAAAGAATCTCTGGTAGAGGAGGACCAGCCTGTAAGATACAGGCACTCAGGGAGAGCAAGAAGGACTTATATGACGCAGGTCGTTGGGAACAGAGGTCCACAGATGTAAAATTGGAAACAAACCTTATTCATGTAATTAACGATGCACATTTATTCACACGATATAATTGGTTAACTGAATGAAATAAATACATATGAGCTGAAATATGATTGCAACACTTGCAATAACCAAAGTACTGAGATTTGGCGCGAATGCTGAGCACGTGGCAATAAATGTTCTGAATTTATGCCAGTACTGAATAATGTATCAAAACACTCGTAATTCTGTCTAGAATTAGTAGATTGACTGTAGAAGAAGTAATCTTGATACTAAATACACTAAAATAGTTGATTCACTGCGAACGCTTGGTTGCACAATGCTCTCGAACTATTACGAGCTTTAAGACGGATCTAGGAAGCCGAAACTATTGAAAACTATATATTAATTATTGTAAAATAATTATACGAACACGACAATACTTGTATCTTAAAGTATTGTGTACTAATTCGCGATTTAAGAGCAAAAGCCACTGCTGCTATTGTCTTGAAATGGCGCGAATTGGAGAAGCTATGCACACACCTGTTTCATGTGAATGCTAGAATCTGACTAACTTGGAATGATGCCGATACATAGGCGCGAGGCCTCTCAATTACGCACCTGCCGCATGACTGGCCGGAGAAAAGGCGCTGAGAATGTATTACTCCGCCACAAACTGCTGAATCAGTGCAAATAGATTTAGCGGAGTGTTTGAACAGAAAGACTAACTAGACATGAATAAAAATGCTAGCAAAACCTGTAGCTTGCACGAACATACTCCGTGCCCTTGAAGCATTACTTCAATAAAAGAATAACTGGAGTGCAAGCTATAATGAATAAAATACACTCTTATATACAACACTGAAAACCACTGACTCTACGCTACTAGACTGGCAACACACGTAATGCTGTGAAGGTCTATGCGAGTGAGATGACTGGACTCCAAGAAGGTGCTGGTAGTATCCATAAGTGAAGAAGCTTCGACCTGTACATAACAGCTGGAGCAGTAACAAGTGTAATGAAGACAATCAGACTGCTTGTTGAAACACAATTTGTAGAGATGATAAGCTGTAGAAGCTTATTAGAGAAATGCATTATGATTTCTGTATCAATCAGGGCACAGCTGATAATATTATGAATTATAAACTGCTTTAGGTTTGTTTCTCTCGAAGCGTTGGCTCTGCTTGTGAAGAGATGCCTTGCTTGAGTTGCTGCGAACTCTAACTGGTTTAAAGTTGCCGAGATGTGAAGTATTCTGTTTACTTCGACTGACATCAAAGCATGTGAATGCGTAGGATGTAGAATGCCCTTGCTTATGTGTGAAGTGTAATAACTTGCTGTGTGTTGAGTTACACTTGCAATAAGAAGGTAGTGAACACTTTTGTACCTTATGTTCAGACGAGAAGCAATTAAAGCACAGTTTCTTTGATCGTACAAAGCTCCAACGCTGTTGTACAGTTAATTTGAGAAATTTAACACATTTGTGTAAAGCGTGCCTTTGTTTACACTGAAGGCAGACTTGACGTTGTGAAGATTTACTCGTTACCACAAAGGAATGCATTTGTGGCTCTTCGTCTGTCGTTGAGAGAGGATTCTCCGAGCGAGAAACCCTATTCATGTCATTATGTAAGAGCTGGCTATGTACTGCTTGACCGCAATTACAAAATGATTCTAGATTGCACTGGTGTACCTGATGATTCGATGAGAAGCAGTTTACACACAGGTGCTGAGATTTGACGAAATTCCATCGTTCGTTGACTGGAAGCTGTCGGAAGTCATCACAATGGTACAGCTTGTGATTTTCTTGACAATATGAACAAGACAGGCTGTTTGCACTTGTACACGACTGTCGCGATTCATGGACAGTGTGTTGATGGATCGCAGCTCAACCTTTCTTGCAGATGATGGGCTGGACATGTTGCTAGAAGTCGCTAGAATCTCTAATGAGTGTGCTTTAAATTCTAGAAAATTTATGAGTTCTTGAAGGGACGTAAAATGCTGTTGTGAGTTGATTTTACTCTCAAACTCTTGGCGCGTGCTGTCTGTAAGATTATTTAACAGAAGCTGCGTTAGGAGAACATCATGTAGCGGAACTTCTAAAGATAGAGCTTCTACTGCGTTTATGTTGCTCTGAAATCTGTTCAGAAGGTTCCTCAGTTCTGTTACACTGTCTGCTTTCATTGTTGGTAATGATAACAATTGTTGAACATGTGCTGTGGCTATCAATCTGGTATTATTATAGCGAGCACAAATCAATTTCCATGCTACGGAGAAATTGTCACTGGTAACAGGTAGATTTTGAATTAGCGTGTGTGCTTGACCCTTAAGCGACGCTAGGAGGTAATGGTATTTTTGGATTGGGTCTAGCGATTCATTGTTTACCACAAGACTGGAAAACATATCGTGGAAATGTTTGAAGTTTGTAACATCTCCAGAAAAGTTTGGTAATTCTAAAGTTGGAAGAGGTATGACTTTGCTCTGCACATTGCAGGAATGCGAAGTGTGATGTGAGGTATGACTGTTATGTTGTGATCGTTGACTGTTCACTGAATTTGCACTATGCACTTGCTGATCGTGGAGAAATAGAAGACCACTTAACTTTGCTTTAAGCACTTCGTAATTGTTTCTCACTTCTTCGTCATACTGCATATGAAATTCTATTTCCTCTTCAGCTTCGATGAGAGCTTCTATTTGAATTTGTATAGATTTGTATTCATTCCAAAGTTCAATAAGGCTGTCGAATTTTACCTTTAGTTGAAACACATCCACTTCTTCTGGAATGTTGTCACAGTACTTCTGAATAAATGTGAACTTTCGTTTAATAAAATTCCGTTTCTTAGTCAGCGATTTCATCTCTTGTTCCATGTCGGATGTAGAATGAAATACTTGTAGATGTTGAATGCTGTGATACTTCGCTGTTGAAGAATCTTGCTGTTGTTGTTCTGCTAGTCACCGCCTGCTGGATGATAGCTTGAAGCACTGCACACTGCAGTCTTGATGAACGTTGTAGACCGGAGTCCCAAGTTTCTTGACGTGTCTGATCACTGCTACTTGATGACAACCTGGACCATGAATTCAAGGTAGCTGGAATTCTTTTGCGGTTGCTATATGATTTACTGGGCAGACCCGTGGAAATGCTTGGATTCTTAAATCCGTCAAGCACATAGAGCGATACCGAGAAGAAACCGTACTTGTGTGAAATTATGTAAGATTGTCCAAATTTCATCCGGCCACCGGTATAGGACCATAAAATGTGAGGTAACGGCATAGGAACCGGAACGATAGGATCAAAATATAAGGAAAATAATAAGTAGGGATGTTAAATAGAATCTCTGGTAGAGGAGGACCAGCCTGTAAGATACAGGCACTCAGGGAGAGCAAGAAGGACTTATATGACGCAGGTCGCTGGGAATAGAGGTCCACAGATGTAAAATTGGAAACAAACCTTATTCATGTAAATAACGCTGCACATTTATTCACACGATATAACTGGTTAACTGAATGAAATAAATACATATGAGCTGAAATTTGATTGCAACACTTGCAATAACCAAAGTACTGAGATTTTGCGCGAATGCTGAGCACGTGGCGATAAATGTTCTGAATTTATGCCAGTACTGAATAATGTATCAAAACACTCTTAATTCTGTCTATAGACCGTCCCAACCTTAAAAAACAGTATTGGTCTTATGCAGCGCACTGATGCCAGATCTACTCACATTACAAGGCCCGGCACATGATGTGAAAAAGCTCTTAAACCTCGTGAAAACCTCGAAATTTGTTTCTTGTACATAATAATTAATGTAAATCATGCCCTGCAGATAGAATGACGGCACACCCTCCTTCCCTTATTTTCAACCCCCATGAGTAATATTTTCTCTATAGGCCCACAAATTTACATTTTCTGACCAATGTCTACAAAATGTTACACATGTACCCTGTGGAATCAAGTAAAAATTCTACGAGACAATCATTCTCGAAAAAAACACCCCTTGCGAAATTTTAAATCCCTACATTGTGATCTTTTTACTAGTCTGCATTCTTTGAACGATTTTTACCAAACTTTACACACAGACCCTATAAAAACAAGAGAAAAATTAGGCGAAGTTAATTTTGGAAGAAGCCACCCCTTAAATGTTTCTACCCCTATTACACCACCAAAATTTAGATCTACATTCTTGACGTGTTTTTAACAGACTTTGTACACAGAACGTATAGAATCAGGAGAAAATGGTAGGAAAACTAATTTTGGAACAAACCACATTTTAGATCTTTCACCCCTATTTTGTGATATATATTTATCTACATCCTTTGACCACTTTTATCAGACTTTATACCAAGAACCTATTGAATCAAGAGAAATTTTTAACCAAAGTTTATTTGGATGAAACCACTCCTTAAATGTTGCAACCCCTATTATATAAATGTTATTTAAATCTAAATTCTCTGATCAATTTTTACCAGACTTTACACAGAGCTAACAGAACCAGGAGAAAAACTTAGGTAAAACTAAATTTGGGGAAAGAAAAAAGTCCCTTAAATGTTTTAATCCCTATTAAATGACGTTTAAATCTACATTCTTTTGGCTCATTTTACGACTTGACACACAGAAAAGAAAGACTAATAGGAATTTCTGTCTCTTCTTACCTCAACCCCACCATCCATGGTCTTTAGAAGTAATAGGGTCCTTGAGTGTGACAAGTTGTGCTTTCTCTAGGGCCTAAATTTTGAAAATTAAAAGGGCTTCCTCCAAAATTGACTTCGAAGTACAAGTAAAATACAAAACCAGGTGACGCCGAGTCCTTTAAGCTAATAATTTATAAATGTTAAATTTAATATTAAATTTCATTTCAATAATATTATTTTTCATCATTATTATTATTATTATCATTATTATTATTATTGCTATTATTATTACTATTATTGTGTTATAATTTTCAAGAATATAATTAAAAAGGGAAGTAATAGTTAAAATACATTACATACCTTTAGGCCTGTTCACTATCCTCAGAGAGTGGTATTATTCCTTCTCAGAGGGCCTTTCGTTTTTTGTTTTCTTATTCTATACAGTAAACTTTCTGAACACCCGGTAGCTTCTGCTGTCTCTTTAATTGCCTGGGTAACGTTCACTTTCTTCAAGAAATAATTAAGTATATTTAATACTATAATTCGCTCTTTACTGCGCAATTTGTCAACACTAAGATTTCTAGTTCCTCTATTCATAATTAATATAAAATATTAATAAACATAAAATTTAATTTTAAAAAACACAAGAACCACTTCACATCAAAGTTAAACTTCACTACACAGCTACTATATAACAATGAGCTCTGAAGAAGACACGATAGTCTTAAAAACATCTGAGTACACAAAATCTCAAAACAACCAAGTCATGAGCGCGAGAATGCTGAGCTCGGGAAAACTGTGATAATTTATGAATGCTACATGATAGAGAGCTCTGGTTTGTTTAAAAAACTTTTTCAGACATCTATAAACATTTCTTCTTGCTTAGTCACCAACGTAAAGTCAATACCAAAGTATGTTACTCACTACCTAACTTTTCTGTGTTGCCGTCCGAGAATTTTCAGGTAGCACTTAATACAAAAATATATAACTTTCTTCTTATGTAAAATTTATTGACGACGGAAAGGGAATACTTTCTTTCACCATCAGGCAGTCCAAGAAAAAAATCTTTGCTTGTTTTGATTATTAGTTTTCTGTCTATCGCGTGATAAGTTATTAATGTGCAAAAATATTGACTTCCGCCAAAATAACGTAATTATGAAAAATAGGCCTCATATTAATTATTTATGACTTTACAATTGACATCATTAGAAAGGGCGGAAAATTCCCTATAAGACCTCGCAATCACATTATTACATTTATCACTTTGGAAAATGGCAACATTGTCGGGATAGAAAAGGATGAAGCTAATTGCAGAACGTACGAGTGCAAGTGAGATGCAAATACTACATTTAACTCAATACTGTCTTTTAAGGCTGGGACGATCTATAGAATTAGTAGATTGACTGTAGAAGAAGTAATCTTGATACTAAATACACTAAAATAGTTGATTCACTGCGAACGCTTGGTTGCACAATGCTCTCGAACTATTACGAGCTTCAAGACGGATCTAGGAAGCCGAAACTATTGAAAACTATATATTAATTATTGTAAAATAATTATACAAAAAAGACAATACTTGTATCTTAAAGTATTGTGTACTAATTCGCGATTTAAGAGCAAAAGCCACTGCTGCTATTGTCTTGAAATGGCACGAATTGGAGAAGCTATCCACACAGCTGTTTCATGTGAATGCTAGAATCTGACTAACTTGGAATGATGCCGATACATAGGCGCAAGGCCTCTCAATTATGCACCTGCCGCATGGCTGGCCGGAGAAAAGGCGCTGAGAATGTATTACTCCGCCACAAACTGCTGAATCATTGCAAATAGATTTAGCGGAGAGTTTGAACAGAAAGACTAACTAGACATGAATAAAAATGCTAGCAAAACCTGTAGCTTGCACGAACAACCCTAAACATATTAAACTATGTCATGTCGGCCATCTTACCTTGTCACAAGAACATGATAATTGAAAGAAACTAAAAATAAACTGTAAATAATAAATGAAATAACTCAGTGCTGGTGGGTAGGTTAAATAAATTTAATTGATCATATTAAATGTAATGAAATAAACGAAATGAAGTAAACCCACCATAAAATAAAAAGACTAGCCAATTTAATAAGTACTGCATGCCTGACTCTGGAGGAGAAGTAGGTCTTACTTGCTTAATGGTACTGTCCAGAACGACGATCCCCCTTAGCGAGTTACAAACCCACAACACAACAGAGTAAAAATAAAAATGAACACGCCTGAAAATAATTGACATTCATAGTAAACATGACGAAAGTTCAACCAGTCAAAAGAAAATGGAAAGTAAACACAACATAGGTGACTTGTGTAGTAAACATAATAAAAAAATTAACCAGACAAAAATAAAATTGGATTGTAAACACAAGAAGAAATAACAGACTATAGTACGACACAAAATCAGTGACAAGATGACATGGCTATGAAAATGAATTGTAAGTACCAGTATGAAAATTGACTGTGCCCAAAGTAAGACTGGCACAGTATTTTTGTGTATTTTGTGGATGCAAAAAGAAAACAAAATGATCTGTAGTGAAATTTGCTTCACCCTCTACATTTCACAATCGTCCCAAATCATTCAGACAGCTGTAGTGCCTGGAATAATTACAACTCAATTACTTGTAAGCCATTCAAGATTTAAAGATAGTATTTAATTTATAAATATTAAAAAAAAAATATTTCATTAAAACTTTCCCGCTTGAAGCTTTATCAAGACAGAAAAAGAAAGAAAAAAATAAACACTGTCGCATAGTCAAATTCCCTTCACTCTCCATGAATATTGTGTAATTGGCAGTATTTATAAAATGAAATAAAACATTTTGTGTCCACTTTATTAAAGCTCTTTTTTTTTCTTATTTCTCTTTATTTGTTTCTTCTGGCTGGTCTTTTTGTTTCTCAAATCCCACCATGGGGTCTAAGATATAGCCTTTGTTGCTATTGGGTGGAACTGCATTGAAGATTTCTCTTCTGGTACTCCCTATGTGTCCGCCACCGTGGGTGAGTTGGTAGAGTGACTACCTTTCACCCTGGCGGCCCGGGTTCGATTCCCGGCCGGGTCGGGGATTTTTCAGTGGTGGAAAATTACCTTCCTTCCTGGGTTCAGGACTGGGTGTTGTGTATTGTCCTTTCATTCCCATCCCGCGAGAGGCAATGGCAAATCTTTGCGGTATCATCCTTGCCTGAATCACCTCGGACGAGTCATGGTCATTACCCCATGGGTTCGTCCCGGGTCTAGACCTGCCTTCGGGCAGAACACTCATCATCATCACTCCCTATGTCTCCTAGATCATGAACTTCTTTGAAGACTTTATAGATAATAGTGCTTAAGTTCTTCAGCTTTAATGAAAAAAAATTCTATAGTGGCAGTTAAGATTTATATTAGAATGATGCAGAATTGCAAAAATTGATTAATTACTTCAAGTGATGTGTTCTAATGTAATTTCATTATATAAAGGTGGGAAAATGTTTGATTGAGTAGTGACATCACCCAAAATAAAGACCTGATGACGAAACCAATCTCACAGCATCTGCAAGTTGCTGATGTTCCTTCCAGTGCTAGTGTGTTAGCACAGATACCAAAGTGTTAGAGCAAAGGAAAATATGAGGGTGGATTGAAAAGTAACCCACGATAATTTTTATTACAAAAAGTTTAATAGGTATAATTACAAACAAATGCACACATGAAGTGACATCTTTTGTCTATTTTTCTATATAGTCGTCAAGTTTCTCAACACATTTCTCCCATCGTGATACGAGTTTGAAAATACCCTGTTCATAGAAGTCCGTTCGGTTGAAGTATGGCCATCTGTGGACTGCTGTTTTCACTTCTGAATCTGACGCAAAGCGTTTACCGGTCAGAATTTCTTCATGGGACCAAACAAATGATATTCAGACATCCTGCATAGTTGCAGCTGTTGCCGGCCATCTGAAACGTGGCGCATCACAAAGGTTATCACGGCCATTTTAGAAGAATGCACACCACCTGGAGACATTGCTATGGTCCATACAGGCGTCCTTGTACATGCCTTGCATGTCCCTGTGAATTTCACTAGGGTTATGCCCTTTAGCCCATAAAAATCGCACTACACCTTGCTTCTTCTCACAAGTGGGCGATAGTAACCATCTTTGTTGCATAGTTCATGCTTCTCTCACTAGAGCTACACATGAGAACAAAATAGCGTCTGTAGCAGAAGCTTCAAACTCCATCTCGGTGAAAGTTCAACATCCCAGCCGCAATACCAATGCCGAAAAAATTATTGTGTGTTACTTTTCGATCCACCCTCGTACTAGTGTTTAACATCCACTGAGAGTGTGTTTAATTTTGTATTGAACAGATGAGACCATATCAAATTGTTTGTTGACTGCAGGTACTGGGAACATTTGACAGTGTAGCAACGACAGTCAAGACAACACTAACTGATGCCCTGGTACAGATTCTATCTCCAAGAAGACGCGTGGATATCCTGAGAGATGCACTGGAGGCCAAGAAACAAGGAAAACCCTTCGTGATGGCTTTCTGTGGTGTCAATGGTGTGGGCAAGTCAACAAACCTGGCAAAGGTGGGTTTCATTATTCTCAGTACTGATATGGTGCCTGGTGGTGTGATATACCTGTCAAGAAATAGTTGAAGTTGACGGATGATGGAAGTGAATGTGGGAAATGATGGAATTGGTAGTTTGAAAACATTTCTCTCTGATTACTTGCAGATTTGCTTCTGGCTTATTGAGAACAACCTGCGTGTACTGATTGCAGCATGTGATACATTTCGTGCTGGTGCAGTGGAACAGCTCCGTACACACACACGACATCTCAATGCTCTCCATCCTGCAGAGAAG
Source organism: Ectobius pallidus (assembly GCA_964059195.1). Classification (NCBI taxonomy): domain Eukaryota; kingdom Metazoa; phylum Arthropoda; class Insecta; order Blattodea; family Ectobiidae; genus Ectobius; species Ectobius pallidus. Next base: position 177,472,681 of record CAXKWD010000004.1, on the reverse strand, counting down.
CGCGGTGGTCAGCAGATGGTGCAGCTCTATGAGAAGGGATATGGTAAGCCTATTCACATTAATAGTAATTCAGGATGCCAATAAAGCCCCCTCTATTTTCAAAATATATATGATTATATAAATAGTCAGATCAGCCATGTATATAGGGTGTTTCAAAAATACTTTTACAAACTTTGGCCATGGGTTTCTTACACCAAAAGAAGGAAAAACGTTCTTATGAACATAGGTCCAATAATCCTTTGTTTTCTCGTTAGGAACTGTTCAACACATTAGTGCACTCACAACACGTCAACACACAAAACTCATAAATGCTTGAAATGTCCTCCCCTTGCTTCTAGACATGCATGCACTCATCAAATCATGTACTGTTGCATCCCGGATGAAGAAACTTTTCATTGACGTGTCATGGAAGCCTGCAAAACCATTCGACACCATCCCGGAGTATTTGAAAGAGTGCAACAGTCCATGATTTGATGAGTGCATGCAGGTCTAGAAGCAAGAGGAGGACATTTCGAGGATTTGTTATGAGTTTTGTGTGTTGACGTGTTATGAGTGTACCATTGTGTTGAACAGTTCCTAACGAGAACACAAAAGGATTATGGGACCTATGTTCTTATAAACTTTATGACTTCTTTTGATGTAAGGAACCTATGACCGAAGTTTGTAAAAGTACTTTTGAAACACTCTGTATTGGTTGTGGTAACTCATTTCTCAGATGTAAAGCTACCATTCTACCAGTTTGGATCTGTACCCACTAATGCTGTGGAAGAAATAATAAAATCAAATAGGGTGGAAGAAAGGTGTAAAGTAAAATAATTCCATATTGAGTACCACTTCATTGTAAAAACATTTCCGACGTCAGATACTATGAGGGTGTGGGAATCTCTTTCCCGGACTATTACAAGATGATCCAAAACCTAACGTTTCTTCCATTCCTGTGGTGGGCATCTTCAGAGGCTGCTGGAGCATTCTGGTTGAAAGCCAGCTGCAGACTGGGGTCTATCATCATTATTATACCCTGATCCTGAAGTGGATGGCGTGGGGGTGATTGCATTTGTGGTCTGCCTGTGTTGAACCTGGAGTGTGGTGGTTGTGTTTGTAGTCTGTCTTGAGTAATAGTACAACATTGATAACTAGATCTCATTAACCCCAAGCCCTTCCTCCTTACTACTGAAGATGATAGAGTGTTTGTAAATCTCAGTGGTTTCGCTGTATGGTCTTGGGTAATACTGCATGGTTGTGAAAAATACCTGCGAGTTGGGATATTGAAATTTTATGGTTCCCTCTTTAAAAAGCAGGGACATGTTTCGCCACAGTAAATTTCTCTGGCCAGTATTATCCATGTCTTTTGTGTTGTTTGATACATGTGGCAATATTACATTTTAAAGCAACAATGTACGCTTTTCCACAACTCCACTGATAGCCCTTGAATTCCGGAGCTAATTAGTGATAATGTGTGTATCTGTGTGCTTTATGTATGTATGTATGTATTTATTCATTGCAATTGGGTTACTACCCGGTGGCAGCGTTTCCTAATACTACAATACTACAACTAAGACTATAATATTTACACATGAACGAGTAACATCCACATTAACAAGGAACATCACATGAACGATTAACATTTCATAAACAAGTACCATTACAGAAGAAGGTAGCATTACTTAATACATAAAGAAGACCTTAAGTTATTCTTAAATTCCTTCAGGGAGGGAGAGGGTTTCCCTGAAAAGCTGCTACAGGCAATTCATTTCATTCCTCAATGGTTCTATTTACAAATGAAAACTTCCCTATACCTTCTACCCTTGATTTTGAGGAAATGGTCCCCTCTTCCGTAATACGATGGTTTTTCTAGTCTTTTCCCAACGTCCCCCCATGCCTTAGAACCATGATAAGCTTTGTATAATGTACATAACCTATATACCGTATTTATCTGAATATAAGCCCAACAAAATATGCCTGCGGCTTAAAATTGCGTACGAGTGTTTTTAGGCAATAATGGTAAAAATGAGCACAATATAGCCGGTTGATCCATCGTAGCACTGCCACCTATCGATTATCTCGAATCTCCAGAACTATCAATATATTAATCGATTTAACATCGAAAATATATTGATTTAATCGAAGCATCGTAAAAGATGCGTAAGCAAGTGATGTTTTGCGTATTTTTGTCATTTTTATGGCGGTATTACAGAATATGTATGTATTATGAACTGCTCAGAAGTAAAAGAAATGCCGTAACATATGGGAATGTGAATAAAGGCAATTTTGAACTGATGGTAACTGAAAGTAAAATTAAGAAAAATAGTAAAATCGCACGAAATTCAACACTGATAGTCATATGAAGTGTAAAGTACTGATTTCTGTTTTCTTTTTCGTCAGTTTTATTTAATTATATTAAATAAAATTATAATATCATAACTTAAGTCAGCTGATACTTTCTTTTCTTATTTCAGGCCTATTTTGGCTAAGAAATGTGTTACTTTAATATTATGAAAATGAGGCAATTTAATTTTTCACTTTGGGGTTAATTTAATTATTTTTCCTTTACTTTACTGCTAAAAAGGCAGGTGCGGCTTAAATTCAGGGGCGGCTTATATTCGGATAAATACGGTATCTTACGCCTGTCTTGCAAGAGGTCCCATCTCATCTCCTCTCCACAATATTTACCTCTTTTTTTAATTTTATTGCTCTTTTCTGAATTTTTTCTAGTAAATCTATTTGATTAATTCTATATGGATCCCAGCATGCTATTGAATATTCCATTATTGGCCTTACTAGATAATTGTAGGCTATTTCCCGTGATTCTGTGCTCCCTTTTTTCAGTACCCTCATTATAAAGTGCAGTGTTTTTCACGCCTTCCTGGACACCACATTTATCTGCTTGTCCCAACCCGCATTACTTGCCATATATACTCCCAGATATTTGCAGCTGCCCACCTGTGGAATTCGTTTCCCTGCCCATGTGATAATTTTCTTGGATTTTATTCTTGCTTCTACTGAAAACTATTGATTTACTTTTACTGGTGTTGATTGTCATTTTATTCTCATCCGCCCATTTACTTATTTTGTTTATAGGTAAGGATGCAGCTGGAGTCGCTATGGAGGCCATCAGCTATGCACGAGACAGCAAGATCGACGTTGTGTTGGTTGATACAGCAGGAAGAATGCAGGATAACGAGCCCCTCATGAGAGCTCTGGCAAAGGTGAGTCCAGTTTCACCTTTTGCATAATAGATGGCATTGTAGTAGTTCAAATGTCGCCTCCTCACTACTCCCCACCCTAATCTCTCCTTCCCAGGCGGGTCCCATTAGAGAGTTGGTGGGAGGAGCCTAGTGTGCGACTTAAAATTATTTTTTCCCTATTTGTTTCAGATGATAAAATTGGATCAGCCAGATCTCATATTATTTGTTGTTTCAGTTTATTTTATAAAGTTACTTTTTGTGCACTCACACACCATTCTTCTTCATACAACCAAAGACCACAGAATAACCTTACAGGTGACCATGCACAATAGAAATCGCAAAATATATATATAGCATAAAACCCCTAAAATGAAACTTTTCTCAGCATGAGCTTTAAAAGCAAAATGAAGCAAACAGGCAAAGCACTTAACTGAAGCTACCAAATGCATAGAAAGAAAATCAGTCTAAATTGAATTTAGAAACCTTATTTCTTCAGGTTGAGAAACAATTTGATCAATGCATATTAATGAGAAGCAAAGTCAAGTAGTATAGAAACTCGCATGATCCTAAACACATGCCTTTATCTCACAATGCTCAGATGGAGAGGGGGAAACAAGGTACACATGCGCGCACTACACAAAATAAGCTTCTTGAAAATTGTTCCATATGTGCATCATAATTAGAGCCCAGACTTTTTATAAACCCTATTTTAGTTAAGTGGAAGGAAAGGAAATAGACATTAAATCCATGTCTGGGATATTAATACAAGTAAGAATCAGCTTGAAAAATTTTATGTCATAACCGGGATTTGAACACGGATTTCGGCTTAACGCGCCGATGCTCTACCATTGAGCTACCATGACAACATGCCAATCTGACATCAAATTCCTCAACTGATTCAGAAGACAAGGCAAACCACGGGAGGTTTCTCTCCTTCGAGAACACACATCCAAATGGCGTCCTACCCTTGTAGGTACTTTGAAGCCTAGTTATTATTTATATACTATTAATTAAGTGGAAGGAAAGGAAATAGACATTAAATCCATGTCTGGGATATTAATACAAGTAAGAATCAGCTTGAAAAATTTTATAAATTTTATAAATAATAACTAGGCTTCAAAGTACCTACAAGGGTAGGACGCCATTTGGATGTGTGTTCTCGACGGAGAGAAACCTCCCGTGGTTTGCCTTGTCTTCTGAATCAGTTGAGGAATTTGATGTCAGATTGGCATGTTGTCATGGTAGCTCAATGGTAGAGCATCGGCGCGTTAAGCCGAAGATCCGTGTTCAAATCCCAGTTATGACATAAAATTTTTCAAGCTGATTCTTACTTGTACCTATTTTAGTTTTTTAAACATATTAAAATAGTTTTATTTTAGTTTTTTTACCACTTTCAGACAATTTTTTTTAGTTTCACTTTAAGAAGCAATAAACATATTGAAAAAATATTTTTATTCATTTTATTTTTACTTAAATTTCCATGTCTATGAACCACAAAACTTAGGAATACTTTTTGCTTAGTTTTAGAACTACCCCTGTCATTTCCAACTCCACCACAAACTCAACAAGAATGTTTTTCAATAATTAGCCTAATCGATCAACTTTTAGAATACTTTACTTTCGGCATCTTGCTGGAGCAAGCACTGTGAATATATTGCAAGTGTAAGCGTCTTAACAATGACTAATTTGCTTCTAAAGAAACCGGGGATTTCACTTAATATTTTCTTCACCAGTACAATGGGGTACAAAATGACAAAATTACAAAACACAATGCTATATTTTATCTTACAAAATAATATACTGGCAACAATAAGCAAGATGCAAAACGTAGCCAGATATTTAAAAAGTAATTTTTAGTGGAACAGTAATAATTAGATTAATTATTATAATTATTATTGTTATTTTATCATATTTTACTTGAAAAGCAGTTTTAGCCATTTTTAGTTTCTAACGTCTTATTTAGCCATTTTTAGGTTTTATAACATTGGACTATGTGACTGCCATGATAATGAAATGGATAATTATGTTAAAATATCGCAGTTAGCTAGCAAGGAACAAAATAGTTTAAAACCTATGAATCCGAGCCCTAGTTATAATACATCCATGAAGTTTCTTGAAGTTTCTACCAAAGCAGACGTCATATTACTTGATGTGAGCATATTGTGTCACATACTGCTTTGTACCAATAATAGTGGTAAATATCTGTTTTTATATGTTTAGGTAAATTCTTGTTTATAATAGGCCTATACAGTTCTGGTGGTGTTTGTTGTTTCAGTTGATAAAAGTGAATCAGCCAGATCTGGTGTTGTTTGTTGGTGAAGCGCTTGTTGGAAATGAAGCTGTGGATCAGTTGATCAAATTTAACCAGGCATTGGCCGATTACTCAGCATCCAGTAACCCCCACCTGATCGATGGAATTGTGCTGACGAAATTCGATACTATTGATGATAAGGTATGTTATAAATCATTTATAGTGTCATCTGTTGTAACTGATCATGACTGCTAGTTTTATGTTTTTAGACAAGAAATGGTCATTGTTATAATTTCATGATTTCTATAGAGAGGAAGGAAACAAAAGAAGCACATTGATGAAAGCACAGTTCACAATTTGCTGTTTCAATCTGTTTAATGAAGAAATAGAAATAAAATAAATAAATCTATGATAATGCAAATATTAAAATTATCAGTTGAGGAATTTGATGTTGTACTGGCATGTTGTCATGGTAGCTCAATGGTAGAGCATCAGCGCGTTAAGCTGAAGATCCGTGTTCAAATCCCGGTTATGACATAAAATTTTTCAAGCTGATTCTTACTTGTATTAAAATTATAATTATATTTAATGTCAAAGGTGATGTGATGCTCACTGAAGTTAATCCTTTAGAATATGATTTCATGTTGAAATTTCAGGAAAAAAATTGTAGATGGCAATAACTTCATTTAACCCTTTCACTGCTCTGTGTGTCTCTGTCTGTGTGTGCATGTGTGTCTGTGTGCATGTGTGTCTGTGTGCATGTGTGCATATATATGTGTGTGTGTGTGCACGCGCATGTGTCAGCATGCATCACTGCTGGCCCATGCTATTGATGCATATACCCTATATATGATATGCCAGTTTGTATGCAATTAAATGATAGAAATTTTCCATGAAAGTCATGAGGTCATCTGTTGTCTAAATCCTGACATCATAGTTCCGTTCTCTGCTTTGGGCTGAAATCTGCAGTTAAATATTTCAGGTGATGCACTCAACGTTTTGATATTATTCACTGTGCAAACTGGTGGTGCAAACTCGTTTGCAAATTTCTTTTGTAATCATAAATGGACAAACAATTACAAGTAATTTATCAATTCCCTCTGAAACAAGGGCACACCACGTATTTCTTGAAGTTTAGACTGATTTACACAACCCTGGGATGCCAGTATATCGTCGGAGTTAGTTATAATGCATTTCAATAGATGGTACAAAAGATTGCTTGAAATATTTAGCAACAGATGGCAGCTCAAGACAAAGAATAGGGAACTGATAGTGTCTGGATGTAGACAACAGATGACACTATAAAATGACAGTTTGAGTCACTCTCATGGAGATTTTCTTTCATCTATTGGCATGCAAAGTGGTATGTTGTTTATATGAATCGTTAGCACAGCCAGGAGTGATGCATGCTGACACATATATACGTTTGTAGCAGTGAAAGGTTAACTTTTAGTATGCAAAATTTAATATATTAAGTCCAATGTCGTCTGTGGTAGAGTGGAATTTAATATTTTAAATTCACGTCACCGGCCTGCCTCACTGGCAACAGAGTGCACCAATTTGATACTAGATGTCCTGCACTGAATCCCCTATGAGTAATTAGTAAAGGGTTGAGGCCAGCAAGATCTCTAGATCTTACTTGTATGTGATTTTTATTTTTGGGGAACTTAAAAATTAAAATGTACAAGAATAAGCCTCATACAATTGAAACACCTGGAACACATTAAATTCAACTTTACAGTTACACAGATTACCCGACCACGTACTGAGACAAGGCAGCCTCTCCTGTTAAGCTTGAGTATGTATGTACAGAAAATGTAATAATGTAAAATAATTAGCTTTACAAACATAACATCTCTAAATAAAATATTCCACTAATAATTTCTAACAAAATAGTCACTATTACAAAAAAGATAGCTATGGAGCACTCAACTTCACTAATTTACATTTACATTATGTAAATTAGTAAAATTTTTTGTAATATTTGATTACTTCACTGTGATTCCCGCATATAATAGTGTTAAAATAGTCACTTTTAATATACAAAAATAAATAAACAACATTTGAAAACCACAAATCAACCACTGCTGAAAAATCACCGATCCAGCCTAGAATCTAACCCAGGTTGCCAGAGTGAACGACAGGCATGCTATAAACTACCCACAGTGGTGGACATTGGACAAATACTTGGATAGAAAAGAGAAATGGATATGGAGGGACTATAAACCATGGATTCCATGTTGTAGATTTGAGGCATGTTAAATAACTCCAAGCCTAATTTAAGGCCTCTGGGCCACATTTCCCAGCCCTGTCACATCCAAATAATTGTTAATGGGCTTACCATTTGTCATTTTGTCCTCTATGTGAAATTAAGCATAACTAAATTAGTGTTTGGTAAATGAAACCTCCACGCAATTCAATTTGATCCAAAGTTGTAATGTTTACTTACATTGTATCCACTTTTTAATTGGCTTATTGTTTATTTGTTCTGCAGGTAGGTGCTGCCATCTCCATGACGTATATCACAGGCCAACCAATTGTGTTTGTGGGAACTGGTCAGACGTACACTGATCTCAAGTCTCTGAATGCAAAGGCAGTGGTTCACGCCTTAATGAAATAAAACGAAATAATATTAGTTATGTATCCTTCCTTATGGTAATAAAAGTGGTGACTTCTCATCGGTCGGACTCTCGTCTCCGTGCTGTGGCCTGCTTACGTGACTCCAGCTTCATTGTGTCATAAGAATTATGCTAAGTCTCACTCTAGCTTGCCTTCAGAGACCCTGGCTCTCCTAGATTCTTCAGAATCACTAATTTTCACATACTCCCTTTCTATGGATCTCTCCCCTTCCCATTGTTTTTTCCTCAAAATTTAAGGATGCAAGGTTGATTGATATGATGGCCTTAGTACTGCTGCCCTTCTCCTCCTGTTGGGTTCTTAATGCTATGAGAACCAAGCTCGAAGGGCATTAGAAAGTTGCTAGCGAACCACAACAGAGTCAGGCATAGATACAGAGGGGGCAATGGGTGCAATTTCCCCCTCCCTCTACTAACAACCGAAGCACTTTATTTTGACCAATTTCAAAATTTTGATATTGTCATAAGGACATCACTACCTGTTTATAAGAATTGTTATTAGAGGTGATGCGGAATAAGTTTGCTGTGATATGCGCGGGACGACTAGGAGGCGGAGCTATGCAGCGAAAGCTTAAGGAGTTTGTCGATGATTTCAGTTACCTTGAGACATCCTACGGGAGAGGTTCCTTGTCAGCTGACAACAACAATATTTATTTCCCTAGCTTGAATGTGAAGAGTTTTAAAACTCTTAGCACAGGGGGCATTTTGAACAATGTAAGGCGCACTTAGAACTATCATCAATATAAGTTTTAACACAGGACAAACACTCATTCACTGATACCAACGAAAGAAACGGCTACACTCAATAAGGCTGCCCTTGTAGAATGAGTGAGATATTCCTAGACTATGAATCCCCGTTGGAACACATGGTAATAATCAATAAAATGCGGGGAGAGGAATGATGACGTGTTCGGAAGTAGGCGTGACTTCACGATCTTCACGTAAGTTGGTTTATGCAACGGCTGAATTATATGGTGAGCACTTTAATTCCTTACTACCTAAGTAGATCACATAGATTGATCAAGGGCATTTCACTTGAAATTACTGATAAAAATCATCGCAAAGTTTGATTGAACAATTCAAAAATTGAGCTCCAGGCCTTTCGCCAACAAACAAATGACGGAACTGCTCTGGGTATATTGGCTAAGTATGATAAGGATGCTTTTCTTATAATACATGAATGTGTACTAGTCCATGCAATGCTTCCAGTGATGAATGCATCTGCTGAGAGATCATTCTCACCGTTGCAGTGCCTTAAAACATATTTAAAAGCAACCATTACTGAAAACCGCCTCCTCAGCCTTGCCCTTATGCACATCCATAGGCATATTCCTATTGAAAGTGATTACAAGATTTGCAAAACCTGGCTGTAAGGTGAGATTGGAGTTTATATTATGTACCTATGTACTTCAAATTAAATTGTTTTTCTTTCTCAATACTTTTGTGTATTTTCATTTTTTTAAGACAGACAACCAGAACATTATTCAAATGCAAGTATTACATGACCTATTCCACTTATACGCCAAGTGTTTGATAACGTTTAATATATAATCCTCAGATATAGACCAATCACCATCGTTTATCTTATAATATCCTTCCTCTGATTGCAAGGATGCAATTTTGATCTGTAAAAACGCCAGCTCATTACTGGACATGTAAGGCATCAATGTTCGGTGATTAACACATCACATGCTCCCATTGAGCAGAATGAAAACACATTATTTTATACAAGATAACTTATTTGGAAATTGAAATAATATAAATGTCCATTGATTAAAAACAATTTCAATTCGGTTAGGGTGGCCATTTCTAAAATGTCAGAAAGGAGGACACACATTTTTGGTAATCCAGCATAGTATAACTTCAGGCATGGACGGCTGGACAGCAGATATTACATGGTATAACCCTGACTAATTTTACTTAATAACTGCATTTATATCAAATAAATGATTATACACTGCAAAAGGGATTTTCCTCTCTATTTATGAATGTACAATACAATGCAATGAATGTACAATACAAATGGAGACCTGAACAACAATCAACAATGGCCAACGCCACGTACTGCACCAAACAAATGACAGTACGCTGTCATCGTATGGACAAGCGTGCCAACCTTAGGAATAGATTCCTTGGCAGGAACGTACGGGAAAATACAAATTTTATTAATACGCTTTATCGATCCATCAGAGTCTCGAAAAGGGGGACAAATCAACATCGGGCATAAAGCCACGCCGGATGGAGGACTGCTTAGCCAAAAGCCGGACGTCTGGCCACCCTAAATTCGGTGCAAGTCAGTTCCTGTGCTTTTATAGCTTTTTGATATAAGCAATGCCCACGATGCCTTAAACGACGCATTTTCAATTGTCTCAGCCTGAGTTTATGCCAATGATTGGTAGCGAGTATGCTATAACAGGAACAATTCTGTCCACTGATATTTTATTCAACGCTGTAGGCTTTCTATTAGTTGAGAAATAGCGATATTTACTGCAAGCATAAAAGAGACAAAAATAGGATGAGACATTTTTAATCCTATGTGCACGGTAAATTATTATGTCTCAGATTTTTGGGGAAGAATGTGTGAAAGTGATACTGATTTTATTTTGATTTTAGCCCTGAAATGGTTGTAAATGGACATGAAAGTGGGAAATAAATATCCCATTAAGACAATGAAATGTTATGTTACTGAAATTTCGGTTCATTCTTATTTCAACCCCTATGAGGTATGGTGTGTAAAAGCAATGGGTTGCAAAATATCAGATATAAAAGCCATATCTAGCATTTCCTGAGGGAAAATATCTCTCTCTCTCTCTTTCTCTCTCTCTTTCTCTCTCTCTCTTTCTCTCTCTCTCTCTTTCTCTCACACACACTCTCACTCACTCTCTCACTCACTCACTCACTCACTCACTCACACTCACATCCTATGCCCCCATGTTGGGGCGAAGGGCCTCCAAGTGGAGGTTTCTGTTTACCGATGTGAATTTTTGTGAATTATGTTAAACTAGAGAGGGCAGAGGGACGGGTGGTAAGCCCATCGCCCCTTAACCCCCCTCTGGAAACTACTTGGACGTAAAAGGGCTGAGAAATTTTGTCCAGATGCTCTAATTTAGGCTTACATTTCTTTTACGTGCCGTAAAGTCCCTCCTGGAGGACTCCATACCTAGGATTTTTACGCCCTGAAAAACCCATCGACCGCGGCGGGGTTTGATCTTGTGACCTTTGGATCTAGAGGTGGGCACGCTACATCTAGACCACCGCAGCCGACTCCTGAGGGAATAGTTTGAGTATAATGTCGTCCTTCTAAGCTTCAAACTATATAAGGTCTTACTACTTGAAAATGAACAAGTCCTCGATAATTTAATTTTGAATTACATGCAAAATACAAAACCCAGGCGATGCCGGGCCTTTTAAACTAGTTTGCAATAAATAGAAAAGGCAGTATGTATACTCAATTATCGTAATTTATAACCTTCTATTTAGGTAATATTTTAAAATTAATATAGCACTAATTTGATTTTTTTTTCCTGTTAAATATGTAATAGCCTCCTATTTAGTTAATAAATTTCTAAAATTAATATAGCTGTTATTCAACACTCATTCCCTTCTGAAGTAAGTCGTGATATAACAAATTTACAAATATCTGACTAGTAATCAAGGCCTTTTCTATTCAATATCAAGAGTGGAATAAAGCTACATTGCAAGCAGTTTTAGCATGTGCCCCCCCCCCAATCAGACATTATATTTTAACTGTGTTCAAAGACATTAGAAGACAGAATATGTTAGATTACAGAAGACAAAGTTGATATTATGTAATATGTACTACTGGAAATGTGAAGTCAGACTGAACAATTCAATGCCGTAGCCGGGATTTGAACCAGGATCTTTGGTTCTCCGTGCCGATACTCTAACCAACTGAGCTACCATGGCAACATGCCGGTACAACATTAAATTCTCCAACTGACTCACACATCACAGTGGTTTACTATGAATCCCGGGTCTTAAAGCACTTACAGGTTGTAAATCGCCACTGGTTGTATCTCATATTGAGAACGACTGGTGGTATACCGGGATATGTGAGTCATTTGGAGAATTTAATGTTGTACCGGCATGTTGCCATGATAGCTCAGTTGGTTAGAGCATCTGCACGGAGAGCCGAAGATCCTGGTTCAAATCCCGGCTATGGCATTGAATTTTTCAGTCTGACTTCACCTTTCCATCTTAGCCTACATACGGCCAGTGAGAAAGAATTATTCCAATGTGTACTACTGTTTGACACTTGATTTTTATTTGCATTTCTGAACACATAGCCTATAAATACAGTCAACCCTCGATATAATGCCACCATCCATTCTCTAACATTTATTGGCACTAAGGGTGGCACTAAAACGAAATTTAATTTTTAAAATAAAAATAGCATAACACAGTGCTGCATTAATTTACTGTACTGTATTAAGAAAGAAAAATTAAATAAAAAGCAAATAGAGAACTTCAACACAAAATAAAATATACTGTACTGTACAGCAACTCAATTTTTTACAGTAGACGTCCAGTGGTACAGTACACAGAGGGGTTGAAAATCATGTTGGGTCCATGTAAGTGATTAACTGTTACTGAATAACTGTAATGTAGTGTTTATCAGTTGAATGGACATTACACTAGAAGAAGTGAAAGTTTGGAATGTCTCATTGTATGAAGGCCTCTTTCTACCTGCTCCCCCCTCATGCAGGCTGTCTATCTGACTTCTTAACATAGCTTCCTCTTAGGTCGAAATGTGGTTTTATTCCTTTTTAAAGCACTAACAGAACTAACCCCCCACAAATGCAGTATAATGGATGTATATTTTTGCACTGTTGCTGCCTTGACAATTTTTTCTGCACTTTTCCTTACAAGTAATAAAGTTGGTATCCACCACACTACATTTACAGTGGCAGGGGAACTCTTCTTGGAAATACAGTACAATATGTTTCTTAAATGATCTTCTTAAATAATCTTTCTTAAATGATCTTCAAAAGATTTCTGAAACTGACAAAAAAAACACTGCAAGCTATATTTTGTAAAAAATCTTATATTCACTGGCACTAAATAAAGTGGCACAGTAAATAGGTTTCTTATATAATTTGTATGAGAGAAGATTTGTTCACTTGTATATATTGGCGCAGTGCGAGGGTGGCACTGTAAAGAGGGCATTATATCAAGGGTTGACTACATTATTTTTATCATCAGCATTTTATTAGTCAGATAGAAGTTTTGAAACTTGCATTTTTATTAAAATCGTTAGACATTTTTAAATTTAAAAACGAAATCGTTTCGAAAAGTTTTCTGTTACAAAAATTAAATTCTGAGCGGTTCGATTAAATAATAATAAAAACAAACAATCTATATAGTTTGTTTTTATTTTATTTATATATAAACGAATGTATGTCTGTTTGTCCTTGATGCATTACGGTACTACACCATTCGATCGCCATGAAACTTCGGGAAGTTATTGAGTACACTGCCGCGAAAGTTTCTGGCATAGTACACTTTTAATTTTAGCTTTCGTTCGCGAGTTATGAGTGAAAAACGGGAAGAAAACGTGCATTTTTTTGCGCTTTCGAAGCATCAGTTTTCAGTAATATATTTCAATTGTCAAATCAATTGCAGGTGGCTTTGCCTACTTTTGTCATACCTTGGAAATAAAAGCATCGCGATCGCTTGAATTTTGTAAGCGCATCCTGGTCGATTCATTTGTTTATAATGTCAAGGCACGCAGACGTCTGAAATTTTCACCCTAGGCGGAAGAGGGATAATGAATATAGGCCTAAATGGGCAAACATTGTTCGATTTGGTCGAAACTCGCTATGCAAGGGTTTTCTGTGCCAGGGAACTCGAATATGAGGTTATTTTTTTACCATGCTGCGTTTTCTAATCGCGGAATTCATTTCAAAGCCGTATTTATAGCTGTTTCATTAATTAGGCCGATCAATCGTTTAGTTTATACCTATGAATGTTTCTTGGGCAGAGTGTTAATAAATATATTTTTTAAATTATTTTGCTCTTAATTTTTAATCTTTCCGATTAATTATCGTGCGCGAAGCCGCGAGGATCTGCTATAAGCTATAAAAAGCTAAATCTAGCGTTTTCTGAGGAAATAGTTTGAATTTGATAAGTCGTTTTTCCTCATTTCAAATTCTAAATACCTATATAAAGACCTAGAGTTTTAAAATCGAAAGTCCTTCGTAAGTTATTTTCGAATTTACAAAATCCAAAACCCGAGCGACGCCGGGCCTTTTAAGCTAGTTCAAAATAAAATAAGTAAATACAAGAACAGTTTACCCGGTACGGACGTCTAGACAGACGTCATCCCAAAATCACTATTTTCGGGTTCTAGGCATGTTTTCCCGGTGTTAACTACGTATATGCGAGAAAGTAAAAGTTATTTAAATAATTATTATAACACAGAGCCGCGAGGATCTGCTATCTATATTAATAAAAGGAAGTGTCTGTCTGTCTGTCTGTCTGTCCGCGATGCCCAGCGAAATCTACTGAACTCAGAGATCTGAAATTTTAAACATAGATGGACTAAAGGGTCGGAATGTGCACCTCGAAGCCGGAATTTTAATTTTCGCTTTCGTTCGTGAGTTATCAGTGAAAAACGGGCAGAAAACGTGTATTTATTGAGTTTTCGAAGCATGACTTTTCAGTAATACAAATCAATTACACTAGGCTTTGGCTATTTTTGTCATTCCTTCGACATAAAAGCATCGCGATCTCTTGAATGTTGTAGCTCACGCTGGTCGATTCATTTGTTTTTAATGTCAAGGCACGCAAACATAATATGAAATTTTCAACCTACACCGAAGAGGATTATTATTATTATTATTATTATTAATATTATTATTATAGGGATAATCAATATTAGCCTAAATATGGTCAAACGTTCGATTTGGACGAAACTCACTATACAGGGGTTTTCTGGGCCAAGGAAATCGAATCTGAGGTCGCTTTTACCAGGCGACGCTATAGATAGCGTGGTATGTAGTCCACGTGATTTAGGTGTTAATAAATATAATGATATAACTACAGTATTATGCTCTTAATTTTTAATTTTTGAAATAATTATCGCGGGCGAAGCCGCGGGCACATGCTAGTAAGCTATAAAATGCTATATCTAGCGTTTTCTGAGGAAATAGTTTGAGTGTGATAAGTCGTTCTTCCTCATTTCAAATTCTAAATACCTATATAAAGACCTAGAGTTTTAAAATCGAAAGTCCTTCATAAGTTATTTTCGAATTTACAAAATACAAAACCCGAGCGACGCCAGGCCTTTTAAGCTAGTCTATATTAATAAAAGGAAGTGTCTGTCTTCCGTCTGTCTGTCTGCGATGCCCAGCGAAATCTACCCAACGCAGAGATCTGAAATTTTAAACATAGGTGGACTGAAGGGTCGGAAAATTCAGCTCGAAGCCGGAATTTTAATTTTAGCTTTCATTCGTGAGTTATGAGTGAAAAAATGGCAGAAAACGTGCATTTTTTATGTTTCGAAGCATCAGTTTTCAGTTATATACATTTCAATGTCAAATCAATTAAAGTTGGCTTTGGCTATTTTTGTCATACCTTGGAAATAAAACTTTCGCGATCGCTTGAATGTTGTAAGCCCTAAATATGGTCAAACATTGTTTTATTTGGACGAAACTCACTATGCAGGGGTTTTCTGGGCCTCGAATCTGAGGTAGCTTTTACCAGGCGACGCTATCTAATCGTGGTATGTAGTCCACGTGATTTAGCTGTTAATAAATATAATGATTTAACTATTATGCTCTTAATTTTTAATTTTTGAAATAATTATCGCGGGCGAAGCCGCGGGCACATGCTAGTTCAAAATAAAATAAGTAAATACAATGAACAGTTTACCCGCTACGGACGTCTAGACAGACGTCATCCCAAAATCACTACTTTTGGGTTCTAAACTTCTAAGCATGTTTTCCCGGTGTTGTCTACGTATATGCGAGAAACTAAAAGTTAATTAAATAATGATTATAACCAGGGCCGGGATTTTGATGACCTAAAAATACTTAAGAAATTAGCTATAAAATGGCTGGAAAAATACAGAAAAATGACCCAAAAATGTATGTGAAAATGCTAGTTTATTCATCAAATTTGTGTCTATTCTACATTAATGTTTTTGACCCCATTATATAGGCTTGTAATTAGGTAATTGGCACATACGGTTAAATGCAAACAGCGAACACCGTCTTTCAGTGTCGAAATTAAAATTATAACAATATATATTTAATTATGCTTATTTAGAGTTCTCATTATACTAAATGTAAGTAAATGCACAAAAACTCCACATATTGCAAGAAACAACACAAAACAAACAAAAATCTGATGTAAAAGTCACATAACTTCCTCTGCACAAATAAAAGTTAGCAGTATTCACATATCCTTGTACAGAAACGCAAAACACAAATTGCACGCTAATTATACGATAAATACCTGATAACCTCTTCTTTGAAAATGATGCTACTAATAAAAGTGCAGACTATATAGCAAACAAGTGGCTGCAGACATTTATTGAAACTTCCGTCGTTAGAATAGTTTCCGAACTTTATCGAATATTTCCCTCCAATACATCTTTCTCATTTCATTCTTATAATTATAGAATAAGAGGCCGTGAAAGAGCGCGTGTTCAAATTATTGTTCACCACGCAACACAAACTTTCTACAAATAGTGGGGGAACAGTGGGTGGCTTGTAACTACCCTTCAGATAATTTTTTAGAAAAAAAAGTTTCAAATAAAAGTTTTAGCTCTCACTATGAGCTACACATGTGCAAAACTTAAAGAAAATCACGAAATACGAAAATTTAATGTAAAGTCCCCTTAAAAATAAGAGAAACTTGTCGCCAATCTTCTGCTCACATCTTCAAAAGGTACCTAGCCCAAATACGAAATTTTGTTTTCATACGATTTTCCGTTTTGGAGCTAGCCTGTTCACAGTATTTTTGGATTCAGGGGGCCTTGAAACATGTATATATGCTAATAACTCAACTTTGAATTTTTGGGTCGAAAACAATACTTCCTCTACCTATAGTACCTATGGTATGGGCAGAGGAATGACTTTAAAATTCAATTTAAAAAAGCCTAAAAATATGAAATGTAGGGATAAAAGACCATAAAATGGTCAAAAAATGACCAAATAATGACTCTGAATTCTAAAAATGGCCTAAACATTAAAAATTGAAAAAAATGACCCTAAAATTGTCATTTTTGTAATCTAGGAGTCATGAACAGAATACCTGCACTAGTGGGCAACGTCCATGATATACCAGTTAAAAGATGACTTGTCATCAAAATCCGGGCCCTGATTATACCACAGTACATATGGAGTTTGTTTATACGACGCAGTGTGCATCTTTAAAGCCAAGTAATTTCATTGAGTAGGAGCTGATACTATGACCTTACTCCCTGTCGGTTCCGAAATTAGAATCTGCGAGACTTCTGGCGCCAACGTAGTGCAGTAGCCCGTTACCGTACACGTCTTGTGACACGAAGCATGGCAAAGACTTTCTCTTACTCGACGTGATTTCATCGAAAGTGACCCTAAAGAACACGATCAAATATAACTGCTTATACTAACTATTAAGGCGAAATTAAGAAACATACCGTACTTTTTCATATACCTGACCAGTGTGGCGTTATTGCAACATTTCGCTCGGGTTTATAAGTTTATTGTAGGCTATTCTAAAATAACAATGTTAAGTAAGTTTATTCACCATACGGAACCGTACAATTTCTGGTTTCGTCGTCACTGTCGGATTAAAAATAAATAAAAGACTTTCCACGTCGAATATATGGGCTATAACTTTATGTGCATATACTCGCTTCGCCCCCAAACCCCCGCTGAGGTTCTCGGGAAAGGTTTTTTAAAAGATCTGCTGTATTGGCTATTGCCTTTTTGTCACCTTCAGGGCCCTATGTGAACACTGTTTGATAATATCGTTGCCATGGAAACAGAGCCCTTTTACGGGGGGTTTAGGGCTAAAAATTATAAAAATAAACTTTTTGGAATTTTCCTGTGGTTTACAGCCTAAAAGCTATATGTGTACCAAATTTCAAGTTTCTGGCTCATCTAGAAGTGGGCAAACATTAATGTCAGTGAGTCAGCCATGTGGCTTTATATTATAGAGAAGTATAAACAATTATGAAATCAGCACAGATATTAACAATATTAGACTGAAAACATCTATTGCAGATAGCCTAATTAAAACACAAGCATTGTTTATTTGTAGATGTAGTGAACCTAGCGTAATGAAAACATTCCATGTTAGTTTTCGGAAACAATAATAGGTTTTTCTTACGAGTTTCAGCATAATTATGTGCGATGATAAAATAGTTTTTTCTTAGTAGGCCTACATAAAATTGTAATAATAGGAAAATTGTTTACATGCCTGGCCATCCTCAAAATTCGTGGAATATAACATTTTCTTATATTTTCAAAGATACGCAGATTTAAAATTACAGGGTAAGAATAGTTGTGCAAGAACTGGAAGTAATCTAATAATAGTAAATTTTTAAATCACTAAATTTAAGGTTCTTTCTTAGTAGGCTATATTGGTAAGTAGTATTGCGTTAAGAAAGTAGTGATTTTATACCAGTGAAGTCGGACACAAGAGTAGTTATTTTGGCCTGTATATACATTAGATTTTAAATAAGTTGAGTTAGATTATTATAATATTATTTGTATCAAGTGCGAGTTTATAAATTAAATTACAAACAGAAATGAATTAATATAACGGCTCTAGAACTTCAACTTGTTTAGTTTAACTATCTAACGCTATTTTTAAACGTCCGGTGTGGCAGTCACATACTGTATTCTATTTCCGATACGTCACAACAAATAAGATAGTTTTGTTGCAATTTACATGCACATGACTCTAGTACACGCTTTTGACGGCAGAGTACACTCGGATGCTATTGCGCAATGAACTCGTACGGGGAATAGCTTCGCGTGACGTCATTGACAAGGAAGGGGGCCGCGCTTTCGCTGTCAGCCAATTGGGAGGCCGGGTTTTATCTCGTTGGGGTCTATACCAGGCAGATCCGTACGCAGTTGGTTGACGGCAGAGAAGACGAAACAGTATTGACTAACTACTTGGAGGTGTTTCAATCATGGCTTTCATGATGCCTGTTGTTAAAAATGATTGGGATATATACAAATCTAATCGCTCAAGGCGCAGTTCTGAATGTTCAAATCCTCAATCCTGCAGAAGTCGTAAAGTTTCCGAATGTTCCAAGTCTGAAGGGCCCAGTCTTTCAACTTCACCTGGAAGTGACTTTATAGTAGGATCGCCAGCTCATCGCTCGATACCCATGGCGATGTCGTCACGTCAGTACTCAAGGGCGTCCTCACGTGCCTCGCAGTCAAGTTTACAATCACCTAGCAAATCCACTTCATCTTCACCGCCTAAATCAGGATCGCAGTCCTCTTTAAATAAGTTCCACAACCGTCTGGTTGACAAACTCAAGCGCTCTCTTCGTGGGAAGGACTCATCTGACAGTACCGATGGGGTGGATCCCACAAGAACTTCCTCCTGAGGAACGCTTGCAGAAGAGGATTCTGAGTCGCTACAGCTTCCTCCTCGCAGTTCTAGGTCCTCCACATTGGCGACCACGACACCTATAGTGGTGCCATCCAGGACTCGATCCGGCAGCCGTGAGGCAGCTATTCCTCAGCGAGCCGCCTCTTCTTATCCAGGTACCGGCTTTATGTGGGGCGGCAAGTGTTAACAGTATTATGAAGAAGGAACTGTGATTGTGTTGGCCTATGGGGAAGTGAGGAAGCATTTGAGAGTTATAAATCTGTGATTCACTTTTTAAGATGACATTCCAGTAATGATGCTAAGTGCTTTGATGTGTACATAGTGTATATTAAGGATTATACAGCAAAAAAGGTAACGGAGTCCTTTTAATATCCAGCTTTAGTAATAATAGTATTTATTCTCAATAAACTAGCCTAAGTACTTTGTTACCCTATGTTGTTGAATTCACGATTTCTTTTAAGTTTTGTTAGGTTTGTCATCTCAATATGCCTTCTGGTTAGATGAGTTAGGCTACTGTAAGAGAACTGAAAAGAAATTGAAATAAAACTGTTCTTAGTCTTATTCTGTCATTCATTAGTGAACTTCTAGTTCATCCTTTCTCTTTAACCTGTTAGGTTAGTATCGAGTGAAACATTGGTAGGCCTACATAACGCAAAATATTGTAGTGATGTTTCTAACCTGCCTTGTATTCAGATCCAACACCTCTTGTAATGCATGAACAAAGTAGGGTAATCTTCTAGTTGAGCGTAACTAATGTCACTGCCTCCCTAATAATACGTCAGGTGCCTCCAGGCAAATTCTAGGTCAGTGACAGGTTTTGTTAGGTTAGGAACATTTATGTTAGATATATAAGCTTTCAAGAACCACAGATTATTATCTCTGTTGGACATTATAGCCCAGTCAAATTAGATAAAAATACATGGTTTTGCTGCAAAAAATCATGTAGTTCCAAATGTTTCAGGACTGTGTAGTGGGAGGTCCCCTGAAGAACGCCTAATGTTTTCCCGCCAATTTCAGGTGCCGCGGGGGGTGGGGGGGAGGCTCAAAGGTCCCTTTTTTCAGTTTTTGGCGCAAATCTCGAAAATAGTGCATCGTACAGAAAATGTTATGGTATTCAAAATTAAAGCTTATTAAATTCCCGACAAAACGGTATATTCATATTTATCTTTATATGTTACCGTCTCCGAGAATGAGCCGGCGAAAATGGAAAAACTGCAGAAAAATTTGTAGCGCCTCACGTTTTTCGTCGAACTCGCCCTTCCAAATCTTTAGTTTTCCATTTTACAAGAAACTTGTAAGAAAAGAAACTGTAGAGAATTACATGTTCTTCTAGAATATACATACATTTGATAATTTATCTTCACGTAGTCAAAAGTTAGACAGTTTTTAAATTTCGGGGTCGTTTTCGAGATTCCGCTAGTAAACTGCCCATCATTTTATTTCCGTTTTCAAGTGCTTTAACTCTCTTTATCACTTTATGTATTGTTTATGTAGACATAAATGGTATTTATTACCCATATAACTAATATATATATATATGTATAGGCCTATGCATGTGAGCCTTTATACCAGTATGTATAAAATGTGAACTTTTATGTAGGCCTACGTTATTTATTGTTTACATAATCGACGTAGTATACATAGTTAGTGTACGACGGTTTTAACTAAAATACTACTATTTCCAAATGTTGGTAAGACTGTGGTCTGATATGGCAATTGAAGTGACACTGATGCGTGACATGAAAAGTGAAGGTGGACTTACACGAGGGAGAGGCATGAGTGATTCTGTGTTGGCAAAATGGGTTGGAGGGGCACGCACAGCTACAGCCATATGTTCTTCATTAGAGCAGTTTGCCGGCGTCCATTCTGTGAGTGGAGAACAGCATGTCGACTTTCGAGCATCACGAGTTAGCAGAAATGACCAAGACAGAAGGAAACTTGCTCAGTGGATGGCTGATCACCCGCCATTTTCTGTACGCGATTCTTTGATGTCCCTTTCAACCGGAGTAATAGGAACCAATAACATCAACAAGCAATGAAAATCGGAACCCGTACAATGGAAACTTTTGTTGGAATGACCTTCGCAGAAATGAAGCAGTGTAAGAAGAACGCAGTAGTCCCATTGGCTGCTATGAGCAACACTGTCAAACTGGACAACGGAGTGGTGGTGATCGAGCCTTTAATGATTTTCCAGAGGACCATAATAACCCAGAAAACTAAAGAGGATGTAGAGGAGCTGTTGAAGTGTGAATTAGCCCCATACCCCATGACTCTTTTCGACGAAGGGACCATGAGGAAAACGAAAAAGTCAGCTCTCTACGATGCCTTTCCGTCAAGCAATAAAATGGTCAACTTGAAGAACAGTTTCACGGTAATCGATGGAGGGTTCCTCCTTCATAGAGTAAAGTGGAACAACACAAAGTTCGCCTCCATCTGCGATCAATATGTGTCTTACATGATCAACCGTTACGGCTACAACTCTGCTGTGGTTTTTGACGGTTACGAAGACACGAATTCCACGAAAAGAGCCGAACAACATCGAAGGGCATCAAGTAAAACATCAGTGGATATAGACTTTGATGAGAACATGGTGGCTACTGTTCAGCAGGAAAACTTCCTTTCCAACGAAAGGAACAAAACCAAGCTGATATGTATGTTAGCGCAGGCCTTGGACGCAAAAGGTGTACAAGTCATCATAGACAAAGGAGACGCTGACTGCAGCGTTGTTAGGTGTGGACTGGAAAATACCTCTCATTCAACTGTGGTGGTAGTTGGCGAAGACATAGACCTGCTCGTCTTGCTCGTGGCACTCACACCACGAGACACGAATGTGTTTTTTATGAAGCCTGGACGAGGCAACACAGAAGACAGGTTGTACTCCTCCCAACATTCTGTTTATCCATTGCTTCACTGGATGCGATACCACTTCTGCGATTTATGGAAAAAGTAAAGCAGCCATACTTAAATGTTTCCAACGGTTTCCTAACGAAACCAAAAACATCGCTGAAGTGTTTTACGACTCCACATCCGCGCCAGGAGATATTGCTGAAGCTGGGGAACAAATGTTCCTACTGATGTATCAGGCCCCACCCAACGAGCATGACCTCAATCATCACAGGTACATTTCATTTTGTATTGCATGTACTAACTTAATTGAATCATGCTGTTTGATAAATAAATATTCTATTCTATTCTATTGTGTTTTATCCACAGGTACAATTGCTTCATCAAATCAAGATGAAAGCGAACTTGTCTTCATTGCCACCTACAAAAGATGCTGCTCTACATCACTCGTGCAGAGTGTTTCTACAGGTCCAGCAGTGGTTTGGAAATGAATCTCTCGAACCTGAACGTTGGGGTTGGACAAGAGAAGATGGGGGATATCTGACTCCTATTAAGACCAAGGCCCCTATTGCACCTGACAGCGTGCTCAACTCCATATTTTGTCATTGTGCCACAGGCTGCGGTATGAGATGTGGATGCCGGAAAGCCGGCATCCACTGCTCACCTGTCTGTGGCAATTGCCACAGTGCTTGCACTAACAATGCTCCCGTTCAAGAGGACTTTGAAGAGTTGTACGATGAGGAATATGAGTATGAAGAGCTTTTAATGTGTGACAGGATGGAAGGGTGAGCGGAAATTAGGTTGTGTAAGTCTCTTTTATTACTTTTGCATTATTAGCTATTATATATATATATATATATATATTAGTTATATGGATAATAAATAACATTTATGTTCACATAAACAATAAATAACGTGATATAGAGAATTAAAGCACTTGAAAACGGAAATAAAATGATGAGCAGTGTACTAGCGGAATCTCGAAATCGACCCCGAAATTTAAAAACGGTCTAACTTTTGACTACGTGAAGATAAATTATAAAATGTATGTATATTCTTGAAGAACATGTAATTCTCTACAGCTTCTTTTCTTACAAGTTTCTTGTAAAATGGAAAACTAAAGAATTGGAAGGGCGAGTTTGACGAAAAACGTGAGGCGCTACAATTTTTTCTGCAGGTTTTCCATTTTCGCCGGCTCATTCTCGGAGACGGTAACATATAAAGATAAATATGAATATACCGTTTTGTCGGGAATTTAATAAGCTTTAATTTTGAATACCATAACATTTTCTGTACGATGCACTGTTTTCGAGATTTGCGCCAAAAACTGAAAAAAGGGACCTTTGAGCCTCCCCCCCACCCCCCGCGGCACCTGAAATTGGCGGGAAAACATTAGGCGTTCTTCGGGGGACCTCCCACTACACATTCCTGAAACATTTGGAACTACATGATTTAATGCAGCAAAAAATCTAATTTGACTGGGCTATTACATGAGAATATTATAGGAGAAAAATTCCTCCGACACTGGGACTTGAACCCAGGACCTTTGGCTATTCGTGCCAATGCTCTACCAACTGAGCTAAGCCGGAGTTCAATTCACAGCGCCAGATGGAACCTCTCTCCTATGACTGATTGCCCTAATGGTCTACCTCACTGACAGACAAGTTATGTCATATGCAGTACCGTGAGGCACACTAATTAGTGATTTTTGTGACCGGGCATCCATCTGGCGCTGTGAATTGAACTCCTGCTTAGCTCAGTTGGTAGAGCATTGGCGCGAATAGCCAAAGGTCCTGGGTTCAAGTCCCAGTGTCGGAGGAATTTTTCTCCTATAATATTCTCACGTTTATGTTAGTTTAGGAGCAATATACTGAATAGCATGACCTAAAATTCTTTCCTCCAAAACTAACATAAACGTTCCTAACCTAACACAACGTGTCACTGAGATCTGCACCTGACGTATTATTAGGGAGGCAGCGACATTAGTTACGCTCAACTAGAAGATTAAAGGAGGCCTATACCAACAGTTCGGCTGAAGTCCATAATACTCGCTGGCTTGTGGTTGTGGTTAAAGGAATTGTTATCAGAGTCTAGAAGGTATATGAGTACTGGTCCTTGACATGTAGAATGCAGAAGAAGAGAGGATTTATGGAGTGGCACAGTGTTCTTAATATTACACCACACCACACTGTTACTTTGTTTGTGTAAAAGTGTAGATTAGCCTAAATTTTTTACAGAAACAATAATAGGCCTATGCACCAGAATTCAAAACTAATGTCAAAACTGTTAAATAAGATACCGGTACTGTAACTTGAATATAGACATCCTTCATAGAACTTGCTAGTAGATGAAAATGATTTCTCTTGTCACTGGGCATCTCAGGAAATTTAGTTTCCAGTCATGGACATGCATTCTTATACCTTCTTGAGTCTAGCTACTGTCAATACCGGTAGTAGACCATTGTGGTACAATTTTCTTTACAATTATAATACCATACTATTATGTTTCCTTTAATCCTCCGTCAGTTCACCCACATACGTTTGAACTGGTTGCAGTGTAGCTAGCCGATAGGCCAATAATGATATATTTAACTTTGGCTCTAAGATAAGGTTTATTCCCGGTATTAATTTTATTAAGGCCTACATATGTTTTAGAGTGCTAATAAATATTTTCCTCCAATGTAGCCTATTATACGTATACATTTTATTTGTAGTTTATATAGCTCGGTGCCTTTTTTTCCTCCCTTTTCTTTTTCAGAATACTATCAAATTTCATGTTTTCTTGTTCTTCAAAACCTGTAGAATCCATTAAGTTGTAAGCATCTTTTTGTTGTAGGAATATCCTAGTAAAATCGCTGTCACACGAATTAACCTATGGTGAACGACACTAATATCCTAATTGCTGCTAACCCAGACATGTCACTATACTAGGTTTCAATACAAAACAAGCTTCAATCGGCGATGTCAATGTTGATGACAGTAGCACTGAAGGAAGGTCAAGATTTCCTCCAAGAAATTCCCAATAAGCAATAAATTAGTCCATTCATTCAGTGTTAGGGATCCTCTCTGTTTTCAACACAATTCTTTTAAAACAATTTGCAAATTAGGCTATATTGAGTATTTTAATTTTAAGACAGTATCTCTTGTATGTTGTGAAATATTGATGTTAAGATTATTAAAGGAACTAGGCTATATATATGTTATGCATGATATGTATTATTGACATGATATTATGTGCTGATAAGTTATTATGCAATTACATGCAACATATTGATTAAGTGAATAAAATGTTACAAATGCATTATATAAACACTGAAGCTGCTCAAGGAGATAAGATGTCCACCTTGGGGCCAGAGGTTCACAATTTCCATCTCGGCCAAAAGCAATGATATGACATTTTTTCGGGTGAAGAAAATTTTAGGACATGCCTTCCTTTTGGTTAGGGAAGTAAATAGGTTCTGGGTTAAGTAACCTTTTGCAGCATAGCAAAATCCCCTGCAGTAGGCTAGGAATAGCGTACTCAGTTTTCCATCAGTAAGAGCTTCTCCCCCCTGGTGTCAATGTTTGCACTTTGATTTCAGAATAGGCCTATATGGACATTAAGGTATGCCTACACCTATAGATATACGACAATTGTATTTATAAACATCAGAACACGCTGTTTTCAGTATATTATAAACCTATATAAACAATGTCGATTGAAAAAGTGTGTTTAACGAGGCTGTTTTTACTTAACTGATGGTAGTTGTATGGTATATTTTATTCACTTCTACAGAATTAGAAGAGTTCTTATTACCTTTTGAAGTTATAAAACTTGACCGTTTTAATTTTTAACATTAAAATGCTAATGTTGCAAAAAATTTCAACCCCCTCCCCAGAAATTTCTATTATGCACTCTGCATCTTAAACGCCCTCTGTTGGCACCCCTATATATTAAGACATTTCACGTGGAAAGTATTTTATAATTTGTTTATAAAAATTTATTTTGACTATAAACTTCAATACTTCAAACTATGAAAGATAAAAACACCAAATTTTCACTATTTTTGCAGGTACCGGTAGGCTAGAATTTTTCTTTGGGCCTAATTCCTGACATTTGCTTTTTTCATTTTTTAAATATTTTTTTTATGCTTGAACATTTTAAATTGTTGTAGATTTATCTAACTGAAAATGGTAGACTATGTAAATACCCAATTCGGCATTTGCCTTTAAGATTGGGGAAACTATGAAAAACCCATGTCAAATTGGTCGGCCACGGGATTTGAACTTGGGACCTCCCGAATGTGACATTTTCATGTTCATATTATGACTTAAACAAAAATCTACAACACTATAGAATATTCATATATAAAAAATCCCTCAATGTCAAGGACATGAGAATACTTCGTTGTTTGAAATAATTGAATATCAAGCAATTGACTGGTTATGGAAACAGAGAAGAAAGCAAAATTTGCATTGACATGGTTAGATAACACATGCAGGGATAAACGAGAAAATAGAGAGTTCAGACTGTTCATTTTTACCTCAGCATGGCACCACTTACTAGTGTATTAGTGACAAGTCAGTATGGGAACTTCTAGAAGAGAGGATTGAACGAAACTACTGAAGGGGCGTGGCAAACTGCAACTTCTTATAAAACGGGCTCTATCTCAGGAACTAGCAGTCAGAATTTAAAAATTGATATATGAAATTCAAGATAGAAGAATTGTATGTCATTTTCAAAAAATGAAATTTTTCAGAATTTTTCTTGGGTGTAAGCAACAATGACTTGAAAAGCTCTACTTACATGACAAAACCGGTTTTGCAGCTTTTCTTGGGGAATTATGACTTTTTCCCCCCCCCCTTTTTTTCTTTCTTTCTTCTTTCTTTTTTTTCCTCCACTATTACATGAATCTGAATCACTTTCACAGTCACTATTTCTGAGATTTATTATTATTGGTTTGTTCCTTGCACATTCTTTCATGAAATCTGCCTGCTACAATTTTACTGCTGAACACATTTTTCCCAGACACTCTGTCACTTTGTCAAGAGCCTCGTGCATTAATTTTTCTACATCAGCCAGCCTTAAGATTTTTTTTATCTGTAACGTATCATTTCACTTGAGCCCTTATCAATAAATAGATACTGACAATGGTATGGGGGTAGCCTGATTGCTTCGTGTCCATGCTCATTTGCAACATCGTCGATTTCATACAGTTTTTTTGATGCTTTGGTTCTAACTTGCTTTATGCATTTCTATTGATGAGCCTTCTTCTAAATAATTTAAGAAATTGTTTACAAGCGAGTCTCTGAATAGTTCTGAATTCATTTCCATGTGGTAATCTCTGGATTTACTTTTAGCTCTGAAAACTTAATTTACTGTCAGGAATGAATCCAGTTCTGTCAGACCCAGCATGGCATATGAGTCTGCAACGTTTGCCAAAAGATGTTTTCATTCCCCAAGATCTCGTCGTGTCCTGCCATGTGTGAGACAGTGAATGGTTTATGTTGATCCACGTCTCGTCCAGATAATAGATAGGCCTGCTGTCAGCTCAGCTGATGCTCATATATTGTGCATCTTCCTCACAAAATCGCCCTAGCTGCCATGATATCTCTCCCCATTAGGAATTTTCTGCCGTCATTGCCTTTGGTTTATTTGACACCAAGATTCCTTATTACTCTCAAAATTGACATTTGAGAACCCTTCTAGCCAGTTTTTTTCTTCCATTACTTTTCTTATTTTCTTAACTGAAAAAAAAAATAAAAAATAAAAACCCTTTTCAAAGTCATCCAGTTCTGTAGCAGAACGTTTTCATTTTATACATTTTCTCTAATAAAATTTCAGAGATGGTTCTGAGAACTGAGAAGCTTCCTCACAAATGCTTTGCACTGTCCACCGCTAGATTGCACACATTTCCACTATTAACGCTTGTGTTTTATTAAAGTTAAGCATAGATATTTTTTCCAGTTGTTACGCCAGATTCTTCAAGAAACCATAACATTAAATATAATTATTTTAGTGTTGCTTCTCACATCAGAATTTCCAGTTCCTCTGCTTTTTTTTTTTTTTAACTGATGTAGTAAGTTCTGACATCACGTTAATTAATGTACAAATAAAAGTTATAAACAACTAAAAAGCATAATAATGATTAATAAAACAATAAACAGTGAAACAATGAGCAATGAAATGAAACAAAACAACGAAAAAAGCAATGATGCCCTTGACAATTTGCTTTTCACAGAACAACTTACAACCATCAAGATTTCTGAAAAGAGACATACTTTGGAGACGCACAATAGCTCCTTATAAATATAATTACTTACTCATTGACAATAGACAATCCCTCAACAAGCTAAAGGAATATTATCTATTTTATGAAATCTGAAGGTTCATTGCCGTGCTTACCTGAGCCTGCCATTCAACCCTGTTCTGTGCTAACTCTAACCAGTCATCCCTCGCAAATCCTACTTCCCTTGAATCTATCCTAATATTGCCATCCCACCTACGTCTATACTTTCCCTTCAGGTCTCCTACTCAATACTTTTGAGATATGTCTTTCCTCCTCCATGCATGCAACATGTCCAGCCCATTTCATCCTCCGTGATTTAATTACCATTAAATATTTAACTGATATTCAATTTTAATGGATTTGATACAAGATGAAATAGCAGTGATAGAGTCATGGTAAGTAACTTTGCAATTCGGCATTTTCCTTTAAGAATGGGGAAAACATGAAAAATCCTAAGTCAAATTGGTCAGCCCCAAGGTTTGAACCCGGGATCTTCCTAAAGCAAGTCCAAGATATATGCCACCATCTCGGCCACCTTGCTGGGTAGTAATATTTTTCTTCTTGCCTTGAGATTCAGTATGCCTAAATGTTGAAATGTATTCTTTGCCATTGTTATTTGTAAGTAAAATTTACATGTATGTACAACGGTGCCCATATGATATTTTCTAGGGGGGCAGGGGAGCGGCGGCCAATTTTTAAAATTAATTTATTTTTGTCGCTTTAACTTCTTGGGCCACTTTGTAGTATTATATATTAATAATTAAATACGTGTACAGTGATGTAGCCAGAAAATAATTTCAGGGAGGGTCGAAAGTGCCGGGGGGGGGGGGTTTGGGGGTATGGAATATCCCGAAGAAAGTGGGGTCGGGGGTCCACCCCCGAAAAATTTTTAAATATTGAACTAATGAAAATCAAATTTATTTATAAGAATTTAAGTGAAATAACACATGGAACAATGGAAATAATAGCATACTCATTATGTTATGAAAACAAAATAACTGCTATATTATATCTGACACACCAACATATATTATATAAAATACCAATTTTGACCAAAAGCTATAAATATTTTTCATTCTTCCCCCTCCTAAAAGCCTGATTACAATGGAATCTGCAACTCATGTTGAAGTAATTGGCTCTTTGAAATTATTTGAAATGCTGAAATTATATTTTATAACGGGAGAAGGCGCCTAAACACCGGATTTATTTTTAAACGACCCTCCTTGTTAAACATGTTTGCAGTTGACAGAGGAACAAGGTGTAGCATATTGTATAGGCCTTGTTTTTGTTAATGCAGGAGTCTCCATTAAGCACGAAAATGTGTTTATTGAATAATGTGCAGATAGACAATGTGACATTGCATTCTATTTTACAGTGTTATGTTACCATGAGTAACAGGTTTTTTTTCAACATACAGTCAAGTCATGTCGAGAACGCGTACACACGTCATTTTGCTGAAAAATTGCATGAGCGCATATGACAGTATGTGCATGTGTCACTGCCATGGCAGGAACAAACCTATTGCCATGAGGGACTTTGAAATCGGGGGTGTTTCAAGTCACGAGTTGAATGACTAGGGCCCGGATTTCGATGACTTTGCATATTTTTTCTGATGATGCTAGGACGATGCTCTGTGGAAAACAAATACGGATCATGCCATCTTGAGTGAAATGAAACTGCTTTTACGGGTCTTTTTTCCTGCATTTTTCTCCGGATCGGGGATTTTAAATAATATATCCAGGTTTTTGCCGTTTTTAGGGAGTTGGTTGCATTATTCTTATAATAATAATAATAATAATTTCCATATTCGTATTTTGTTAAACATTTCATGTCTATTATCTTTAAGTAGACTTGTCCTTTAAAGGAATGTGTGGGTGAACTACCTGCTACTTTTGAGGGACGCACCATGGGTTATTGCGCCAATTGATTACAATTCATTCATCGGGCGGAAGTTGAGATACTGAGATGATGTTTTTATTTCGACATACCGAAAGTAAAAAAAGAAAATTAGTATTTTCGTATGTTTCGGAGCATGGTGACACCGTTTAGACTTACAGTATTGTAATGTAGTTTTGAGTGATAAAGTGAGAGTTACAACGTGGAAGGAGATCGACAAATAAAGGTAATTTTTGAGTCATTTTTCATTTTAGGTTATTTGTTAACTTTAATGCCATTTTAAGGTCTTTTTAGTATACTTTAGCCCTAATATTGCCTATTTAACAAAAATAATACCCCATAAATAATTAATATATTAAAATTGAATTATTTGAATAGCATTTTAGATTGAAAAGATACTCAAGATATATACTGTAATCAATGGAATCCCAGTATATATTGATTTTAATGAGTATGATATAGAACGAAATAGCGTGGATGAGTCATGGTAAGAAAATATCCTATTCTGCGTTTGCCATTGTGGTTGGGAAAACAATGAAATAACCCATGTAAAATTGGCTGGTCACGGGATTTGAACCTGCATGGGAGACGTTACCCGCTCGGTAATGATATTATTGATGTAGTTCCTAGTACTGACAAATAATGTGGCTTGAAATATATTAAGCACTTAGGATTTAGGAACAGCTGTATTTAATTCATGCTGTTGTGGTTATTAAGTGCCAGTATGATACTTTGTGAGTTTGTGCGTGGGGACGGGTAAATGTCTGTCTGTCCGTCCGTGTGTCTGTACGCGCGGTAACTCAAATACGCTTTATCGGATTTTCATGAAACTTGGTATTTATATCGCCCATGGGAAGAAGCCTATTGATATTGCACCTAATCGGTTGACCGGTACTGGAATAATGCCCAATTTAGTGCCTATTTTTATGGTAATATATTAGAAAGATGCGATAACTCAAATATGCTTTATCGGATATTCATAAAACTTGGTATATACATTTATAACGTCCATGAGAAGACCGGTACTGGAGTAACGCCCAATTTAGTGCCTATTTTTATGGTAATATATTAGAAAGACGCGATAACTCAAAGACGCTTTATCGGATTTTCACGAAACATGGTATACGCATTTATGACGTTCTTGTATTCAAGCCTATTGAATTTGGACCAAATCGGATGACCGGTACCGAAATAACGAGTGTATCAATATTAATTTTGTAATGAATATTCTTCCATAGCCCACAATATATTAAAATAACGTAACAAATTGCCAGTCGTATATTGATATTGTTAGCCGCCTTGATTGATTCGTTTCTTCATAACTATGTCGGTGTAGGCTAAATAATAACGTAAATAAAATATTTAAAACACACTAGCTGTTGAATACTGATATTATATTGTGTATTCTATGGATATGTAGACTACCGATATTTACATTAGACTATATTGTAATGTGAGTATTTTTCTTATTCGTTCCTGTGCAGCAATATACCTAATGGAATTCCTGACTGACAGATTTCAGATTGACTTTTTATTCATTCATAACCTATAAGGCTGCTTTAAACTTGAAACAGACATATCAGCGAATCGTAGGCCTATTGCATCATTATTATTATTATTATTATTATTATTATTATTATTATTATTATTGCCAGCGCATTTTGTTTGTTGAGTTTAACTCTGAGATCTATTAAAAAATAACTTCTTTTCTGCGTGGGTCTATCATAATTGCGTTTATCACTGATAAATGTTTATAAATGTTTATCTTAGGAAAGCATACTGACACTTTGTTATATTAGTTTACCTGATTTTATTTGTTTATAATGTTTACTGAAAGCAATTAAATTTCAACGTTGCTGAATTATGCAATATATTCCCAGTGGAGTACTACAGTATTATTTATGTTAATATGTTTATACAAATGACATTGGTCTTGTCTTGAATAATAACAGTAATTTAATGGTCTTGGTTTTGTTTGTTTGTTTTCAGTCTGAGTTTTATGTTTATTTTTTTAATTAGGCCTGTAGGTTCTAGTTATAATATAATTTGTGCTGTAATTTATATGCAGCTATTGTAATTATTGGAGTGTTGCTTTGTTGTAGCACAAAATAATTTAAAATACGAGTAAAATTATAAATAGGACAAGGCATTTAATGATTATAAAATAGTGAAGAATTTTAAAAAATGCATTTATGACCTAAAATTAGTGAAAATTGACCATAAGTTTACCATTATTACTTATTACTTTTTAAAATAATGATTTGCTAAAAGGAATTTAATGGATGATAGTGCTTTAATTTATAAGTTTACAATATAAAAAACACTTATTTTGTTACTAAAGAAGTAAGTAAATTTATACTACTGAACACTCTTAGCGAAAAAGAAATTCTTTCTGAACTGGCTTGCCCATAGCAAACATGTGCCATTTGAAAAGAAAGAAAAAAATCTTTATTGCTACTAGACAAGCTGCTATGTTGTTTACAAATAAACCTGAATTAAAATGAACTGTGAACACTTGGCGGAGATTCTCTCTGTCTGAAAGTAACGATTTGTACATGAAAAAGTTTCTCTTTACCTCCACTGAAACATGACCTAAACATTCCAAAAATAACCTAAAAATTGCCAGAAAATGACCTTTCTCTTGAGAATGACGAAAAATTTAAAATAAAGCAGAAACATGCATAAACAAATTGCCCTATTTAATTAATTATTTCTTGATACTCATTTATATATTATATTCGAGCTATCTTTTAACCTTCAAATAAACTTACTTACTTACTCAGGGGCAATAGGCAATTCCTAAGCAAGCTAAAGGAATATTATCTATTTTATGGAACCCGAAGGTTGATTGCCGCGCTTACCTGAGCCCGCCATTCAACCCTATTCTGTGCTAACTCCATCCAGTCATCCCTCGCAAATCCTACTTCCCTTAAATCTATCCTAATATTGTCCTTCCAACTACGTCTCGGTCTTCCACGTGGTCTTTTCCCTTCGGGTCTCCTAGTCAAATAAAACAGATGCAAAATCATGAAATGCCTTGCCCTACTTATAAATACGTAGAAGCCAGTCTTAGATGGTGCTTCGCAATACTGAGCAATCTTTTTGAATACGGTAAGTTAATGAAAGTGGTTATTTGTTGCAATGTAACTTAAAATATGATTAATATATTAAGAAGGAATCCAGCTGGTTGTTTTATCTTAAACTTAAATTGTTCTACCATTGTGTTACTGCAGTCGTGCCGTATTCTACGGACCATAAGACGCACTTTTTTACTTTGAAAACAGAGCCCTGAAAGTTGGGTGCGTTTAATGGTCCGAAGTACACAAAAAAATTAAAAATATGGTAAATATTGCCAGTTATAAACAGGCTTTAAAACTTAGTGCTCGATCGAATATGTTAACAGCAACCGTACTGTACAGACTTTGCTCGGCGTATGCCCTAGCTACCATATGCTAGTTCACGTGATAGTAAACAAACCGAAATACAGATATAGGAAGACCACAAAATAACTTCTCATTATCTAAACTCACATTACAAGCATGCAAAACGATACTTTCTCCTGTTTGTGTATAATAGTCCCTCCCAAATGTTTCAATATATGTTTGCGTTTTAGAACACTTTACTTTCGGCATGCCGAACACGTATTATAAAAAGAAACACGCACAATGACAAGGTACACTGTTGACCAATTTGAGAGGCACCGTACCACAAGCGCATTCACTTCTCGGCACTACTATCAATGACTGTCTTATCAGGCTACGCAATCACCCTCCACCCCCTATACTCAGGTTGTTGGTAACCGGAATCAACTCCCTCTGTGGGTTCAGGCACTAAGTTTTAAAGCCTGGTTATAAACAAGGTATTATAAACGATAAGATAGTTACAAATTTTGGCACAGACTGTACATTAGTGCACTTGCCACAATCGTAAAATGAGGGTAGCTGTAAGTCATGTATACAATGCGAAAAGGAGGGAATGTTGAGTTCTTTTATACGAAAGGAGTTGGCTTCGTCGGGTGGTTTAAATGAAGGCGAAGACTTGTAAACAGTCTTGCCTCGTTACACTTAACGTATGCTGAATTGAGGGTTAGAGGGTGTAAAAGTATTTTCAATCTTTTACGAGAAATCATTTCGGTAGTTAAAATTTACGCGATGCCACCTGTACAAAAGAGATTTTCGTACAACGCAGCTTTAAAGTTAGAAGTGATTTACACTGATTCCATTGTACAAGGTTATAAATATTTGTTTATGCAATTTATATTATTTCCTTTGAAATTTGTCATTTAGAATCGCATTAAATTTCGTTTCCTTTAAATTTCCATCCTAAAATCAAGGTGCGTCTTGTGGTCCGGAGCGTAAAATACGGTAATTTTATGGAATGCGTCACTTCGTCAGTCCTTTAACGAAGGAAGATTTGTGAAAAAAAATCCATACGTTAACGAGTAACCTTTGCAACAAAATAATAATGAAGCATACGGGAACCGTCAACTGTATTAAAACTAATATTGTAATCAAAAGAACACTATATTTTAGAAGTTCGATCACTAAAATCTTAGTTGGATAATGCGCGGCCTGTTTTAACTTCCGCAGGCAGATTTGTGCACAGGACAGGTAAAGAAACCTTCAGGAAATCTAAAAATAGAAAGATTACGCAAGGTAATGTAACAACATGAACCGGCCTTCAAATTAGTCATGTATCTGTGCTGGCTCCTTATGCACGTTGTTAGGGGGGTTTCCTTGTCAAGATGTACGTCAATGGAATTGCATATTACAGCATTCCTAAGGGATGATACTCATTGGTTAATACGTCATTACGTCAATGGAATTGCGTATAACATCATTTCTAACGGGTGATACCCATGATATAGATTAGCATAGGCCTGCACTCTTCATGGAAAAATGATTAATTTGTATTACCATGATTATTAAGGCAAGGCATTTGATGATTTAGCATCTTTCTCAATTGAAGGTTAAAAGATAGCTCGAATATATATAAATGTGTATCACGAAGTAATTGATTAAATAAGGACAATTTGTTTTTGGCATTTTTTGCTTTATTTTGCATTTTTTGTCATTTTCAAGAGAGAGGTAATTGTTTGGCAATTTTTAGGTCATTTTCTGTATTTTTAAGTCATTTTAGGCATTTTTAGGTCTTTTTCGGCATTTTAGGTCATGTTTCAGTGGAGGTAGGGAGGAGCTTTTCCATGTACAGAAAACAGAGAATCTCCGCCAAGTGTCCATACTTAATTTTAATTAAAGTTTATTGTAAACATCATAGCAGTTTGTCTTGTAGCAATTTGATGGGCATGCCAGTCAAGAAAGTATTTTTTTTTTTTTGCTAAGGGTGTCCAAGTATTATAGATTTACTTACTTTTTAGTAACAAAGTAAGTGTGTTTTATATTGTAAATTCATATATAACGCACTGTCATCCGTTAAATTGATTTTAGCAAATCATTACTTAAAAAGTAACTAAATATGAGTAATAATGGAGAATTTATTGGTCAATTTTTTTAAATTTCGTGTCATTTTTTCACTATTTTTAGGTCATAAATGCATTTTTTCACTATTTTATGATCATTAAATTCCTTGCCCTAATGATTAATTAACAACGGTTGTGTGTCACTATTGACGCAGAAGTTCTTTTACAAGTATACAAATCTACATGCATGGAAAATTTACACAGAGAAATGTCATCGACCTGCGTCAGGTTCGAAATCGACAACGAGAATACTAGTTAGTGCCTTAGTGAGTGCTTCAAATATATCAACAACGTTTAATTTGGAGATATTTCAGAACTATTTCCTTGTTTTGTAGCTAGTTGCCCCGTATTTCATAAATCTCGTCATTATTCCAGTACTTGATGCTATTGAAATGTTAAAATTCGAGGAAAATAAATTTAGAAAGAATACAAATATATAATATGTTATAACCTATTAGATTAATAGGTTTAAACACCGCCTCACATGCTTTGATTTATTCGGTGGGGGCGGGGGTGCAATGAATGCTTGCAACTGCAGATTGTAAATACAAATTACAGATATGACGTCTAGTCTCGGCATGCCTGACCCGGTTTCTCTGGAAATTTCCACGGCCTGCGCGGCGACCAATCAGAGAGAGGTAGTATGGAGGCCGGAGTTATCGATTTCCTACGCGGTACAGGTTGAACCAACAAAAGTGCAGCAAATACGAATTACAAGGTGACTCAAAAGGAACTGCTACATTTTACCGCTGTTCAAGTCCTTAAAAGTGGCTTGGTTCTAAAAGGGCCAATGTCATAAAACTTGCTTTTAGATAACTGACTTTGAAGCCTTTATAGAAGTAACATTTTTTGCTGAGAACTTCCGACATTGGCGTCTAAGGTTTCTGTATTATGTCTAATAATAGCAACAGACATTGGCACTTTTAGTATACGAAAGATAAAGACTAGCTGAGCTCAATAATGCATAAATCCCATTTTTGCTAGAAACTGACATTGGCCCTTATAGAACCAAGCCACAGTTTGTCGGCGGCGGTTGTATAGAGGCTCCCCCCTTCCACATTAAATCCTAGGCCCAGATACGTAATAGAATAGCAGGCCCCTTTCCATGTTAAGTATCAAAATCGCTTATTTTTCGTAAAAAAAACAATTGAAGCGTTTAAGTTTACTTTTATAAGGGTCTAAGTGCCAAAATCAGGATTTTTCAGCTGATAATTTTAAATTAATCTACGTACCCAGACCAATGCATTTCAGAAGGGTGCAAGGTCCAGGGAAAGCCTCGTTAGTAGCTATAAATTCCAAGATATAGAGCTGGTTCTATCTTTCTATGGTTCTATGCCTCGTTTTCTCGCAGTCATGATTATGGTACTTAGACCCTTATAAAAGTAAGAAACCTTTCGTCTCAACTTCTTTCACATTTACCAGGCCTTTCGGTTACGTTCAACCATCTTAAGGAATGTTGTTTATTCAATAAGAACGTTGTTTATTCAATAAGAATAAAACGGCTTGATTTTTAATTAAAAGTACTAAAACTTAAAATGTTCTTAACTCACAAGTAAAATTCACTTCTTGATTCTTCTTCTTCGTCAATGTGTTCAATGGTAAACCCCAGCGTGATTTTAAATGCTTATTTTTGGAACAAAAATAGCATAAACGGTTTTAAAATTTGCTCCTTTTTGCAGGCTTACTGCTATTCATGTTTCACAGAAAATAAAAGCTATGCATATAATCATATCAATAATTTTGCATGAAAAGACGAAAAATGGCATCTAAGTGGTGTAGCGTACCGGCGGTACAACATGTGAATCAAGCCGAAGACATGGTTTCAAGTAGCTTTATTGACAAGCTGATATAGACATTTAATGCGTGACAATCGGGCTTTATACAGCATGGGGTAGCATTCCATCGCAGTGTTTACAACACCTAGCATTTTCCAGGGATTAAGGAAACTTCTAGAAGCAATTGGTGTAACATTGCACCATCAATACATGACGGCACATACACCTGCACCTCACTTGATGGAATGCTACTATCTTGCACAATATTACACTCCATGGTGTAACACTATGTTCCTTTTTTTATGCTACCAAATTCTACCAGATAAGTTAATACTCCACTTCTGTAAAACAGCCAATATCTCCCTTATCATATCATGATCATACTCGGGGGCAAGGGGGGCCGCGGTCCCATCCTAATTCTCAGGGAAAGGAAAAAATGTATATTAATAATTATAGTTGGGTGTTTTTCTTTTAGGACAGGGGTTCCCACAGGGGGGGGGGGGGTTAGGCCGCAGACTGCGTCATTGAAATTTCTGGGGGGGGGCAAAATATTAGCGTTTCATGAATTTTCTGGGGGGGGGGGAGGTGAAAATTGTTGCAAAATTAGCGTTTTATATGCTAAAATTAAAAACTGCCAAGCTATAACTAGTTTTTGAGTGCTAAATAGCGTAAAATGTGATTTTCATTAGTTCCATATTTAAAAATTTCCCGGGGGGGGGGGACACCCGACTTAAGTAACAATTTCTTGTTTACATTGGCATGTCTTAGAGTATGATAAACAAATTTCCTAATTAGTTTTTGAGTGCTAAAATAGCGTAAAATGTGATTTTCATTAGTTCCGTATTTAAAAATTTTCCGGGGGTGAACCCCCCACTTAGGCAGGCCTAATGATTTCTTATTTACATTGGCATGTCTCAGAGTATGGTAAACAAAT
This sequence comes from Ectobius pallidus, assembly GCA_964059195.1. Classification (NCBI taxonomy): domain Eukaryota; kingdom Metazoa; phylum Arthropoda; class Insecta; order Blattodea; family Ectobiidae; genus Ectobius; species Ectobius pallidus. Next base: position 177,433,830 of record CAXKWD010000004.1, on the reverse strand, counting down.
TTCCTAACTAGTTTTTCTGTGCTATAATAGCGTAAAATGTGATTTTCATTGGTTCAATATTTAAAAATTTTCTGGGGATGGACCCCCGACCCCCCGGCACTTTCGATCCTCCCCGCAACTATTTTCTGGTTATGTCATTGTTGCACTTATTATATTATAAAAAATGTTACAAAGTGACCCAAGAAGTTAAAGAGAAAAAAATTAATTAATTAAAAAAATTGCCTCCCTAGAAAGTATATGAGCGCCCTTGTCAACAGCCAATCAGGTTGGGGGGGGGGGGTGAGCAATGAAGTTAGAGGGGTGAGTCATGAAGTTTGGGGAGGTGGGCACCCCTTTTTAGGACAATTATTTAAAAGTCAGTAGAGCCATAAAAAGTTTGCAGAAGTTTTACCAAATCTACAACATCCACAGAATCCACAGTGTATTAGGAAAGGGGGGTCCAGGTGGTCCGGACCCCTAAAATCAAAACATAAATTCTATTTTTGTATTTAAAAAATATTAAATTAAACAAGTTTTATTAGTGTGTCAAATATGATATAGCAGTTATTTTGTTTTCATAGTAGGCTATTATTTCCATTGTTCCATGAGTTATTTAACTTCTCCTATAAATAGTAATAAGCAGGGCCCGGATTCTAATGACATGTCATATTTTTATTGATGCTGCATAGACATTGCTAACTTGTGGATAAATCCTAATCATGGTCTCTACATTATAGAAATACATTTTTATTAGGTCATTTTTTGTCATTTTTATGCAATTTTATATTTTTAGGGCATTTATTTCAATTTTAGGTCATTATTTTGTCATTTTCTTCCTTATTTAGTCATTTTAATGTGTTTACATTGAGTGTATTAACTTTTTTTTTCGTAGCTAGCGGTGCTGTCTTTGAAGTGTTGTTTGTTTAATGCAAGAAGGAAAAATTCGGCGTTAAAGTGTTGACATGTCTCAGTCGGAAGTGAGAATCAAAGAAACGCCAAAATTGTGTATTATATAGCTATTGTTATTAGATTGACTTGGCACCAGAGTCTGCCACCTACTTGGATTTGAGAGTGCAAACTACTGTTTACCCTCAATAAACAACAATATAATCCGGCAGACCACAAAAGGATGTGCCGAATTTTGGCTCACCAATGCCTCAGAGCCAGTATAAATTTCCGTGAGAAAAGAACATTCACAACATTACAGTTATTTACAGTTTTTACAATTATGTACAAACTACTCTATAACTTTGTGTGTAGAATAATTTTTTATAAATAAAATATAAATTTTTAGGTCATTTTTTATAATTACTAAGTCATTTTCTTTAAAATTTAGGGTCATTTTATAGGTCATTTTTCAAACAATTTTAGGTCATCAGAATCCGGGCCCTGGTAATAAGTATTATAACGTAGGTAACAATTTCTTGTTTCTTGTTTGAGTATGGTAAACAAATTTGCTAACCAGTTTTTTCAGTGCTAAAATAGCATAAAATGTGATTTTCATTAGCTCAATATTTAAAAATTTTCCGGAGGTGGACACGCGAATTAAGTAACAATGTCTTGTTTACGTTGGCATGTCTTGAGAGTATGTAAACAAATTTGCAAACTAGTTTTTCAGTGCTAAAATAGCATAAAATGTGACTTTCATTAGTTCAAAATCTAAAAATTTTCCAGGGGTGGACCCCCAAACCCCCTGTCAGTTTCGACCCTCCCTGAAATTATTTTCTGGCTTTGTCATTGTTGCACTTATTATATTATTAATAGGCTATAATGTTAAAGAAGTTAAAGCGACAAAAAATAAATTAATTTAAAAAATTGCCTCCCCCCCACAAAATATAATATGGGCGTCCTTGCACATGAACCATACATTAACAAACATAACTCACACCCCGGTGCCTCTACAGTACAATCCTGTAGAGTGGAGTTCTGAGATGCATAAGCTATTTGTATAATGTTAAATTAACCTTATTAACTAAATGTGTCCTTGCGTAATATTTGTATTATATTTATATATTTAAAATTCTGAAACAACATACTGAAACCTATTAATGTGGTTTCCAGGAAGTGGTGTATAAGCTAACTTTTGCATTTAACTGTAGACACTGAGTCCTCTGGGAGGGGCCTGAGGTGGCATTAAAGACAATTTTCCTTGCCCCTTTTACATATAAGTGATACCTTAGTTTCCTCTCAAAGGTTATTGAGACAATGAGCTTACCACCTCTGCCCTTTCTAAAAAAATATAAGTGTAATTAAATTAGAAGGTATTGAAACCTCTATCAAAGGCCCTATATTCCACTACAAAGGTCCTTATTTACACAACATTGTATTACATTTCCATCCAGTATTCAAACATGGGCCAATAATGATGACTTCCCTTGTTATAGATATTGAACAATGGTTATGTAGTTTCTTGAGTTATGTAGTGTTACTTACAGACGCTTCGGAATTTTGTCCCACAGTTCTTCTTTATGTTCATGAAAATCTACCTATATGGGACTGCTGCATTTACACACACACACATAAATGTCATCAACCTGGATCGAGATTGAACTTACGAACTTCATAACAGAAAGCCTGTGCCTTAAAACCAACTTTTCCACCCTGGCTGACCCAATGCCTTAGGGCAGTGGTTCCCAAACTTTTCAGTCCGCGGACCCCTTGCAAAAATTAAAATTTCGTGGACCCCTTGAAAAATAAAATAAAAATTCGCGGACCCCCTCTGGGTTTGGAAACAAAAAACTAAATAAATACTTTGATTCAAATGTATTAAATTCAATAGACAAAATAACAATATCAATGGTAAGAAACAGAGTTTACTCCTTAATGTGAACAGTGAAGCTGCTTTTGATTAATTAGCTCTGCAATGTTAGGTTTAATGTCTGATAATTTCAATATTAAGTCACTTTCAACTTCAGGTTTATTTCTCAACTTTGATTTCAATTACGTGAGGTGGGAGAATGCTGTTTCACATAGATAAGTAGTGGGAAACACAGTTAAGCACTTCAAAGTTACGTGATATCCTATTTCTTCTTAAACCGCCTGCGGACCCCCTGAAACACCATCGCAGACCCCACTTTGGGAACCACTGCCTTAGGGGGTTGGTAAGGTTTATGGCAGGGCCGACCAAACTATGGCCCGGCAGGGCTTTTTATGTAGCCCGCCTGAACTGGTTTCAGCGAGACACAAAAATGAGCAAAGTTACACAAATGTTTTTCCCTCAAAAATACTGTCTGAAGAATATCAGGCAGTTTTGTACACCCTTGTCCAGCAGAAGGAAATGGTGCATTTGAATGTCTTGAACCTGGTACTACAAGGCAAAGACAAACTTATCAATGATGTGTACAGTGCAGTAAATTTGTTTCAACTGAAAATGGAATTGTTCAAGAGAGAATTTTTTTTTGCAGAATTGGGGACATTTTCCAACAGTTGGTGCTCTTAAAAACTAGTATCCAAAAACATGTTTCGACACTAATTCTTATGCAAAAGTTATTGAGAACATTGATGAAGAGTTTTCAGATAGGTTCTGCAATTGATACTTGGAATCAGAAGTTTCTGTTTTCATCACCTTTCTCTTTTGATGTTGATAAACAGGGCCTGAATTCTAATGACATGTCATCTTTTATTGATGCTGCATAGACTTGTGGATAAATCCTAATCATGGCCTCTAGATTATAGAAATGCATTTTTATTAGGTCATTTTTTGACATTTTATGCTATTTTATATTTTTAGGGCATTTATTTCATTTTTAGGTCATTATTTTGTCATTTTCATGTCATTTGCTTCCGTATTTAGTTATTTTCATATGTTTACATTGAGTGTATTAATTTTTTTTTTGGTTGCTAGCGGTGCTGCCTTTGAAGTGTTGTTTGTTTAATGCAAGAAGGAAAAAATTGGTGTTAAAGTGTTGACATGTCTCAGTCGGAAGTGAGAATCAAAGAAATGCCAAAATTTTGTATTATATTGCTATTGTTATTAGATTGACCTGGCACCAGAGTCTGCCACCTGCTTAGATTTGCGAGTGCAAACTACTGTTTACCCTCAATAAACAATAATATAATCCAGCAGACCACAAAAGGAAATGCCAAAATTTGACTCACCAGTGCCTCAGTGCCAGTATAAATTTCCGTGAGAAAAGAACATTCACAACATTACAGTTATTTACAGTTTTTATAATTATGTACAAACTAGTCTATAACTTTGTGTGTACAATAATAATTTTTTATAAATAAAATATCAGTTTTTAGGTTATTTTTTATAATTATTAAGTCATTTTCTTTAAAATTTAGGGTCATTTTTCAAACAATTTTACGTCATCAGAATCCGGGCCCTGTTGATAAAGCACCAGAGCTGTTAGATTTGCATTGTGGTGATTCAATGGAAGGAGCCTTCTCAATTTCTACAAGTTATTGCCAGGGGAAAAATATCCAGCACTGAAGAAATAAACACAATGTTTGATCTTCATCTTTGCATCAACATGTAAACAAAGATTATAAAAAATGAATTAAAAAACAGCACTAAGATCCAGCTTGAGTGATGCGCATTTTAAAGATGTTTTGTTTTGGAGCACATCCGAGAAAAAACAAGACATGAATAATTTGTTTCTCAAGTTCAAAACATTCGTTTCATTTCTCAATTTTTTTCATGAGCCAGCATAACTTGTTTCTAGTGTGCTGGGTTTTCCTTGTCAGCAAGTGCAAACAATAACAAAAGTAACAGAACTTTGTGTCCTAGCTTTACCAAGTGTCTGAAGGTTTATACGTGTACTTATGTAGCAGTAAAAGCTCATGCTTGTATACGTATGTGAAGCACAAATCAAAGGTTTGCAAAGTTCATGTAAATGCATCAAGTGTAGGAATACAAATAAGCCCGATGTTCTCCCATAGTGTTGAAGGGAAGACTGTGATTTCATTATTTATCCCTGCTATCAATGCACGCTATTATATTACATTGCTTACCTATCTTTTTGTTTATCAAGTTGATCCTCCTCTCCTTCAAAGCTGCAGAGCATGAATACATTTACAAAATCACCGAATTCAGTTTCATTCCCCCTCCCCCCTCCCAGGAGAAAGCATGGCCAACAGTATAGTTTTTTAACATGTACCATGAAGTTTTGGAATTGGCTTTCTATGCCTTGTCAGCCTGGGAATTTAATTTTTAAAAATTAATGTCTAAAACTGGCTGATGTCTGCCTAGAAACAACAGACCTCTCTTATTATCCTCCCTCCGACTAAACGGAATCTCTATTAAAGTTCATACGGGGTCATGGTTAAATTTTACATTAAAGCTTATGATAAATTTATATCCCCAAACACGCTTAAAATAAAAAGCAATTTATTAAAAAGCAAGCACACCTCAACTAACAATGTGTAATCACTCTTAAATAAACGTTGAGAACTATCACAACTGATAAATTAGTGCCTGGCACATAGCACTTCAAAGAACAGACAATAAAATGGTGGGGATGCATGTTCCCATAAATAGGCATCACGACAGCATAGCTGTGTTAAAAATATAGAACTTTCCATTTGCTTCTATGGAACAGTACTAATGAAATTACGAGCGGTATTCTCAATTAAAAATCTACAAAAATGCAGCCAAACAAAGAGAAAACGAAGAAATATAATGCCTCCTTATCCTATCTAATAAAGAACACAAAATAGCTTCAGAGCTATAGTACTTTTACTTTGTAGTATTTAGGAAAGAAGTATCTTATTGACGATCCTGGTCGGACAGACAAGTGTGTATATGAGCTTAGCTCTGGTGGTATAAGCAGCAAGCAGGTGAGAAGACCAAAAATTCTTCCTATCAAGCATGATGTATATCTTGGTGAGAGGGTGGAGCAGTGGGGGAAATTTTGTACCCGTTACCATAGCAACTGCTGTAAACATAGAAGACCAAGAAAAGCTAGAAAGTTTGTTCTTCTGCCAGTCCATTGGTGTTCTGTGATCGCCATTCCCATGAATGTCTTTGCATCTTCTCTGCACGAACATTCAAACAATATAATAACTGAATTTCAACCTATGAAAACTACAGTAAAAATGATGATAATAATACTAATATAATAATTATAATGATCATAAAAATAATAATCATTAATAAAATTCAAATCAAATGAGTCACAAATGTTAGGTGAATTTATTCTTCGCCATTCTTCCTCGAAATAGCTGGTATTAACACGTAGAGTATCATTCACACAGTGGAGAGGTGGTCATGTCACAAAGAGTTCTATTGTTGACAGTGAGAAAATCACTGATTGTGGTAAGAATGGTGGATCCAAACACGAGTTTGTTTTGTGAGTGCGGTATCTCAGAAGGAACGATTCAGGGTTAAATTAAAAAAAAGCTATTCATATTCAAAGTTTAGTGACACAAATGGAAGTAAAGTGGACGAACTGCTTTATCCCGCCAAAGTGAACTTACCAAGTTTTCTAGGCCTAGCACAGTGTAGTGATACAGTAGTGTAATCTGCAGAAATAAAGACGAAAAAAAGACAATTTTTAATTGAGTAGAGTACTAGTTGGTAAACCGTTTACGTTCTCTACCATATCATAGGTACATGTCTGTGTAATGTCTTATCCGCTCGAGAATAAAAAACAAAATTCTGTGTTTGGGTTAGATTTTTTTTGGGATGTGACATGAAGATTGGCAACAATTTTCTTTTATTTTTTAATATAACATCCTACCCCCTTAGTCCCATTCCAAATATATGAAGTAGATGTACTTATGTGGCAAGGTTGCCAGATTTCTAGAGGAATATTCGGAATTAAAAAGGTATGTCTTAGAGAAGCCAAGTGATCTCTGTGTCAGCATATCAAGTTGAAAACCCAGGTTTCACTTCCACCAAGGACATTTTCTTAAAAGAATATTACATATATCTCTTGAGTAGATAAGTAGGACAATCTGTCATTAAATGAAAAGGTAAATAATTATTACATTAATACTGAAATAACAAAATTTTATTTAAATTATTTATATTATACATCTCTTTTTTAAGGGTCCACGCCATACAAATAAAATAATTGTGTTTTGACTTTGCTATATATGAAGAATAAAAAAAATATAAAACAAAACATCTTCACCGCGCTCAGAACTGAAGAGGATTAATATGCACCAAGCCACCATTGTCACACACGTTCTTTGAAATAGCACTTAGATTTCCATACAGTTGTAATTTCTGATTTGATCTCACTGCTCCTAAATTCTGGGCCACTCGCTCGCTTGCCTGAAACAAACGAAAATAATGATGTAACAAAACAGGGAAAGGATTTGTGCATGAATTGTTTCCTCACTACACCCTCAAATCTTACTTCACCAAAAACCATCACTTCTTACATGTATACAATCTCAATTCTTACCTCACTACGTCCATCAGTTCTTACCTGAATACATCCATAAATTTTTACCTCACCACCGTCAAATGGGGAAAGACAGATCATTTTTCTAAAATGTGTGTTTGTAACTGAAATGTTTTTAAAATTATCATAGAAATGAGAAAACAATTAAGTAAGTGGAGGGAAAGGAAATAGACATTAAATCCATGTCTGGGATATTAATACAAGTAAGAATCAGCTTGAAAAATTTTATGTCATAACCGGGATTTGAACACGGATCTTCAGCTTAACGCGCTGATGCTCTACCATTGAGCTACCATGACAACATGCCAGTACAACATCAAATTCCTCAACTGATTCAGAATACAAGGCAGACCACGGGAGGTTTCTCCGTTGAGAACACACATCCAATGGTGTCCTACATTTGTAGGTACTTTGAAGCCAAGTTAACTTGGCTTCAAAGTACCTACAAATGTAGGACACCATTGGATGTGTGTTCTCAACGGAGAAACCTCCCGTGGTCTGCCTTGTATTCTGAATCAGTTGAGGAATTTGATGTTGTACTGGCATGTTGTCATGGTAGCTCAATGGTAGAGCATCAGCGCGTTAAGCTGGAGATCCGTGTTCAAATCCCGGTTATGACATAAAATTTTTCAAGCTGATTCTTACTTGAAACAATTAAGTGTCTCCTACTCCTTAGAATTATTTTTAATATTCTTATCAATTGACTTTATTTAAGCTAACCTTTTTTCTTTCTTTAAAAAAATCAGTGACGGGTGTTACCTTGCAATGTGAAATACAGTAGAGTCCCACTATTCCGAAAATCCGCCTATTCCGAACAGAGTTCAGAAAAAATACTGATTTTTTAAACTAAAAAACACGTGAAATTAAAAAGACGTTCGTGAAATAACGTACATTTATTGTTATACAAAGATGTTAAATAGAGACATACATAGAGCCTAAGCTTGATGAAAACACCTGAAACCAAATTGGAATAAAAGCTGGTTACTTACAGCACATGTCGGCTCCATTTATACAATTTCCCGCACTTAATTTATGCCTTAACAAGTCAATACGTTGTTATTATTCATGAAATCCGCCTATTCCGAATTCCCACTAAACCAAACGGTGTTTGGTCCCAATTAGTTTGGAATAGTGGGACTCCACTGTAATACCAATCACAAATTTAAATTTCCTTGTGATCGCTATTACAATACCTTAAATATAGTAGTAGTAGTAGTAGTAGTAGTAGTAGTAGTAGTAGTAGTAGTAGTAGTATCTAATGCCAGACACTTGGATGATCTCCATCCGTCTTATACCTTAAATATTATACCGATTAATTTTTTTTAAAGAATCTGACCCTGTATATGGGGTTTGAAAATGACACAGAATAGTAAAATAGGACTTTACACAACAATGCAGAGAATGATGGAGGTGGGAAACTGCAAAAGTGATTATCAACCCTTAACCATCTAAATTCACACAAACAAGCAGCACAACTGAAGTTATACGAACCATTTTATGAAAAATGGAAAATGACTGCAAAGCTACAATGGAAAATTAATAGAAAACTTAACAGCTGCACGTGTTTGCAGAACTTGTTACTGTATTATCAATCAACATGTTAGCTTTCTAAATATTATACTTTTAGTGAACTTAAATGTCTTGCTACAACAACAGACAAAACAATTGGTATTAGAATGCTATATCGGAACCTGAACACATCTACAATTCTTACCTCACTACACCACACTTTGGTCATGAGTTCCTCCTGATGGGCAGTAGACAAGTTGTTATTGAGAGCCGCAGTGGCACGGGAGAGAACCACCACCATGGTATATGTGTCGATGGCTGCGCTGGCGAGTCTGTTCAGTACAAACTGTTCTTGGACAACTCCTCGGCCATATTTTATCAAGATAGCTTCGATAGTCTGGCCAAATGCTTCAATATTCTGTCAACACAAATTAAATAGAGTATTAAAAATAGCACAGAAACAGTATCAACTATAGAAGTCACATTAAGAGCAACAAATAATGGTATCTATGAATTGTATAAACAAGAGCACTAAATTGTTCTAAATCATCATATGCTTTACTACTTATGGCCATTTCTGTGAAACGGAACGACCGCCGGCGTGGTCTTGTGGTTAGCGTCGCTGACTACAGATCTGTTGGCCCGGGTTCGATCCCCGGTTCCTTCTCGGATTTTCCTGAGGTAGGGAGGTCTGGTAGGGGTGCACTCAGCCTCGTGATTCAAATTGAGGAGCTACTTGATAGAGAAGTAGCGGCTCCGGTCATGGAAACCACCATTAATGGCCGTGGGTGTCGGCATGCTGACCACATGCCCCCCAATCCTGCCATCTGCCTATAGGTAGAGATGCAGCGGTCGGGTGGTAGGCCTTGTTCCTTCGGGGATGTCGCGCCACGGAGTTTAGTTTACTTTTAGTGAAACGGAACATGTCCGCCATTTTGATGACTTCATCATATGACTCAGACGCGACCCCCAGAGTAGCATCAAGTGATTCGGAAATACTTAAGACTTCATAGAAACCGAAATCCTACATGTGTTGCTTTCTTCACGAAGGAGCATACAGGATGACATAAGGTAACCTACTATATTGTTTAAAATTAATTTACCTGAATTATATTTGGAGTGTATGTTGGATGGAAAATAATCTCGAAGTTTGGATTTAAAGGTTTGATAGAAGTCTCATATGTTATTCTTCCATCTTTTGCAATTGATCTCGTTCGAAACCTCGTTTGGCATTTCTGAATGTCTTGGCAGTTTTTCCCCACTGATCCTTAAAATCTTTTAAATTCTGTCCAATTGATTCCATTTGTTCCATGCCTGGGGACATTTTCTTAACTCCTTTTCACAGTCTTCATTTCACCATGGATGTTTCTTCTTTTTAGCTACACAGTATTTTTGCAATTTCTTGGATTTTTATTATCATGATTATATTTATTATTATTATTAGATGTTTTTGAGAGAGAAAATATAACAGTATATGCTTTTACAAATGCTAAAATGCTTCTATGCGAGTGAAGGCATGACAGTGATGCCAGGTTAATACACAGCTGTAACTAAACAGTTTGCCAACTTACTTTAGATGCAAGTGAAGCCGAGGATGCCAGATTCGGATGGACATGTTCTGATAGAGAAGGTGGACTTCCCAAGCCAACAGAACGAATGGCTCTTTTTGTGGCCTCTTCAAAGATCAGTCCTAAATTGGCAGCTGGATTCTTGAAAGCTTTCTGCAGTTCTCTTAAGTGCGCCCCTGCATACTGAATTCCTATAAACAAAACATTCTTTGTTGTAACTAATGAATAGTGAAAAGTGTTAAGGCAAGTGAAATAGTCAAGATGTAAGTCTTTTGCTTTATATTCTCTGAAGTATGCTCTTTTCAACAGTATATGAAACGAAAGATCCATATCGGTCCCAAATTTCCACTGATACAAATCCAATAAAAAGAAGTGTTTAAAAATATATTTCAAGTCAGGGGAGAGTTGAAACGTTGTGTAGTGATTTTAACTTTTATCCACTGACTTGAAATATATTTTTAAACACTTCTTTTTATTAGTATATGAAACCACAGCCTGCTAATATGCTCTTAAAGCCTCGGCAATTCATCGCCCGCTTATGGGAATTGAACTGACTGTTTCACAACATTCTGTCAATAGAGGTGCTTGCGCTTGACCCATGTTGCCAATGTCATAGTGACAGCATGAGCAGAAAAGTTTGTTGTTTTACAGTGTGACAGTTTGTATTCTTTGAAAAAATTAATAGTAACGATTGTGACTAGGGATGGGTCGATACCAGATTTTCTCGATACTCGATACCGATACATGATTTTTTCCTCAATACTCGACACTTCGATACCGTCAACATTTCCAGTTTCAATAAACAGGTACATTAAAATTAAAAGTTGAGTGAACTGTGTAATACCAGCTAAATTAATTAAGTGTGCATATTTAACGAGAGAAAATTTAATATCATCAGTAGCCTATAATTATTTTTAAACTCTACATTAAAACTAAACGTTTGACAGGAAACGAAACAATTAAGAATCTCTTCTGTTTGGATTTTAAAAGAAGGAAAGTCTTTATTTATGACTAGACAAAAATCACAGAGTGGATTTCTCCATTTCAAGGAGAAATAGAAGTATTTACTATATTTAGTAGACTACTAAAAGCAGAAAGAGATACCGCATATCCTTAAATTGCAGAATTACCAAAGTATCGAAAAAGTACCGAGCGAGTTTTCTGAAATATCGCTCGATGCTGATACAATGCAAGTATCGAGGACCCATCCCTAATTGTGACCTAAACATTGTGAACTAGTGAAGATAAGTTTTTCTCCCCTGGCATTGTTTCTTATTATATGCTCTAAATTGAAATGGATTAAAACATGAATAGTAATTCTGCCTGATGTATTTATCGAGCACCATGAGCATAAGTCTAATCTGATTCTTTTCAGATGGTCTATTGTTGCATACCATTCTGCAAAAATAAGAAAGGAAGAACAACTGGAGTCAGTTATAATGAATTTCCAGTGGACAAAGAACTATGATTAAAACGGCTTAAAGCAATTTCATGCACCAATTTTTAAATTAATGAGTCAGGTACATATCACTGGTCTGTAGTCAACACTTCTCGGAAAATAATTACAGGCCTGACTGTAAATTTAAAATACTGAAACTGAGCAGCGTATAAAGGAAAATTCTATAGACAGAACAAAAGCTTAGCAATGGGCAATCCACTTGCTCCATTTTTAACAAACTTATGTGTGAGTTTTTAGAAATGCAGGTCACGACAGGTTTCCCTTACGTTTTCAAACTTGGTTTAGATATGTGACGACATATTTGCAATAGTTGACAAGAATCAAATTGAGGATGCAACAAAACTTCTTAATTTACAGGATGTTTCAATAAAATTTACAGTTGAAATTGAAACTGAAAATAGCTTGCCTTTAGGAACCACCAATATCTCGAATTCGAAATCCATCGGAAAGGAACCAGTGTTGACAATTACATAAAACAAGATGGCTTCAACTCAAGAGCACATAAACATGCAATAATGAAGAGCTTAACCCATAGACTGGTTCACACCCCCTTAGTAAGATAGAATATGAAAAAGAATACCAACAAATAGTAAATACTGCAGAAAAGAATGGATTCAATAAAGAGTTGGTGGACAAGAAAATATAAAGATTCAGGAAACAGAACAATGACTACACTGAACCCTATAAATGAAAAAAACCCATTTGAAGAGATGACATATCACCCTTTGACAAATCATAAATTCAATAAGACCTTCAAAGAACATAACATAAAGTTGGCTCCTCAAAATAAATTCAAACTCAAGACGTTACTAAGATCAGAATTGAAAGACAAAATTCCTCCAGGACAAAAATCAGGCATTTACAGTGAAATGATTGTGACAATGTATACATAGGCAAAACAAAAAGGAACCTCAATATGAGATGAAAAGAGCATTCCAGAAAGTGTTACAAGATGGAAGTTTGGCAGTTGGACATAGCTGATGATGATAGGGAGGTCCTATCGAAAACTGAAATGAAGTAGTGAGTGTTCGTCAAGATAGTATGTGTTACTTTTGTTCCACTTCACTGTGTCTTCCCATTCTCAGTGAATTTAAGTAATATTGAGATTATACCTTCAATGGAATAATAGAATATTCTGATTTAATGCTCTCCAGAGGTGCCAACCTTTCTAGTGGGTTGTCTGTAATCCTACAGTTTAAACCACCCCCACCCGCTTTTTCCAAAATTCAGATCCAAAGTATGTTTGTAATGTATGTTTTATGTTTCTTTTTATCAATGTGTCTTGTTCAGTCATCTCGACCACCATGAAGTTCAGAAAAATCACATGAGCACACAGTGCAGAACACGTGAACTAACTAAACATGGCCACTCCTCCGTGTAACATTCTTGATATTTACAGTGCTGTGCTGTGCTGGTGTTTTTCCTAGTGGTTGCAATTTGGGCACTAACATGCTTCAATTTATAAAACGCCAAACCAAGCAACTGTAATTACAATGATCAAAATCACAGTCACTGTGAAGCTGGAACATGAAAAAGATCATGACAATTAATGGAAATGGAAATTCGATACCAGACACATACATGAAGGAGAAAACTTTAAAGCAGAAAACCACAGAGAAGGAAACCAACAATAACCTGACAACCCAAAAACTACCAGCTGACTAGGAAGTTGTAAGTTTTGCCCTCAAGAGTCTCTGCTGTTATCGTAATTCCAATCTCAAAAACATGACGGAAGCGATGATTATTTTGCTTAAATGAACACAGAAAAGCGTTGACATTTTGGTTTCACGATTTCTTTTTTTCCCCGATCATTTTAGTTTTCCGTAGTAATTTCCCTTTGACCGTAATTCCGTATTAATAAGTGGAAACCGTAATAATTACGGACAATCCATAATAGTTGGGACCTCTGGCTCTCCATTACTATGGACAAGAAGAAAAGAAAACATAAAGAAAGAAGACAAATATCTACAGAGAAAAGAAGAGTAGATATGTAAGCCATCAGACAGGAAAGGGAAGTTGGATCATATGATACACACCTGTGAGAGCCACGAACAATCTCAGAATGTCGTTGGTTCCTTCAAAGATTCTGAAAATTCTGAGATCCCGCATAACTCTCTCAAGACCACAATCCTTCATGTAGCCCATTCCACCAAGAATCTGTATGGCTTCGTCTGTTACTGTCCACGCTGCTTCAGAAGCGAACACCTAGATGACAAGACAACTAATCAATTTATGTGGAGGTGTCACTTAAACAATACTCAACTCTGTTATGAATTTTGCTATAAGTATTCCTTGGGATGGAGACCAGCCATTTATCTATATTATGTATGCCAGAAAACCCAACTGATTTTGGACTTTTTCAGACAGCCATTGCTAGGGTTGCCAACTCTTGAAAGTGGAAGTAAGGGTTAATAGTGCTTAACAGAAGTGAAAATGAGAGATAAATACCAAAAATAAGGGACACAAAGTTTAGTACTTGTACAGCATAAATTATAGTACTGTATTAACAATTCCTATCACAAAAATTATATATCACACTACACCATGCAGCTCTTGAGCCAATCTCATGCGGTTCTTGCAACCAAGCTAAGAGTAAATATGATACAGATTTTAAAAAGTATATAAGAAAGACCTTGAGACTAAAACATTCGCTCATTTCAAATGTTTCAAGAAAATTACTGAAAGCCTAAAGCCTAAAGAAATCAATGGCAGATTTAATGATTTGAGAACACTTAAACCTTCATTTTCATTCCTGGAAAATACATTTGCTGTTGATGTTGTGGGCGATGGCTGTCCTGTTTAATCACTATTACAAAGGATACGGTTGGACTAGAGTGGGAGCACTAGAACTGCAAGAGGACGAAGGACTAAAAGGACTTAAACAAAGTGGTGTTTCGGCCATAGAATTTTGGAAGATAATTCCAGAAGAAAACTACCTACCGTATTTATCCGAATGTAAGCCGCCCCTGAATTTAAGCCGCACCTGCCTTTTTAGCAGTAAAGTAAAGGAAAAATAATTAAATTAACCCCAAGTGAAAAAAATTAATTGCCTCATTTTCATAATACTAAAGTAACACATTTCTTAGCCGAAATAGGCCTGAAATAAGAAAAAGAAAGTATCAGCCGACTTAAGTTATGATATTCTAATTTTATTTAATATAATTAAATAATACTGACGAAAAAGAAAACAGAAATCAGTACTTTACACTTCATATGACTTTCAGTGTTGAATTTCGCGCGGCTTTTCTATTCTTCATAAGTGCACTTTCAGTTACCATCAGTTCAAAATTGCCTTTATTCACATTCCCATACGTTATGGCATTTTTTTTTACTTCTGAGCAGCTCATAATACATGCATATTCTATAATACCGCTATAAAAAATGACTAAATACGCAAAACATCACTTGCTTATGCAGTTTTACGCATCTTATCGATGCTACGATTAAAATCGATGTATTTTCGATGTTAAATCGATTAATATATCGATAGTCCTGGAGAATCGAGATAATCGATAGATGGCGGTGCTTGGAGGAGGGGAACCAGCTACGATGGATCAACCGGCTATATTGTGTTCATTTTTACCATTATTGCCTAAAAACACTTGTACGTGATTTTAAGCCGCAGGCATATTTTGCCGGGCTTAATGTAGGATAAAAAGTGCGGCTTATATTCAGATAAATACGGTGCTAGCAAAAGAGTGTGCTAAGAGACTTATCTCGATATTTGGGACTACTTATGTGTGTGAATCTCTGTACTGTACGCTTAAGTTCATTAAATCTAAATATCGATCTGAGTTAACTGATAACATTTAAGTGAACTTCTGCAAACTGCGCTTACCAATTTTCAGCCAGATTTCAAACAAAAAATAGCAAAAATGAACACTTGAAAAAGCACTTCTCAATAGTAAAATCAATTGCGTATAGTAAAAACAATGTGGCTTGCTTCGAACAGCTTCATAAATTTGCTGCTCCCTAAGTTAAGGTTAGTGGCCACCCCTGCTCTGCACTAACGATACAACAAAATACAAAACAAATAATAAACACAACAGGAGAGGGGTTTTATTTACAAACTGTTATCTTTTAGATTCTTGCTGGTATCTGACATCAGATCATGCCTCTTTCTGCATACCTTTGTTAGTTTTTACAGAAGTGAAAAATTCTTTACTACTATAATCAAAATTTACAGCAACCTGAAGCTCTGCTTTTATCAGATCTACAGATCTAAATAGTCACAACAAATATAATTCTGTGTCTGGATTTTCTGAACCTCCCATTATATCTTTCAAGATTGAACCCACACATTTTGATGTGATTGAAGACTTGTTTTCAGATTAATAAGTGGAGAATATTATCACCAAACTTGCCTTGGAAATGGCAGCCTCCAAATGGTAATCTGTGGATCCAGTATCCATGTTCCCGCTTATCATATACGCCAGAGATTCTGTTACATACTGCAGCACTGACATTCTCGCTATCTTCTCTTGAATGGTTCCAAAAGAGTCAATGCGCTGTCCAAACTGCATTCTTGTTGTTGCATGGTCTACAGCCTTCTTTGTTACAGCACGCATAGTTCCGGCCAAACAGGCGGCCATCCCGAAACGACCATTGTTTAAGATGTTCATTGCAACCTTAAACAGAATGTTACACACACTGACATTTATTGAAATTAATTCAACCGTTAATTAAAAAAATCTTACTTTCACATTACTTTCTTCCTCTCCATACTGCCATATTGAGGAAGTGTGTCTGTCACATTTAGCAATGCTTTGCAAGGCAAGACTCACCAATGTCCATACAACCCTAAGAAAATGTATATCCTCAGAGAAATTTACAAGAAAATTGATAAAAATGAAATGTAAGTAAGACAAAATCCACATCCTCAGCAGATTTTTAACCCAAATAAAAAATCAAGTTTTTATACATTTTTAAAATCTATTTGTAATCTATTGATAGGTTACACACCTTGAATCCATTGCCTACACCACCCAGAACATTTTCGACTGGAATTTTAACATCTTCGTAGTACACTTCCGCGGTGTTTGATGCCTTAATGCCCATCTTCTTCTCAGGTGGCCCGGATGTCACACCACCAAATGAGCGTTCCACTATGAATGCCGTCACTTTGTCAGTTTCTTTACCTACAATTAAAAAATATGGTACCAGTGGATATATTACAATTATGTCTGTTCCTTATCACAGAGCTACACAATATATAACTAAGCTTTTCAAGACTGTCATGCTGCCAAATGTGAGTTATGTAAAACTTTGTAAAAAAATCTTTATAAACGACATATTTCAATCTTTTTACTTTGTGTTTCATTATACCAAGTTTCATATCTATCAATTTAGTTAAAATGTAGGTTATTGTTTAGTAGATTGCTACCAGTTTTCTCATCCAGTACTGGAGTCTGCGCAAACACAGTCATGATTTCAGCAATCCCTCCATTGCTGATCCATATTTTACTGCCGTTGAGAACGTAGTGTTTGCCGTCTGGAGATAACACAGCTCTCGACCTGCATGAAACAGATGCTATTTTCACATTTAGAAATTCAGAGATTATGTTTTTAAAAATAATTCCAGAATCTTGGGCATAGCAGAACTGGGGTCATATAAAAAGTTTTCTGATATTAAACAAACTCCTTGTGTTTATGTAAGCTTTCATGAACCACAGATTATTGTCTCTGTTGGACATTACATGAGAATATTATAGGAGAAAAATTCCTCCGACACTGGGATTCAAGTTCCAGTGTCCCAGTGTCGGAGGAATTTTTCTCCTATAATATTCTCCTTGTGTTTGTTATGTTGGTAACTAGTCAGTCAAATAAAGGCTGTTATGGATGCAAACAATTTATATAAATTTTTACTGTATTAAATGAAATATTCAATATTTACATTTGTTATATTAAAACAATGTATATTTGATATCCTTTAAAATATATATTGAAAACCAAAGTTTACATCACCTGATAGAGCCGGCATCACTCCCTGAAGATGGTTCTGTGAGACAGAAAGCTGCGAATTCCTTCCCTGTAGTAACTCGAGGTAAATATTTAGATTTCTGTGCAGGAGTTCCAAATAGCAAGATCCCCTGAAAGAAAACCAAAGTCATGAGCTCCTACAATCTCAATCAGTCGTGTTTACTGAATATTTGTGTTTACCTTGAATCCATTAGATTGATGGCGATCAATGTTATTCCAACATCCCAACTATGGGCTCCTGGAATCTTTTACCTTGAATTCAATACATTGATGAGCACTCAATGTGATTACAACACCAAAGCCATGGACTCCTACAATCTCAATGAGTCATGTTTACTGATTACACAGCCCAACAAAAAAGAATTTTTTGTTTGGTGTCTCAGATGTTTTACCGGATTTTGTCTATACTTAGTGTGCTTATTCCAAATATGTAAACAGTTTTTCTCTACCAGCTCTTAGTCTAGCGAAACAAAATCTTGCTTAATATAGCTAGTGAAGGTTTGGACACGTAGGACGAAAACTGTACAAAGTACAGAAAAACTAAAAGCTGGATTATTTTTTGGCCCTCAAATTGACAGCTCATAAGTCATAAACAACCATACAGTATGTGATAATATCAATTATTTGACAGACCCCATGTTATATTGTTATTGTAATGTTAATGTAATGTTAGTGTGTGGCTGTTTTCTTCACTTGATTTAGAAGCTACAAATAGGCACTGTTTTTTATTTATATCAAACGTAAAATGGAATAATATGTGTAATGGTAATACCATATCGCAAAAACTAAAGGACAAAACTAATGGCACATTTGGCATCAGCAATCTAAATATACCCAAGAATAGGTATAAATTCTAGAGTGATAGGAAAAAAGCAAATGAGTCAAAATACCATAGTTTTAGGAGAGCCAAAAAACAATTTATTTTCACGGCGGCATTGTTACAATATTTAGTTCAGCCTACCACATAGTTTTACACAGTATCTTATACTATGTAAAAATATCTGGATGGGCTGCTCTAAATAGTGTAACAATGCTGTCAAAATAATTTGTTTTTGTCTTTCCTGAAACTCTGGTATTTTGACTTATTTGCTTTTTCCCTATCACTCTAGAATTCTAAGGCACCAAAATGGCTGTTGGTCTCTGTTATTTGTGTTTAACTTGAATAGATTAATGGGCATTCAATGTGTTGTGTTTACTGAATATTTGTGTTTACCTTGAATTGAATAGACTGATGGGCACCCAATGTGATTCCAAACGCCCAAGCCATGGAATCACACAATCTCAATAAAGCACTTCATATGCGATTAGATATAGAGTTACATATGTATAAAAAGAGCATAATAATAACATAATAAGTGAGAGCATATTCATGAGGTTTTACTACATGTTTTATTTGTGCTTATATTGAATCTAATACAATGACGGGTACCCAATTTGATTCCAACACTCAAGTCTATCCAACTATCTTAACGAGTCAAGCTTACTGGATGTTTTGTGTTTACCTTAAATCCAATAGACTGATGGGCACCCAATGTGATTCCAACACCCAAGTCGTGGGCTCCTACAATCTCAACTAGTCGTGCGTACTGGGTGTTGTTGAGCCCTAAACCTCCTAATTCTTGAGAAACCTGAAGTCCAAAAGCTCCAAGTTCCCAAAGGCTTTCAAGTGCATGAGGTTCCACTTTCTCTAAAGTGTCATTCTTGGCTGGATCGTTGACTTCCTATAAAGGTAAAGAAAACAATTAGAATCCCCTATGTTATTTGTCTAGGAATTGTGGCTGTAGATTTGATGGACATGCTTATATACATATGGAATAACAAAAGTAATGCCGCATTCACATAGAAAAAAAAATCAGGTAAACTGATGTAACAAAGTGCCAGTATGCTTTTGTTTAATCAGTTATGACTGCAATTATGATATGCAGAGTATGTTTTTTTTAAAAATTGATTTCCAAGTTAAGCTCCAGATTTATTCATTAAGCAGGGCTTACCAAAGAAGAAAGGTCTACCATCTCGGCCACCTGGGTCCTTTTAACGGTCTAGTTGGATAGGCGCATGTAAATCAATAGTGTTTTTTGTCAAAGCTACCTGTATTTTAATTTCCAAGGCCTTATAAGATCACAGTAAAACAATAGGCTATGTTGTCAAGATAACTGATTTTCATTTTTTTTATAAATTCTTTCGAATACGTATATTACCATAAAATAGGCACTAAATTGAGCATTACTCCGAAACAGGTCAACCGATTTTATCCATTATGAATAGACGTCTTCCCAGGGACATTATACATGTGTATACCAAGTTTCATAAAAATCTGGTAAAGCGTATTTGAGTTACCGCGTCTTTAAAATATACACTAAATTTGGTTTTACTCCGGTACCGGTCTACCGATTTGGTCCAATATCAGTAGACGTCTTTCCACGTACATTATAAATGGGTATACAAAATTTCATGAAAATCCAATAAAGCATATTTGAGTTATCGCGACTTCTTATATATTAACATA
The DNA here is from genome assembly GCA_964059195.1 of Ectobius pallidus. NCBI lineage: Eukaryota > Metazoa > Arthropoda > Insecta > Blattodea > Ectobiidae > Ectobius > Ectobius pallidus. The sequence goes on along the minus strand of CAXKWD010000004.1, from coordinate 177,413,475 downwards.
AAAACACTAAATTGGGCATTATTCCAGTACTGGCCAACAGATTTGGTCCAATATCAATAAATGTCTTCCCATGGACATTATAAATGCGTATATGAAGTTTCATAAATATCCGATAAAGCATATTTGAGTTATTGCGCCTTTAAAGTAGACACTAAATTGGGTTTTACTCCGGTACCGGTCAACAGATTAGGTTCAAATTCAATAGGGCACTTCTCATGGACGTCATAAATGGGTATACCAAGTTTCATGGAAATCCGATACAATCTATTAAAATAGGCACTAAATTGGGCATTACTCCGGTACCGGTGAACCGATTTGGTTCAATATCAATAGGGTTCTTCCCATTGACATTATAAATGTGTTTTCCAAGTTTCATGAAAATCCAAAAAAGCGTATTTGAGTTATGGCGCGTACAGACACATGGACGGACAGACATTTTTCGTCCCCACACACAATCTCATAAAGTACCATACTGGCACTTAATAAAAGAGCAAAGGATAGGAATAAATAAATAAAATAAAAAACAGATAATGATCCGAATCGCAGTCAGCACCCCCAAAACGTTCGAACGTTAATTATACTAGACTGCCTCCTAGCATCTGTCAGCATATGGTCGATTTATGAGTCATTCCATGTGTATTTATGAATATCACGATGTGGAAATTTTGTATTCTTTATGATTAAATATTTAGCGGTGGGAAAATTCACTAGTCTAACCCCATTGTCGTTGCTCTGAAAGTGGAGACTTTCGTTCCCAATCATGGGCTTGAAAATATCCTCCCTTCCTACTTCCTACAAACACCATCTGCTAAGCTGAAATAGGGAGATTGCCATTTGGTTTTAGGCCTACCTTGTTTTCCTGAACTTTCCCAATGGCATATTCCAAAGCGGAATTAAAAAGTGAAGGCAATAGTGCATCTCCTTGATTCAAGCCGCTTTCAATGGCAAACCTATCTGATATTAATTTCCCTACCCTAACTTTGGCCTGAAAAAGACTGTAAGGTGAATCGTCAGATAGTGGTTGGTAATAAGACTGAGTGTACTTCAAACGCTATTAAATTAGTTGGTGTCCCTAAAGTAGTTCCTCTGCATATTTATAGACTTGCTCCAGAAACTGAGTTGGTGACGTTGTTGGACTTTATTAAGCCAAAATTTCCTGAGATCACGGGGGAAAAGCTGGCATCTAGAAATCCTGAACTTTATTCATCTTTCAAGTTGAACATTTATGCGGAACATTTGACTGAAGCTTTGAACCCCAATGTTTGGCCCAATAACGCTTGTGTTAGACGTTTTTTTCACGTAGTTCAAAAAAAGAGCGAAGGTTAAAGTGCGGAACTGATGCGCCTTCACGTAATTATTTTAATGCATTGTCCTGGAATGTGCAATCCATAAACAACAAAACGGGTGAACTTGAAATAATACTGAATCAATACCAATTTCAGGCTTGCTGTGTTACTGAACACTGGTGCAATTCATCAAATATTGACTTCATCAAGTTACAAGGTTATATTTGTGCTAGCCACTACTGCAGAAGTACAAAATCCCATGGTGGGGTATCCATTTATCTTCGCGAAAACATGGAATTTAGAAGCTTGGATATTGGAAAATTTTGTGACGAAATACACTTGGAGGCTGCAGCAGTTTTATTAACTATGTTGGGGATCATTCTGGTCTGTATATATAGATCGCCAAATGGGAATAGAGATGTATTTCTCCAATCTCTAGCCAAACTTCTACTGTTCCTAAGTTCTTTCAAGAAGTCTGTTTTACCATGTGGTGACTATAATATTGACATTAATGTAAATACGGAATTTTCATCCCAATTTTTGAACACTCTAAGGGAAGCTGATTTCTACTGTACAAACACAAATCCCACGAGAGGCAATGCCTGTCTCGATAATGTCGTCTCTAATTTACCCCGTAATCTAATAAGTACCAAGGTTCTAAAATTACCTTTATCAGATCATGATGGATTGTCCGTTAATATATTACAAAATGGCTCTTTAGGTACAAATAGTACTACCTCTAGGGAGATTAGTGTGCGACATATAAACGATGCAACTATATCTAACTTTATTAATTGCTTATGTTGTGTGGATTGGAATTCTACTGCAGCTAATGGCCATACATTTGAAAAATTCATAACAGTCTTTATTGACTGTTTTAATGTTTGCTTTCCTATAAAAAGGCGTCCCTTAGGAACTAAATCTAATCCTAAGTTGGGTTGGTACAACGATATATTAAAAGCTCAAAAGGCGTATCTTTTGCGTCTGCATAGCTATTTGGCATGGGCAACTCATTTAAATATTAATGCAATCGAGGCCAAGACTCTCTACAACAAAGCAAAAAAGGAATATGCCATCGCAATCAAGCAAGCAAAATGTGAATTCAATGCAGCTTACATAAACAAATCAGTTAACAAATGTAAGGCAGCTTGGGAGGTTATTAATATATCCCGTAATAAAAAGGGTTGTCGGCGTGACCTTGAGCTGAGTCCCAATGATGTAAACAATTTTTTTGTCACGGCTGCTGAACATATTGCTGCATCAGTCAATCAGTCTGAACGTTTAGCAACGGGTTATCTCCAAAATACGAATTTCGTTGTGGATAGTAATTTTGTCTGGAAACTAGTAAATCAAGAAGATGTACTGAGTGCAGTGTTAGAGTTGAAAAGTTCAAAGTGTAAAGACTTTTATGATATGGACAGTGAACTGCTAAAACAGGTTATTTATTTCATTATTGAACCATTGACGTATTCTATTAATCAGTGCTTTCTCTCTGGTATATTTCCCCAATCTCTGAAGAGATCCAAAGTCATTCCAGTTTTCAAGAAAGGTGACCCTTCTAAGTGTGATAACTATAGACCGATTTCGATTGTACCCATCTTCTCCAAGGTAATTGAATCCTTAATGAAAAAACAATTAACTATATACCTCGAAACTAAGTCGTTATTTAATAAAGCACAGTTTGGTTTCAGAGCAGGACTTTCTACTTTGGACGCCATTGAAAGTCTTATTGAATCTGCTATCTCGGGCTTCGAGAATCATCGTAGCACATTGGCTGTGTTATGTGACTTGTCGAAGGCGTTTGATTGTGTTAATCATAATCTACTCTGTCAGAAACTTCATTATTATGGCATTGCTAACAAAGAATTAGAATTAATTAGGTCATACCTGTCAAATCGTACGCAGAGTACTTGTATTAAGGGAGCCTTCTCGTACCCAGCAGAGATTAATATCGGGGTCCCCCAAGGGTCTGTTCTCAGCCCACTTCTTTTCCTGATTATGATCAATGATTTGCCACTTAGCATAAATTGTGACGCTATTCTGTTTGCCGATGATACCACTCTATTGTCCTCTATGCATGACCTATGCGACCTTGCCCAGTATATGGACTCGTCTTTACAAGATGCAGCAAATTGGTTTGAGGCAAATGGTTTTAAATTGAACAACGAAAAAACACAGCATTTGGTCTTTTCTATGAAGCCCCTGAATGATATAATACTCCCAAATGGCAAACTGCTTAGTATTATACTTGACGCTAAATTAACTTGGAATGACCATATTGCTCATGTCTGTAAGAAACTATCGCGTGTCCTATACTTACTCCGTCACTTGAAATATTCGGTGCCCAAGGATTACTTGAAACAGGCATATTATGCCTTTTTTCATAGTATTTTATCATATGGACTCCATTTATGGGGGAATGGTGTAAATGTTAAGAATATACTTATTCTGCAGAAAAAAGCTGTAAGAATAATTTCCAATGCATCATTTGATGCTCACTGTCGTCCATTATTCATCAATTTAGATATTCTTACAGTCTTTAACCAATACATTTATAATTGTCTGGTTGCAGTAAAGGCAAATCTAGCAAATTACAGTTTTCAACATTCCCATCACAGCTATCCTACTAGGTTTAACTATTTGTGAGATTGTAAGATTGACAAAATCCAAACAGTGGTATAATAATATGGCAGTGGACATGTTCAACAGATTACCCAGAGAGGCTCACACGATTGGCTTGACCAGATTCAAAAAGGTGTTAAAATCATGGCTTATTGCCAATCCATTTTATGACGTTAAAGAATATTTTAATGCATCTGTGAATTTAATGTTTTGACAGTAAGCACGAGTAATTTCAAGGTTACATTTTCACTTTCGCATCATGTTCACCTGCATTTCATATGTGTTATTAGTGTTATTGACGTGTAGACCTACTTTTAGGCTATGATGTAATTTTAGGTCTAAGTTGTTTTTACAGTCTGTAATATAGGTAGTCGTATTTATTTGTAAAGACAAAGCCATAACTGTATTGTTCAGTTTTAAAGGTGAATAAAAAAGATTGATTGATTGATTGTACCTAACATAATTTAACAATGGGAAAAAATCCTGCAAAATTCAAAATTCCTTCTGTTCCCGGCAGTTCGGATTACTCGGCAACCATGACGCGAGTATTAAACAATAGGTAAACTATTTTGTCGTAATATATTGACACACATACTTTTTGCTTCACAGAAGAGAAACCATATTCGGATTTACATGGTTTATAAAGACTTTTAACAGTGTTTTATATTTGAGGACAACTGGCACATTAATCAATTTTTGCAGAACATATTTATTTTTAAACTCAGAATTTCCGAAACTTGCATCCTTTCGGTCCATATTGGGCCGAGTTTGCAGGACTCCACTGTATTTAATTTTAGTGCATATTTTCTTTTTTTCTTTTGATATTGCAGAGTCAGAATTAATTTGATATTTTACATAAAACTGTGCTTAGTTTTCACTTACCATGAACATGAATTTGAATGAAAATATGATATTTTAGAAATGCGTGTTCATGCCCACCATTACCATGGCTTGACCTATGACACCTTCATAGAAATATGCATCTCGGTCTAAAAGCACACATTCTCCTTCTGTGAATCCTGATTAATTTGTTTTTGATTCTGGTGAGTCTTTCCTATTTCATCAATTTTCTCAGTAAACAAGTCTTTATGGTATGGACATATTTTGGAAAAGTTGATTGTGGAGAAGAGTAAGCTTATAGGAAGTTCATAAGATAATATCCTGGTACAGATGCACTGTACATAAACTTGAAATCAAGTTTAAGGGGTGTGTTTCCAACATGGATAAAATTTCTCAGTATCGTGGATAATAAAAACTATGATTAATCCATTATCTCAAATAGTAAACCTTTCGGGTTTCACCACATCGTTTGTTACCGTGGTTTTCAACAGCTTTGTTTTTGTCTACTACTTGTCTGACCCTTAAAATTTTCATAAGAAAAACCAACGTCATCTACTGGTTGTTGTGTGAAACAACGGGGGGAACACTATCTATTGGCTACGTCCGGACGTGAAGTGTATACGTTGCCATAGCAACGGAAAGTTTCCCCTTAATGCTGTCTCTAGCTAGTAGTTCTAGAAATGGTCACTAGATGCCTCACTGTTTTCGGGGTGTCGCGAATAGCAGATAATTTCATGTTCTCCTTGAATCTAGTGCAGAAATTAATGTCGTCATAGATGTCCAAGTACGACGCAGGTTTTTATCCATCTAGAGTGCCTTATTCCGTGTTCTGCTCCATATTCCTCATCACTGTCATAATTTGTCATGTTGATTTGATGTTGCAATTAGCTTGGTTTATCCTGTTTTGCTGACTGATGTTTCACCGGTAACCTTGGATATTATCAAAAAACCAAGTTACTGTAGCTGGTGAAATTCAAAATGAACAATATTGCAGCTTTTCAGTCTAAAAACCAGCATCAGACAGATTATCGGTGATTATTATCAGACACAGCCCTAAGGAAATAAGTTCTATGTCAAATAAATAACCAAGATAATATCCACTTGTGCTGATAAAAGAGTGAGATCAGAATTGCATCAGAATCAAATTAAGCAAGATTCACCGTAAAGGAATGTGTGCATGAAGGCCTAGAAGCAAATTGTTTACAGAGGTATGGTAACAGAGGGACAGTGCTTCTAGTACCTCTTATAATCTAAGTTAGCACAAATGTATTAATTACAATTATAGCATCAGAATTTGTTAAGCCCAGTCACTGCCTTCTAGACTGTATTACTCGTGTATACACTGCCTGTCCTATATGGCTAATTTTGCGTACGCGGTGACATTACAGATGGCAGTACCTTTCACACCCAGCTGCAATACCCTTTACATTACCGTATGCTGTGTTGCCCTCTGAAGTATAAACTCGGAAACTGAAATATGCTGGAATTTCATGCTATCTGGGTGTGAACTGTGTCGCCTCTACTGGAGAAATTAGGCAATTTAACAATACTCTGAACTCCATGTTAAAATTAAGCATAGGACAGGCAGTGTAATTCTCGAGACGGCAGTGAGCCCAGTATTATATAGTTCTCAAAGCCCTATGTGAACACTGTAAACAATCCCTGTTGTTATGACAACTGAATTGCATTTCATTTTTTCAGTATAATATTTTCAGAAATTTTCAAGGGAAGGGTGGCTTGTTTGAATTTTAATTTTGACTGTGTTATTTCCCAGGCTTAAGTGGGTATGTTTGCAAATTTTTGTGTGCGTAAGCCATGATGTTCAAAATGCAATTTACGTGTTACAGTCGGTTCTGTCGAAATTTAATTTTTACAATTTTCATAGTTAACACAGTTATTTCGCAGAATTAAACAAACCCATTTCTTCCTCATACAAGGTGCTCAGGATCCGAACTGGTCACTGTTGAAGCATGACTGTGCCAGGGAGAAGAGGTCTGAGGCTCGCACAGAATTCTTGCGACCACTCTGTATAACTGTCTTAAATATGGACCATGTTTAAGCCTTTTGCACTAACCTCAAAGAACTTAGCAGTAGGATCTATCAGCATCTTAAGAGTATCCGTCTGCTCTTCATTTAACACATGGGGATATGGGAACACCTGAGAAGCTTCAACCGTTCCACGGAACAAATTCATGGTAAATGACTGAGATTCCTTCAGTGAAGAGGCACTTTTTGCTTTCTCTTCTCCAGAGTGTGCCACCTGCGGTGCAGTGGCTAGCCATCTGAAACCAATACGTCACCTCAAGTTATTATTTATTCTGTCTAATATTATTTTTTATTACTAAGTTTAGTTCATTGCGTTTCAACATGTACAGATAGAGGAAAAAAAAGAGGGCCTACTAAAATATCTAAGTTGCCGATATGAGCAACTGCACTTGCCTAGTGGGTTCTAGGCAAGCACAGTGGGTCATATCGGCAACTCAGATATTTTAGTAGCTCCATTTTTTTTCCCCTTCCTGTACAATATTTTATGCATGATGTACAGTAAATTATTTAGAGACATGCAAACAATTAATGGTATCGTGCAGTGTTTCTTTTTACTTCCTCTATCCATACCATAGGTACTATAAATACTTCATCTACTCATGTACCTACCCTTCCTCTAGAGCAGCGTTTCTCAACCTTTTTGAACCCGAGGACCTCTAAAATGTCTAAACAAATTCACGGACCCCTAATTTTACATCCCATTTTTAAAAGAAGGCCTATATTCTTAATATTTGGGGTGTTAATTATAGGTCATTATAACGAAATATGTGAAAAAATTTACTTCTTTACTCTCCACTTGCTTTATGATATTTTTTAATTATGTCTGCGGACCATCTGCACCATCTTCGCCTTCGCGGACCACCAGTGGTCCGCGGACCATAGGTTGAGAAACGCTGCTCTAGAGGAAGTATTGTGTTTGGACCTGAAATTCAAAATAACGATTTCAACATAATTATACGTTTTGATGTCCCTTGAACCCAAAACCCTATTTTCAGAAACATCTATGACCACCATAGCTTGAGAACAAAACATCTAAAATAAATGAATACAGTATAAAAATAGGCTACAGCACTTTTCCCCCTTGGAAAACTTCTTTTTTTGGCCCCGCCTTCCACTCCCGGATTACCTGAGCCATTGGCTATATCTCCAGTTCAACAACCGATTTCGCATTTGTTCTAAGATTGTCGCGTCACCTTCTCTTGTCTTCCTATTTCTCCTCTTTCCTCCCTTTCTCCCACTTCATCTTCACCCTATCTACCTATTTGGGACCTATTCCTAATTTTAAATTTTCGCATCGAGCAATATTCGGACCAGGGTCGCTGGCTTCGTAACCAGTAGCCTTAACCACTACGCCATGAGTGATTGCTGAGTGGTGAAGTGAAAATTCATCTCTTTAAGTTTAGAGAGCTTTAATACATGAAATGAGAAACAGTGTGTTTACCAATGAAAATTTATAATTGTGAAATATTATGTTGGCTCTGAAAAGAGCCGTTTTGGTGCAAGGGTTGTTTTCACTGTATTAGATAAGTCGTCTTGTGGGTAGCATACCATTCAAATCTAAAACTTTTCGCTAAACAATATCATAATACTCAGGTCCTGAGTAACGTTGAAGAGGTTCTGGTGATTGTATTTTTTATATGGTGCAAGGATCTTTTTTGTATTGTGGTGCGCATATGATTAAGGGTACAACAGTGAGCTGCATTGAGCAGCTTCATAGCAAGGGTAAAGGCTGGCCGTTGAATGTGACTGGAGCTTTGATGCTACATTACTCCAAACTATCTTTCACAGTCATTAAGAGAAAAAAAAAGAAAGGAAAAAAAAAGAAAGAAAAAACAATTTTACTAATATTAATAAGACATTGCTTTGGATTATCTGAATTCATAATAATCCTAAAACTGCCTTCCTTAAATTCATAGGCCTACCAGCTATTATTGTTCATACTATCCTTTGAAGAACATTTTGGATTTGACAAAACTTTATGGGGGAAAAGATAGTTTGAAGTTGCCCCCTAAGCTCCACCCACTCAATGCAATAATGGGACCCATTTGGGAAGGAGGTGGTTTTGGGTGGGGAGTAACTATTAAACAGTCTCTGGGTTCGAGTCCCTGTGTCGGAGGAATTTTCCTCCTGTAATATAGGCCTATAATAATATATAATATAGTTTTTTTTTTTTTTAGTATTAGCCCATAATGTCCCTGAGGGGCACGGGCCTCTCTCCTGGGAGAGGTGGCTTGTGTTCGCAATCCCGGTTAGCCATTCTGGGAAGGATCTTCCTATTATTACTTATGCCTATAGTCTATCATTTATGGTCCGATATGTAGTCTATCATTTTTTTTTGTCCTATACATAATTCTAGCACTGTACACTGTGGGTTTAGGTCTTCGCTTTTCGATCGTGCACTGCCTTCCTACTCCTGTTGTTGTTTTGGATTGCTGTCTTGACTAGAAGTTGCCATTTTCCTCTGTCTTGAGCTGTGGTGGTCCATCTGTTGCCGAAAGTTGCCCTTAGTTCATCCGACCACCGTGTCCTCTGTCTTCCTATTTTCCGTCTTCCCGTCCTTGGTTCCCATGAAGTTATTCTGTGAGTCCAGCGAGCAGGGTCTTGTCTCATTATGTGTCCGGCCCATCTCCATTTTAGGTACCTGCTGTCGTTTCCTGCATCTGTTATTTGTGTTCTTCGTCGTATTACGTCGTTCCTTATTCTATCTCTCCATGTGATGCAATATCCTGTAATACTCCTATAATATCCTCCTTTAATAATCAACGCCATCTAGTAGCAAGAAGTTGAAAATGGGGAAGATTAAATAATTTGTTTCTCTTTTCTTATCTTCTTGCCTTCCTAATTCTCCTTCTTCTTATCTTTGTCTCACTTATTCTTCACCCTACCTACATATTAAGGACCTATTCATAACCATAAATTTTTGTATTGAGTGGGATTTGAACACGGGTCGCTAGGTTTGTGATAGTAGTCTTAACCACTACACCATCGAGTGATTATTGAGTTGTGAAGTGGGAATTCATCTATTTAAATGCAAGAGACCTTACATGCAAGAAATGAGAAATGGTGAATTTACCAATGAACATTTATAATGTGAAATATTTTGATACAAGGGTCGGTGAAAGACAGTTTGAGCTTGTGTAGCAGCGAAAGTTCGTCCCCTCTCCCTGCCAGTCCACTTACCCTACTCACCTAGCCTTCTGCAGACCGTTATCCTGGCTATGAACCTGCTCAATGCCGGCACTGCTGCTCACTGTTGTTATGATACATTATGAAAATGACCCTTGTACCAAATAAAAAATACAATCACCAGTCGACTTCGAACATCTTGGGTCCGGTATTGCTCAAAACGACCCCTGCACCAATTTCTCATTTCATGTATTAAAGCTCTCTAAACTTAAATAAGTAGATGAAATTTTACTTCATCGCTCACCAATCACACATGGCATAGTGGTCACGGCTGCTGGTTTTGAAACTAGCAACCTTGGTTCAAATACCGCTCGATCCAAAATTTACTATTAGGAATAGGTCTCAGATAGGTAGGTAGGGTGAAACTAAACCCCTCCTTGTACTGTAAATAGATTATTGGGCAACACTCACCAATGTTTGTTGATCCCTTTGTGAAGCCGTTGTCAATAGTTGCTTAATCTTGCGTGAAGCTTTCATCTTCTTAAATAATAAAACACACACATTATATAAAACGTAAACACTAAAAATTGCAACTTCACAACAGGAATCACATCACAACGTTTCATGAGACAAGAAGAACGTCTCGTGAAACGTTGTGATGTGATTCCTGTTGTGAAGTTGCAATTTTTAGTGTTGACGTTTTATATAATGTGTGTGTTTTATTATTTTATTAAGAAGACGAAAGCTTCACGCAAGATTAAGCAACTATTGACAACGACTTCACAAAGGGATCAACAAACATTGGTGAGTGTTGCCCAATAATCTATTTACAGTACATATCATTCCTCACCATAAGAAGAAGAATGTCATTCAGGAATAAACCCCTCTTTCCCAGACGGGTCCTGTTAGTGAGTTGAGGGGTGGGGACTAGTGCACAACCTAAAACTATTTTTTCCCAAGGGTCATTTTCATATTGTATTAATTAGCGCATATGATTTGGTACAAGGGTCGTTTTTGTATTGTAGTAAATAGAGCAAATGATTTGGTGCAAGGTTACAATACTCCACTGCTGGCATTACGCAGCTTGATAGCCAGGGTGAAAGCAAGGAGAAGTAGGGGAGGGGGACAGCCGCCATAGCAATGCAATGGAAAGCAGGTGAGAGTGGGCGGATCTTAACAGGGTGATTTATCTTTTGCCTTTATGGTTAATAGGCCTATTTCGTTTATTCCCTTTCAGCTGGTAGTAATGGGTTGCAGGGTTGTTGGAATCCCGCCAGCTTGGCATTGACTTCATTTAAGAATGTTAAAATAAAACTGTTTACTTCCTTGGGAAAAAGAAACTCACTGAACTCACTTTTAAACAGTGAGAGACATCTAGGAGGCATTGGTAGAACTACTAGCTATTTAGGACCTATTCCTAATGTACAAATTTACGTACCGAGCAGGATTTGAACTTGGGACCACTAGTGTCGTAGCCAGTTGTCTTAACCATTACGCCATTGAGTGATTGTTGGGGTTTCAAGCGAGAATTCATCTATTTAAGTTTAGAGGGCTACCTGAAATACCGTAGTGGAGATTCATAATTTCGTATTAATTATAATTGTGAAATATTAAATGGCTCTCAAAAGAGTCGGTTTGGTTCAAGGGAAGTTTTAAATGGTACAAGGGTTGCTTTCGTTTTGTTAATCAACTCGTCTTGTGGCATACCATTCAAATCTTCTTCTCAAATGAACCTCTACTATCACGCAGCAGGTCCTGAGTAACGTTAAAGAAGCTCTGGTGGTATTCTGGTAGGCTACAAGGGTTATTTTCGTATTGTAGTAATTAGTACAAATGTTTTGGTACAAGGGTCTTTCTCGTGGGTGCAGTGACAGTGAGCTGCACTGCTGGCAAGGATATGCCGATGGCTAGGGAAGACAGGGGAAGCAGGCTGTCGCCATAGCAATGCAGGGAGTGGGTGGAGCTTAAGGGGCGACCTATTCTTCTCTTGGTAAAAGACAGATTTAGGTCGTGCACCAGCCACGGACGATTGTAACGATGTTTATGAAAGGTGTCAATTCTAGGTCAGTGATAGGTTTTGTTAGGTTAGGAACGTTTATATTAGTTTAGGAGCAATATACTGAATAGCGCGAGAGGAGCCTAGTGCGCAACCTAAAACTATTATGGGAAAATCCAAAAACAGGTCGCACCTTTGGATGATTGTATCCCACCCGACCCATCCTAAATGGTGCACAGGCATTTCATAAAATATGGGAATTTTTCCCTCAGAGAGAGAAGTTATAAAATTATTGTAATTTGGTGGTCAAAAATAAGTTTAAAACCTCAAATTCTCTGAATTTTAAGGACTTAGGTGTATCTGAAGTGGTTTCATGTGTAAAATCTGTCAATTTACTTATTTATTGCGTTGAGTTACTTTTTGTTGTTGCCATTTTAGCATGCTTTTAACACTCTTTAATACCAGGTAGTCAAGAGTAATTAGCTATGTCCATTTTCATTTCAGAAAATAGACATCTTAAGGGACAATTTGGTATAAAATTAACTTAAAAAAATATGTGTGGTTAATTACTATGTAAAATAACAAACAAGGGAATTCTTGTCCCACCCGTAACAGTGATAGTTTTGTTAAATTATTATTGATGAGTTAAATAAATGTTCTGACAACCTGGAAACAGTTTATAATTTGTATTTAATCCCTCATACCTTCATTAATAACAACATTAAGACCCTAACAGTAATAGCAGAACAGAAAATGAGCTTTTGTTTTGCATCATTAAAATCAGTGTCCAAATTATGTCCCACCCGTAACAGGTTTTGAAAAACAAATTTAAAATATTTAAAATAAATTTTAAATAATGCTTTGCATGTAGAATGAAGGAGAAGCCATAGTAGGCTAGATTTTACAGAATGTGCAAAACCAATTCTAGTTTATTATTTATGATATGTAGGCTAATAAACAAAAATAGTTTTTATAATTTGCTAGAATGTCCCACCCGTAATTATGAAATGGCTGTGCAGTTTCTTTTACACCATGATCTAGCGAATTCTTCTGTTCTCGTATTATGAGAAACTCGTGATTGGACGTTGGAGGTGTGACGTCATACCACTAGACGTGTGGTGACAGGCTGACAAGCCTCGCGGAAGATGAATGAGGTGGGTACAAGTCACTTGCAACAGTATACAAGGACAGTGTGTACAAGGCACTTGCGACAACATGCAAGGACAGTTGGTCACCCTGCTTCACTCAGAAACAAAATACATCAGACAGTCCGTGCAAATGTGAATATCGAGTGGGCAGAGCTTAAGGGGCGACCTGTTTTTGGATTTCGCCACTATTTTTTCCCCCTTCTCTTTTACTACTTCCTTATCATAAAAAACTGTGATTATCAAAATTATCAACTTCCCCATGAAGACCTTGAAAGATTAAACGCAATTTATCATCTTTCTGTATTTGAGCGTCTGACTTGGTTTTCAAGAGAGGTCGCCATGGCAACGGAATGCGGGATGGGCGGAGCCTATTTGGCACCCGATATTTGGTTTATGCCCAACATAGTACTACGTATATCAGATTTCAAAATTTTCGCAACTTTATTTTTGTTTGATAAACTGACATGTCGCTTTGATTGATGAATAATAAAACAGCGTATCCCTAGCCAAGCTACTTAACCTTAAATTTACTATAATATTATATATTGAGTATAAATATACCAGCATACCTTGTATTCAACCCGAAGTAACGGAACTCCACTAATTTTCGAGAAAGACATGAAATTCGTTGAACACGTAACATTTCAATTATCACTTAATTTCTTTAATGCACTGTCCTTCCAAATCAACTTTTTTTCATTCCGATTCCTGTTTTTCCATCAGCTGTGACATGTAGAGGAACGGGAAATACGCGACGGCCTGTGCATTCGGAGGAAACGTGAAACTGACGTAGTTCGCTAGTTGGCCACTTGGCGCTAATTTCGTGGGATAAACTGCAGTCACCAACTTTGAAATAGTTCTTAATTCTATAAGTATTTTCTTAAAACTAGAACTACACAACTATGGAACTATCAAGGAAGTTACATACCATTTCTGAAGGAATAACAGAGATACTAATAACCAACTTTGGATATTTTGATATTACTGATTTCGAAATTGGCTATAAAATGTGCGATTGGTTACGTTTTTATTTACATGTGGGTAATAGTTTTCATAAATTTTGTAATTATAATTGTAATAACTAATTATTACATATAAATGTCAAGTAGGGTGGCCATTTCTAAGATGTCAGAAAGGAGAACGCACTTCTTCGGTAATCTTGCACAGTATAAAACTTCGGGCAGATATTACATGGTATAACCCTGACTAATTTTACTTAATAACTGCATTTATATCAAATAAATGATTATACACTGCAAAAAGGGATTTTCATCTCTATTTATATTTCTGTCCCTTCTTTGCCATCCGCAGGAGGTTTTTGTTGGTCAGGAATTCCTTATGCATGGAATTACACTCTTCCGAGAACAAATTTTATTAATATTCTTCATCGATCCATCAGAGTCTCGAAAAGGGGGACAAATCAACGTCCGGCATAAAGCCGCGCCGGATGGAGGACTGCTTAGCAAAAAGCCTTACAGTCCGGCCACCCTAATGTTAAGACAACAACAAATTGGTTGGTCAAGAGAAACACGTTCTCCACATAATTAAACTCTCCTGGATACGAGAGTGATAATAAAAAAAGTGTGCGTGGAACGCCACGCGACAGAAGTGAAACTTGTTTTAATTTTTAGATTTTTTCAATTTTAGATTATTGGATTTTTCAATTTTGGATTGTTGGTCTTTTTAAAATGGGATTTTTGTACTTTTTAAATTTTGGATTTTTTAATTTTTGATCTTGTAATTTGTTTAATATTGTAATTTTGAATTTTTAAATTTATATCTTTAATTTTTTTATTTTTGGGATTTTTTAATTTTCGATTTTTTATTTTGAATTCTTTTATTTTTAAATTTTGTATTTTCAAATTTAAATTTTTTATTTTTTAAATTTTGGATTTTTGAATTTCTTAAATTTTGAATTTTTTGTTAATTTTGGATATTTGGAATTCTTATTTTTGGATATTTTTTTCATTTTGGATTTTTGGACTTTTTAATTTTGAAATTTTGGATTTTTAAAATTTTGGACCTTTCATTTTTTTATTTTTTTATTTTTTTATTTTGGATTTTTAGATTTTTTAAATTTTGGATAAGCCTAAGCCTGAGTTCATTGTTTTCTGTGCAGTCCGTTCCGTCACACCTTACTAATTTCGTGACGATTTTGAGCGTGACACTAATTTCGTGACGATTTTGAGCGTTACACAAGCTCCCGATTTACCCCTACCGCGGCTAAAGAAGTTTCACTTCAAAAAATTTTTCGTTCCATTTTTGAGAAAATACCAATTATATATATAACATTTTCTGCGTAGTAATAATTACAATGTAAGAAATATAAATTATATGGCAATAAAAATGGGTTGGGCACAATGTATATGTTTTCAATTTTATTTGAACCTCATTAACACTCAAAAACATATATAAGCTCTCTCTTCACCTTTTTCTACGCTCATTTCCCTGAGGAAGGCCGCAGAGATGTCAGCGACCGAAAGCTTGGATGCAATATATCCTTTTACTAGGCATATAGCCCGTGAAACCATCATTAGTAATCAACGCCGAAAAAGCCTCAAGTCTTACTCATTAACACTTTTACAATAATGTAAAATACCAATTTTATATTGATATAAACAATTTTCTGCGTAATAGTAGTTACAATATATGAAATATAAATTATATGACAATAAAAAATTGGTTGGGCATAATGTACATGTTTTCAACATAATTTGACCCTCATGAACCTCATACGGTAATAATAAAAATTTGTTCCTTCCGGATTTTGAGAAAGTTCTGTTTTCACAATAATGTAAAACAATTTTCTGCATAATAGCCTAGTAGTAACCAAACAAGAAATATAAATTATATGGCAATGATATAATTATACCTTTTCCATATAATTCGACCCTCCGAACATGAATATGATAACAAAATACATGTTCATTACAGATTTCGAGAAAATTATAATTTTACATTGATGTTCCAGATTTCGAGAAAATTCCAATTTTACATTATTTTAAAATTCGAAATGGACATGGTTATAAACATTCGTGACAACATTGTAAATAGAGTTAGATTCAGAAAGTTAGTAATAATTTTCTTGGTGTAATATTTTATGAAGGAATTTTTTGGAATAGTCATTGTTTTAAATTAATAAATAAACTCAATATTATATGCTACCAGTTAAGGGTTCTTAGAAACAACCTAAATATTGGAGTTTTACTTTTGTTTTGTAACGCAGAAGTTGAATCATGACTTGCTTATGGAATCTGCTTCTGGGGATCTTGTTCTCTGCCGACTGATTTATTCAGTGTTCAGGAACGTATTTTACTATGTTTTTTCGGGGCTTATGTGGATCTATAAATTTAAATACGGGCTTAATATTTATTCAGAAAGAAAATCTTTCAGCTTCCTCCATTAAGAGGCTGCCATTAGACAAAGCATACCTTACACTACATAATAATTAATAAACATGGAAATAAATAAGTTAATAATAATATTTTATTGCAATGGAGCTTATCAGCTATAGACAACGTCAATGGGTTATACATACATGTAACAAAATATATATACAATATACACGAAGGAACATAACAAACATAACAACAACAAAAATGAAGTTCAAAATCATAGGATATTGTTCTTCTAAGGTGCATATAGATGATTTTTCAACTCAGCAATTGATCCTCTAGTGGAAGTAATGGAGATGTTTGATGTTAATTCTTTATGGAAGCCAAAACGTGCGCAGAAGTCTTCGAAGAAGCGAGGAATTGTACCTCTTGCACCCGTCATAAGACCAATAACTTCTATTGAAGTTAGGTTATATTTTTCCTTGTAGAAAGGAATAGTGGGCTCGTAGATTCTACATTTCTCCATGTGAACTTCTTCGGACTGTTTTTCGTGAGACTCAGTTGATATATCCAAATGTTGAGTCAGGTGGTACTAAGAGAATGTCTATTCTCCATCATGATCCATCTTCCGACAGCCCGTGCACTTCTTCATATACAGTATTATGGTTATTTCTCAATGCAGTAGCAATCATGGACCTGCCATTATGGTGTCGACTAATTCCATTGAGCTCTATTACATACTGGAGGTAGCACTGCATGATGAAAAATCGTGACGGCAGGGTTCGCGGTCCGCCATGAAAGTGAACGTATAATTTAGCTCCTATCCCGTATCTCCTTTTAACAAACTCATGTGTATTAATGGCATTATGAAGATGTATTGGCGTTTTTAGACACTTTTATGAATGAAACGTTTCAATATAAACTACTTGATGCTTTTTAAGTACATAACAAAACTAATTTCATATCGTAATGGTATGGTAAAAATATTTCTTTAATCTCAATCAGGCGTGAATGTACATTGGTAAACACTCGCATTTTAAATATTAAAATAACTTCACAATAGGCCTTCATTTTGCGATATTATGCTTGATTTCGATATATAAAGAGAATAGACAAAATCTGTTCTAAGTGCTTTGGAAATAACATATATATCAATGACTTACCTGTAAATATTGATAGCGCAGGAACAAATGGATTGCTGTTTGCAGACGATTTAGGTCTTAAAGTAAGCTGTAAAACTAAAGAAGGAATACTAGACAAGTTAGATTCTAGTTTAATTTTATTACAAGACTGGTGTGCTGCTAATAATTTGTCCCTCAATACAAATAAAATTTGTGATATATCTTTTAGTTATAGTAGAAGTAACTCAAATCAAATAAACCATAATAATACTCTAAAATTTCTAGGAATTTGTTTGGATTCAAATTTATCATGGAATTTCCATATTGATTTTATTATTAACAAAATGGCAAAGGGACTTTATGTGTTAAGAAGACTATGTGGTACAGTTGACAAAAATATACTGCTCACTGTTTATTTTTCTCAAATACAAAGTGTATTGTCTTATGGTATTACCCTTTGGGGTTCAAGTAGCTATTGTAAAAAAATATTTATTTTACAAAAAAGGGCAATTAGAATTCTCTGCAAAGCCCCACATCGACTCACTTGTAAACCATTATTTACTGATTTAGGTGTATTAACTTTATATTCCCTTTATGTATTACATTTACTCTGTTTTGTCCATAGTCATTTTGAACATTTTCAAACCAATGCAGATATTCACTTACATGACACTAGAAATAAAAACTCTATAAGGATACAACAATACCAATTTAGTAGTTCACAAAAAAACTGGTTTTATGTATCAACTAAGTTGTACAATACAGTACCTACCAAAATCAAATCTTTGTCAAACGCCAATTTTAAATGTAAAATCAAGCGTATATTGATTAAAGAATGTTTGTATAACGTTAATGATTTTTTTAGCATTAACTGGGAATTTTATTTGTAATTCATGTGCTTAAACCAACAGTTAATATATTGTAGGTGTTTTAATTAAGAATAGAATATAGGCTATATTATGTTGAATACTTGCAATGTTATAAAATATATTAGTAGGCTATAACCATGACGACTGTCTATGCATGTATTTATATGTTTATGACAATAAAGATTCTTATTCTTATTCTTAATGTATAAACCGTGACCTTCAACTTTACCGTTACTGTACTGGATACAAATCACATTTTTTTAAAATAATTCCTGTAGACTAGCGCAAAGGGAAGCCACTGAAATAAAATTTCAAAAGACTTTAAGTCAGTAGGCCTACTTAGAAGTTCCTTTTCTTCAAATGTGAAAATTAATTAGCCATGCTATTTATCTTCTTGTTCTTGCGACAGACAATCGTCTGTAGCCTTTTGTTCTTTCTCAATTCTGTTTTGATAGGAGATGGTGGGAGATCATCTGTTTGTCTGTTTATCCATTTTCGTATAATTTTCAGCGAGGTCTTATACAAAATCATCTGCTTCTTCTTATTTCTGCAATTAAAAACTAAGCATGAAAAATTTAGGCCTACATGCATAAGAATACTATGATTACATGACTGACATTTTGCATAATTTATATTCCTACATGGTACCTAAAGTAGGCCTACTACTAACCACATTACGAACCAGAGGCGTAGCGAGGGGTTTTTGGGGGTTTGAACCCCCCCCAATTGATTAGAAAAAGAAAAATTGTACAATTTTTTTTAAGTCTGCTTATAAATTGCTTAATACGAGTATAAAGCGTGGGAAGCTTAAAACTCGTTATTGTGCATCTTAATTTTTAAAATTTTTCGGGGGAGGACCCCCGAACCCCCTCTCCTTGGGGGTGTATTCCATACCCCCCAGATGTTGTAACCTCCCCCCCCCTATATGGTCGGCCTGGTTACGCCTATGTTACGAACCAGTTGTCTTTTTGGAACAATAATTTTTTGAAGATGTCCTGGAAAATTGAAGATCGATGGTACAGCATCTTTTAGTAATTTTACAAGTGCACCAGTCCTTATGACTGATAGCAATCAGGTGTCTG
The DNA here is from genome assembly GCA_964059195.1 of Ectobius pallidus. NCBI lineage: Eukaryota > Metazoa > Arthropoda > Insecta > Blattodea > Ectobiidae > Ectobius > Ectobius pallidus. The sequence continues at coordinate 177,394,004 of CAXKWD010000004.1, read as the reverse complement.
CTGCTTAATGTACTGTACGCTGTGGGTGACCAATATTCTCTGCACATTGCTTGAACCCACCTCTTCGGAATATCAGGCCAAGAAAATGGAAACCTGTACAAACAGGCAAGAAAAAGACAAGCGTTCGTGGCTATGCTACGCTTGAGGCTAAGTCAGATTTGGCCAGTATCTTCAAATGTTCCAAACAAAAATAACCTACTTGTGAAACTTAAGTCCACTTCCATTTCTCTGGAGCTCTGTGCAGCCATATACCACGCAATATTTGACCATTTTGTCATGAAAAATAATAAAAACACATTCATAAATATATGTTTAACATAGGAAGCACACTTCACCAATACGTACGGTGTAGCCAACTTAACAACAAGTGAACGTCACGATTTATGCAATTCCAAAGCACAGCTGTTGTGTATCCTGTTTATGTATTGAGATCACTGACTAATTCTTAATGTCTCACTGAATGAACAGGATCCCAATCTCACTGCGGCAACGCCGATAGTGGTTTCCGTCTTGAGACCTTCCAGGTATTGAGCGCAGTGGACAAACATTAACTGTCATTTTTAGGGCAGTTTTCCAATCGCTACTGTTGAGATCTCCAGGCTGCCGTAACCAATTCTTGCCAGGAGGATACTCATGGTATAGGACGACTCTTTTTCCCTTTTGAGGTAAGAATTAATGTCTAATAAGAATAATTTATAAAATGAACAAAACGGAAAGTTGTCGAGATTTTTTAGGAATAAAAAAATATTTCACCATATTTTCATTGTGTGTATAAGGTTTTATTATTTATGAAATCAAATTTGTATAAGTTTAAAACAAATAACGAGGTATATAGAATGCTTACATCTAGCGAACTGTAACATCAAATCGGTTAAAAAGATCCATATATCATTGGAATAAGCTTCTATAATAAGTTTCCTAATGAATTAAAATTTTATAGTGGGAATGTATTTTAAAAAGGCTTACAGATGCTTGTTGGAAAAGGCACTTTCTGCTGAAAATGAGTTTATATACTAATAGTTGTAAAAACTTGACTTTGTCTACATCATATGTATAGGATTTATGCACTCAAATAAAATTCAATTTAGTTCAATAAATAAAATTGAAAATATGAGAATCTGATTGATTTTTCCAGGAAGTCAACGCCAGGTGGCTATCTTGCGAACTATGTAGGTTTCACAGTTTTCATCCGAATGGGAAGGCGGGTATGGCTTAGGATCACCTTAGGATACGGCAATGACATAATAAACATGGCGGTAGTGGGTGTAGTGAATTTATATTTATTCTTTTCAACGCACGCAATATTAGTATATTATGTGACGTCTGCTCCTACAGATATCGAGCTTGATGCTAAAGCACAGCTTACACATCAAATTGACAGTTTAAATTTGCTATTATATACATTTTTGTTAATCCTTACTGTGTTGACAATATGGTTGTTCAAGCATCGGAGGTTCAGATTTCTTCACGAAACTGGATTAGCTGTCATTTACGGTAGGTTTTATTTATTTACACATGAAAAGTTTATGCATTTTACCTGCAGAAAGTTTCACTTTTAACTCCCCACCCTGGTTACCGTGAACAGATTAGGTTATGTTCCATATATCACTGTTTTGGAGATCCACCAGATAACCAGGAGTTAGAGGTTTAAATGAAAAGAAGCAATTGAGTACTTCTAAACGTATTGTCATGTAACGTCTAAACAATTATAATTTTTGCAGAATTTTTTTGGGCACAGATACTCATTCTAAAGAATGTGTACGGTTTATTTTGTTTTGCTTTGACATTTCGGGAAGCTGACATTTCCCTATCCTTGGTCCTTAACATATAAGTTTCGTCAGCACTATGACCTGTCTTTATTAGTGACATTATTTATGCTTCCTATCCAATTCTACCTCATTACATCTTACTGTCACTGCATATGCCCCGATAGGCTACTTATATGCCTCTATAAAGGCTATCTTCATTACTGACAGTATTTATGCTTCCCATCCAATTCTACCCCATTACATCTTACTGCCACTGCATATAGCCTACCCCGATGGGCTACTTATATGCATATGTATAAAGGCTGTGGTGATCGACATAGCCTACTATTTTGGAGTATATTATACTGTCATTGTGATTGTGGCATCATTTCATTTTAACATGATGGTAGTGGTGTTCTTCATATTGCACATTGCAATGAAACAGTACAATTCTGCCAACCAAATAAAAGACATTGCACTAAAGATGCTTTTCCTGGCGTATGGAGGGTAGACAAAAGAAGATTCCTGTAGGTGTTTCACACTAGGCCTAATCTGTTTACAGTGCACACAACTTGAGATAAATGTATGTTACCACTAAAAGGGTTTAGACCTACGGGTCATTCCATATCAAATCAACCAATAAAAATATAATTTTTAACCTTGAGGTTTTCAAAATGGCTCATATTCAGTGATTGTGTTCTGTTCATCACTATGACCAAAAGTACAAAGTTTTAATTTTTTTTCGACCTTTCGTTTTGGAGTTATACGTTTTTGAAAGATTACAGAATGACAGTTTTCAAGAACGTTTTGACATATTAAAAAACATGTAACTCAAAAACGGTTTGTCCAAGAAAGCTAAAATTTGTACCATTCTTTTTAGAATTACAAGGGCTTTAATTTGACATGTAACTTGACTGTATCACATCACTGTACATTTCTTCCAAAAACTCAAACAAATTTTTTATCAAAAACTTAAAATCGGAATTTTTAATTTTTATGAAAAAAATATGTTTTATTCCAAACCTCTTTAGTAAGTTGTGTACAAATTTTCATGATGGCATTTTCATGGTTTCATACTAAAATTAACTTAATTGTTATATGAATTGAGGCATATAGAAATTCTGGTAAATTCATTCATTGTTATCCTATTAAAATTTAATCATACTGTTGTAATTAAACTTACTCTAATACCAATTAACTTTTTTACATTAGGGCCTGTATCCTAAAAGTTTGTTTGAAAAAAGTTAGGTCTATGTAATAGGATGATGATGGTCCATATGGTAAAATAACAACTGGAACTAACAAGAGTTACTGAATCAGTGACACGTTTTCTTTCCTTCTGTTGAAACTTGCAACCCCTCAGTCAGCAGTTCTTTCTCACAACAGTCAACATTACTTATAAACAGTGGATTACTGTAGACAGGTGTAATTTCGAAACATTTAAAAACCAGTTGATGAGTTCGTCCAAGAATTTTGCAGTCAATTAAGTAATCTTAAAAAAAATGATTTTATTGCAAAACAACAATCATTTTTCTTCTCTGAAACAAAATCCTCATTGGAAGAAAATGAAGCTGTTGTAACTTGTGGTTTTGCCGAAAATTATTCATTTGTTCTACAAGATGAGGCTCAAGGGTTTCATTGGAACAATTCTATGGCTACTGTGCACCCTTTTGTAATATATTTCAAGGAAAGAAATCAAGAAACAGGAAAACAGGAGCTAGTTAACTGGAGCTTTGTATTTATATCAGATTGCCTAGCATACAATACTGTTCTTGTTCATGCTTTTCAGAAAAAAATTAATGCTATATCTAAGAAATTATCTACCAAACTTGAAAAAGCTGTACTATTTTTCAGACGGTTCAGCTGTGCAATACAAAAATCGTAAGAATTTTCTGAACCTTTGCTATCACAAAGAGGATTTTGATGGACTTGAAGCTGAGTGGCATTTTTATGCTACATCACATGGAAAGGGAGTTTGTGATGGAGTAGGGGGTACAGTCAAAAGGCTTGCCACCAAAGCCAGCCTCCAAAATCCATTAGGAAATCAAATTTTAACACCTTTTCAGCTTTTTCAGTGGGGTGTGCAACATTTACTATCCATCACATTTTTCTGCACAACTAATGAAGAGTATTCTGATGAAGAAAAAGTTCTGAAATCAAGGTTTGAAGAAGCTGTGGCAATTTCGGGGACCCAGAAATTTCATGCCTTCGTTCCTCTAGACCTAAATAGGGTAAAAACTAAAGTATACTCATTTTCTGATGATTCAGAAACACATAGAGTACAGATCAGCCCTGGTGATGAAGACATTCCATTTGAAGATGTTGTGGGTTTTGTTGCTTGTGCTTATGATAAAGAGTGGTGGTTGGTGCATGTTGACTCAAAAGATGATGTTGAAAAGGAAATTCATGTTTCCTTTCTTCATCCAAAAGGACCATCACCATCATTCACATATCCTAGGAGAAAAGATACCCTAGCAGTGCCAATGAACTATGTTTTGTACAAACTAAATCCAACCACAGCAACAGGTAGACCCTACCAAGTTCCAGCTGAGGAGAAGGCCAAAGCGACACAAGTTTTGGCAAAGAAGAAAAACCTCCTCTACTGATTTAGATTGTAATGAAAATTGTTCCATGATTTAAAGTAAGTTTAACTGTCTTTTAATAAAATAGATAAGATATCAATTTTCAACAGGAGGAAAGAAACATGTCACTGATTCAGTAAGGCCTGTTGGTTCCAGTTGTTATTTTACCATATGGACCATCATCATCCTATTACATAGACCTAACTTTTTTCAAACAAACTTTTAGGATACAGGCCCTAATGTAAAAAAGTAAATTAGTATTAGAGTAAGTTTAATTACAACAGTATGATTAATTTTTAATAGAATAACAATGAATGAATTTACCAGAATTTCTATATGCCTCAATTCATATAAAAATTAATTTTAGTATGAAACCATGAAAATGCCATCATGAAAATTTGTACACAACTTACTAAAGAAGTTTGGAATAAAATATATTTTTTTCATAGAAATTAAAAATTCCGATTTTAAGTTTTTGATAAAAAAATTTGTTTGAGTTTTTGGAAGAAATATACAGTGATGTGATACAGTCAAGTTACATGTCAATTCTAAAAAGAATGGTACAAATTTGAGCTTTCTGGGACCAACTGTTTTTGAGTTACATGCTTTTTAATATCTCAAAACCTTCCTAAAAACTGTCATTATGTAATTTTTCAAAAATTTTTATCTCAAAAACTATAAGTCCAAAAAAGGTAAAAATCTACATTTTGTACCTACTCAGCTAATACTACCTCATATTAAAAAATCTTAACAATCTGATGACGTGATGTTTGGACCATTGGTTGATTTGGTGTGGAATGACCCCTACGGTACTATAGTTGATGCAGATGTAGATATCTCGTCCTGTGGATCCTGTGTTGAGCGGGGCTCAAGGATATAGAACACGTCAGATCAAAAAATGCATGCATGTTATAACAATAATATAGGCCTACAGAAGCTGCAAGCTGCCAATTTTATCCAAGCTGGAAATATTCCTCCAAATTGTAGAAGGTGTGAGTTATTAAAAATTCCTTGACAGCTGTTTTGAAAGGTTTGCTCTTTCTTTGAATACATAATAATTTAATATTGTTTGGAAGCTTGTTATATATCTGTATTGCAGAATAATAAGCACCCTTCTGAAAGAGTTTTAACGAGTTATTTGGTCTGTGTAGATCATTCATGTTTCTGGTAGTACGTCCATGTACATTAAAATTAGTTTGAAATTTATCAATATTATTCACTACATAACACATAACAGAGTATATATACTCCCCTGTAAGAGTGAGGACTTTTAATTTTCAAATAGCGGTTTACAAGATTCCCTTTTTTTCTTTCCACATATTATTATTGCCCGCTTTTGTAATCTAAATATTTTCTCCCTATGGGAAGAGTTGCCCCAGAATATGATCCCGTACCTCATTACGGAGTGAAAATATGCAAAATATACCATAATTAATGCATCCTGTTTTAATATATTATTCAAAATTCTTAAAGCAAACCACGCTGAACTCAGTTTTGGACTTATCATTTCTATGTGTGTCTTCCAGTCAAGATATTGGTCAATTTGCAGTCCTAAAAATTTTACATTGCTAATTTCTTGTATGGTTTGTGTTCCATAATTAATTTCAAAATTTGAAATACATCTGTTTTTTGTCCTAAATTGTATAAAATGGGTCTTATCAATATTAAGTGTCATTTTATTAGCTAGAAACCATGTGTTTAACTCGTAAAAGCCTTTGTAGCTATTCTCGATAAATGTTCTTGTGACGTTCCTGTTACAAGTACACTAGTATCATCTGCGAAGAGCAATACCTTTGATTCGTCACTTAAGTTATAGGGCAAGTCATTAATGAAAATTAGAAAGAGCAAAGGTCCTAGTATTGATCCCTGAGGTACCCCATTCTTAACAACCCCTAAGTTAAAAAATAAAAAGAATCCAAAATTAAAAAATCCAAATATCCAAAATGACAAAATATAAAAATTAAAAATTAAAAAATCCAAAATTTAAAAAATAAAAAAATTAAAATTTAAAAATAAAAATTCCAAAATTGAAAAATCCAAAAATCCAAAATTCAAAAATTCCAAAAAATTAAAAATTCAAAGAATCAAAATTTAAAAAGTCCAAAATTAAAAAGTTCAAAGATCCAAAATTAAAAAATCCATAATCGAAAAAATCTAAACATCCAAAATTCAAAAAAATCGATAATCCAAAATTTAAAAACTTCAAAAATAAAAATAAATAGATCCAAAATTTCAAAATTAAAAAAATCCAAAGATCCAAAATTTAAAAAATACAAAAATACAAAATTTAAAAAATAAAAATCTAGATTTAAAAAATCCAAATAGGCTATTTAAAAAAACAAAAAAATTAAAATCCAAAACAATTAAAAATAATAAAATCCAAAATTTAAAAATCAAAAAAATCAAAAAATTCAAAGATCCAAAATTAAAAAAAATTAAAAATTAAAAAATTTAAAGATCCAAAATTTTAAAATCCAAAATTTAAAAAAGTCTAAAAGCCCAATATTAAAAAGTTCAATAATCCAAAATTGAAATCCAATAATCAAAAATTGAAATCCAATAAACAAAAATGGAAAAAGTAAAACAATTAAAAAAACAAGTTTCACTTCTGTCGCGTGGCGATCAATGCACACTTTTTTGTGATTTTACTTAGGCCTATATTTAGGCCGTAAAATCGTACTATTAAAAAATGATGAGTTATGATTTACAGTTGCCAGCAACAAAGTAGAGAAGTTAGTGTGTTCATCATCTTTGTTGTAAATGAGCTGCTTTCGAAAAAAAGAAATTCCAAAAAACAAATTTTTCTAAATTTTGCAAAATCAAAGGAATCTGTCAACATGATTTACGTCACATTTCCATTCCATTTCTTCACCGTAGTCATAAAGACTAGGGAATCGTCAATTGATGTAAAATATTTTTCTTCTGTAGTTTATGCAGTTTTATTTGCATTGGAGTGGTTGTCCAGAAGATACTTAACCAGATATTTTTATGAAAATAGTATTTTTATTATATACAGGATCTCAAAATGTATATTTACCAGTGATGCTGAAAACTGGAGATACTAGAGTACCATAAGTAGTGAGCATATGCCAACAAATTACAAAATTCTGACATCTAAAGTTTTGTAAAATGCGGGACCAGCCCTATCCCGTTACCATTACAGTTTTAAGTTTTACTAAACGAAACAACGTTAAAAATGTGTCCCTAAGTGCAAGGATTATAATTAGGTGCAAAATTTGGTACGGTAATAGGCTATATAAGAATACATCCTGTAATTCTCTTACCAGTACCTTAAAATACGTAATTCATGATAACAACATATAATTCACGGCCATCTTATCTGGGTACACAGGTTAACCTACACGACAAACCTCCCGGGATATAATATGGCACATTTTCGAAATGTGTGAATTCGGCATGCCCTACAAAACTAATAAAACTGTTTATAACCTAACAAACCTAACCTAACATAACCAACCTAACCTACCGTAACCAACTTCCACTAAAATAGAATCTACCTGCCACTACTTACCTTAATGCAAAATGGACAGTTGGTCATCCTGCTTTGCTCAGAACCATAATATGGCTGGCGTGTTTTAAGCGCAATAAAAATGAATTGATTGTAATGGGTAAAAATAAGATAAAGTTCTAAAAACAACTAATTCCACCCCATAGTAAATTCCTTGAACAAAAGTAAGTATATTTAACGATGTTTCCAGTTCCAGGAAGGAAAATTGTATTGCTGCGAATATAGTGCTCTACCCATAAAATGCATATGTTGTTGTGGAATAAGGGATGGAAGTACTGTAACTGTGCAGATTAAATGTAGATGTAGATATCTCCTCCTGCAGATCCTGTGTTGAGCAAGGTTCAAGGATGTAGACCACGTCAGATCAAAATATACAAGCATGTTATAACAACAAAACAAAATACTAAATAGGAGCACTGAAGTCAAAATAAACAATGTACAGCTGGAATTAGTAACAGAGTTTAAATATCTGGGTGTAACAATTGATGATGAACTACAGTTTACAAGTCATTATGAAAATGTTATCAAGAAATTGAAGAAGAAGACTTCAGTTCTCAGAAGGGTACAATACTGTTTACAAAAAAAAAACAAACTAAGAAGTATAACTAGTTGGTAAGTGAAGCATAAGTGTCTAAGTTCAACTCAAATTGTAATTATTATATTATAGTTGCTTCACTGTATATGTTCCATCATTTTTTTAAAAACTAAGAAGTGCTTATTTGATACAATATTTAGGCCACATATGCAATATTGTAGTACACTGTTTGTGAGAGCTAGTAGTGATACACTAAGAAGAATCCAAGTGATTATAAATGAGGGGATGCATGCAGTTTTGAATAAGTGTTATGATGAACCAGTCAAAAATATGTGTAAAGAACTGAAAATGCTATATTTTTGTGATCAGGTATATTTGGACTCCATGACGTTTATTTATAAAATTGAAAATAATATGTTACCAAGTATTATGAAAAATTGGCTTAAAAAAATCAAGATATATCTTTCATGTAACTTATACATGAACATAATACAAGAGGTGCAGCAAATTTCTTCTTGAGTTGGCCTTCTAGTGCAAAAGCTACAAAATCAATATTTTATGACAGTGTATCTAAATACAACAAACTTAGTTTTGAAACAAGAACCTCTACATCGGTTAATAGTTTTAGAAACAGTATTATTCAGAAGTTCAAAGACAGTTACGAAAATTAGATGAGAAAAGAGGAATATGTATAAATAACAATTGTAATGGGAATTACCAAATCTTGCTACCAAAATATACAACTGTAACTGTAACTGTAACAATATGAAGAACTGTAAGTCGACAAACTTATTCAAGCTGGAAATATTCACCACCGTTCGTTGCATGATTCCACCGACACCATCAACTTTGCCTTTACCTTGTGAACTGGCAAGGAAATTCCAGTCACCAGTATTACCAAAGTAACTATACAGATATGTGAGATTGGTATAAGTTGATTGAGTTGTGCTGCATGACCATCAGAGAAAATCTTGACACTTTGATGATCTCTTTTTAATTCTGAGAAAGTAACTTTAACGTTGCCCAAACTGAATTGTTATTGTGAGACAGGTCATCACTAGCAATGGCATAGCTGTACACTGTTGTAACCCACAACGCAATTCCTAACAAGATAGTGTGTTCCTATAAAGCAGGGGTGGCCAGCTACCGAGGTGTTGGGAAGGGTTTGGAAAGAGCCGCACATGATTTTAAGGTTAAATGTGAATTTTTTGAAGGTCAAATATAGCAATGTAGGCTAATTAAAAAAACAGCAGCAAAAATTATACAAATTATATTTATCCACAAACTTACATCTCATAACTATTAATACCAGTAGCACAGTAATAAACAGTTGTATGAGGGTCATATCAGAAGTCATGGCAACTATTATTCATCATTCAATAAAGCTGCAGGAAACAGAAATCAGGAAATAAAATTGAAAGTCGTTGAAATGTTCTTCAAATTGGTACTAAATTGGGATCCGGATACAAGGTGCTATAATAGCCATTAATAGAACTGTAAAACGAGGGTTTATTTTGGATCCTACAGTTCGCTTGGAAGAGAATAGGGAACAAGCTAATTGTGTGAGTGCGGAAAAGGAGGCCATATACCAACCATGCATCCCTCACCTTAGTGAGAGCTATAACTAGGGACCGGATTTTTAGGTTTTTAAAAACACTGTTTTAGGTTTTCCATTAGGTGAAATAGTTTTTTTTAGGTTTCTTGTCCAAAATATCGTTTTCGGGTAGAATAATTGGTTTAATGAATTTGAATGTGCTACATAGGATTGAATACATAATACTTGCAAAGTTTAACTTAACAAAATTGACTTAAATTTGTGTAAACTTGCTTTAAGTACTCCATTTATTAGAGGTTTCACTCATGCATTTTTGGCTGCTTATGTATTTTCTGGAAATTATTTAATAAGAGTTTAACAAGTAAGAATAAGTCATTTGTATCGTGAGTTACCATGGACATGCCAAACTATGCTTCACGTGATAAGCATTATCTGTACTGTTCTACTTTATTTCATTCAGAAGAAGAACTAGAATAAGGAATAAAGGAATATGCTTTACTTGATAAGTATTATCTGTAGTGTTCTAGGCCTACTTTCTTTCATTCAGAAGGGGAAAGAATAAGGAATAACTTTTCCTTTGCAGTTTATCAATGAAGCTGACACTTTTCATGCAAATTAAATATGACTCCTAATACATGGATGACGTAATTCATGCAATTTGGGTATTTTAATTTTGTTTGTTTGTTTCTAACATAAGGGAATAATCTGTTATAGTCTGTACACTTACATGGTTTCCATTCTTGTGTAGTTCCTTTTCTGCATGTTGCCATTGTTTTATTTATAGGCTATGATTTATCATTAGACCTCTTGATTTTTACAGATGCATATTTGGTTCCTTTAGGAAAATAATTTGACAAAGATACAATATTGTTATAAGATCGTAGGCTTCCGCGGCCCGAGTTCACAATAAAATCTTCTTGGCTTCCGGGTATCTGCCGCGTCATACTTGAGAAATCTGCCGACGTTTCGACCATCTTGCCGTGGTCTTTATCAAGGCTACTGCAGTAGCCTTGATAAAGACCACGGCAAGATGGTCGAAACGTCGGCAGATTTCTCAAGTATGACGCGGCAGATACCCGGAAGCCAAGAAGATTTTATACAATATTGTTTTACAATTTATGAAAAATGAGCATCCTTATGGTGCCTAAAGTGCCCTAAAATGAGCAGTAGTGCATTTTTTCTGCTTGTGCCTAAAACCACTGATACCGACCTGAAATTGTAGCCTTTCTAAAATTTAGCAAGCTGAATATATCAATTCTGTATACAGCTGGTTTTTAAATGCAGTGCACGCTGCTTATTGTGATCACTTTGGGATGCAGCTAATCTGATAATATTAACCGATTGATAACAGTAGCCGAAGGAATTAAATAAAGGATATTTATTCATATATGAGATAATACACTACAACACAGAATTAAAAATATTTATTCATAAAATAATACATAACTGTGAATCATTGAACCACTCATAGGCTAATACAGTAATAGACTGCAAGTAACTAAATTTTCAATCAGTGACATTGTTTTAAATGGTTTTTACTTTCCTTTAGGAGTCCATTAACCAGTACTCTGTACTCAGTTACAAGTTACGAGCATTTTTGGAAGTCTACTAACCTGTGATAAACACCGTGTGGCAAAACATCTAACGCCTGTCTGTTTACACTAGCCATCACTGCATGTAAACACTGTTATCTTCATAAATCAAAAGATGTAGCTTAACTGAGGGGTGAAACATGTTTTATTACTTAAAAGAGAAAGTTAGGTAAATCCCATTGAGCTGGGAACAGAATTACTACCTCCATTACAACACAATACAGTTGAGTTAGACACGAAACCCTTATCAAAATTTTCAATACCATATAGTACTTGAAAATAAAGCTGCAAAAAGGAAAATGTGATAACAAAAACCGAATCTTTGATAACAATAAACAGCATTTTTTCAATGTACAAGTATTAATCTGTACCGGACATCATAAAAGTGATAACATTACCCGGTTCATAACATTATCCGCAATCACACTGTATACAGGGTGTTAATGAATAACACCGAAACATTTTACCTGTGTATAGAGGGGACATAGACAAACAACTTTTATTCGGACATTTTTGCTCTATGACGTAAAATGTGTATGCTACAGGGCATTAAAGTCCTTAAAATTTTGTGCTCATAAGTCAATAATGGAGCGAAATAGGGTTAAAATTTTCATTAAATTGACTTCATGCCTTCTTAGCGATCGATAAAAACCTGATTCTTAATAATTCATCAACAGCTAGCCTATATCATAATTTAGAATTTTCATAATCTGCAAAATTTACTGACTAATCACATGATTGCCCGCCACTGCATTATGTTTTTATTCCTAATTCCAGACCTAACAAAAATGTTTCGTTTGTCTTTTTTTTCCCTCAGTGTTGCAAGATAGGCTATTGATCGTAATTTTTTACAATTTTCCCGACCACTACACAATATTCACTATTCCTTTGTTTCTCATCGTTTCAAGTATTAGAAGTCAGTGGCGTGCATATCCTTGGGAGATTTTATGTTATAACAGGAAGAATTGAATCCATAGAGCAAAATTCTCCTAATAAAAGTTGCTTGTCTATGTCCCCTCTATACACAGGTAAAATATTTCGGTGTTATTCATTAACACCCTGTATATTCCACACAGGTCTGATAGTTGGATCACTGGTTCGGTAAGCAATACTCCACTCCTACTTGGGATTTCCAAACTAACATGAAAACATTTCACAGGTCTGATAGTTGGAGCACTGATCCGGTATACTGGTAGCAAGACTCCACTCCTGCACATGACAGTGACACCAGAGCAAGGCAGCCGGTACAACGAGTCTCTCCCACCTGACTTGTTATGGCTCCGATTCCCAAACAAAGCTGGGACAGTACCTAATAAAACTTATGCTTATGCATTCCGAGAGGAAATTAAGGATGTGGTGGACAACGAAATGGATCTTAAAGCTACATTTGACCCTGAGATATTCTTCAACATCATTCTGCCACCCATAATATTCCATGCAGGGTACTGTCTTAAGAGGGTAAGTCATATCATTACACAAACATGAATGTAAGCTGTCATGCATTGTAAGATTTCAGATTTTCCTGGCGAAGTTTATTCATAAAGGTTTCTTGGGTTGTCAGCCAGGTTTGTAGGTCAATTAGGTCCGATGTTTCAGAGACGAACGCTGCCTCCATTCTCAAGGTTACTGAAGTGATGTGTCAGATGGAAGACCAGCTACAGACTGTCGAGATGTCACTGTAGGGGTAGTATATATACTACTCCCAAGTTGGGAGGAGTCGACCAATGAGGGGGCACTATCATTTCCATCGGTCCTTTTCCGGGCCAATGTCTCTCTGCTGACTTTAAGTTGTTTAAGACAGCGGTTCCAAGTTGGGTTGATGGCCAGGCCCCCATCTCTGTTAAAGTTATGGGGTTCCAACTTAATTTCAACAGCTTCCTTGATCAGTCTGTCCCAATAGTAGGATGTTTTGGACAGAATAGTTGTCTGGGCAAACTTGATTTTGTGATGAGGTCCCCCGTTGATAGTTTGCTCTGCCACCGCAGACTTCTCCGGGTATTCCAATCTAATGCATCTGACACATCACTTCAGTAACCTTGAGAATGGAGGCAGCGTTCGTCTCCGAAACGTCGGACCTAATTGACCTACAAACCTGGCTGACAATCCGAGAAACCTTTATGTCATGCATTGTTTTGAAAAGAGGAATATAAATGTGTATACATCTTCTCAGTGGCTAAAATTAGTGGGGTGCTGCTCCAGAACATTTTTAGCCTTTGTTTTAAAATTGTGTAACAGGAAACATGTACATAGGCTATATAAAAAGAAAATTTATTCAGAGACTTGATAAAACTTGATAAAAACTCTGTGGCGCGACATCCCCGAAGGGACAAGACCTACCACCCGACTGCTGCGTCATCTACCTATAGGCAGATGGCAGGATTGGGGGGCATGTGGTCAGCATGCCGACGCCCAAGGCCGTTAATGGTGATTTCCATGACCGGAGCTGCTACTTCTCTATCAAGTAGCTCCTCAATTTGAATCACGAGGCTGAGTGCACCCCTACCAGACCTCCCGACCTCAGAAAAATCCGAGGAGGTACCGGGGATCGAACCCGGGCTGACGGATCCGTAGTCAGCGACGCTAACCACAAGACCATGCCGGCGGTCGATAAAACTTGATAGAAGAACAAAATTAAAAAAAAAATTGTATTTTTTTATCTAAATTGTTACAGTTTAAGCTTGATCTATTCATTTAAAAATGAAGTGCATTCTTTTTGTTTTAATTTCCGCAAAAATATCAATAATTTTCTCTTTGATTTGCCATGGTTAAAGATTTCTGTTAAATAAAAGAACAAAAAAATAAATCAAATAGAGTAGCTGGAAACAAAATAATAATCTATACCGGTAATCTAAATCACATGGTTTTTAAGCATCACACACATGGCGCAAAAAAATTGACATTTTAAAAAAGCACTATGTTCAACCAATACGCCAGGGTTGGCACTGTGGATGTGACAGTGCTCTCTCTCCCTTGCAGCCGCTGGCACTATGAAGTGCACAGTTCCATTCAAGGATTTTCTTTTACCTTTTTAATAAAGTAGGGAGTGGCTACTGTGCACTAAGCTTAAGGATTATATATTGTACAGTTATAAAGAAAGACTTAAAGGAAAAGGGACTCATTATATTAAATGTTATCGATAATATCAAGTGGAAATAGGAGGTGCTGCAGTTCCACAGTGCCTATACACAAGCCGCCACTGCATCTTCTAATATTCCACGTTCAATCTTTCTCAGTTAATGCATTGTTATTATAGCCCATGTGTGGATCAATATCATAATAATATGTAATTGGCTGAGTTGACCATAAAATCTTCTTGGTTTCTGGGTATCTGCCGTGTTATATTTAAGATGTCTGCTGATGTTTCAACTGTCTCGCCATGGTCTTTATCAAGGCTACTTCCACAGTGAGTTGCAGTAGCCGTGATAAAGACCATGGTAAGATGATCAAAATGTTGGCAGATATCTTAGATATGACACGGCAGATATCCAGAAGCCAAGAAGATCTTATTGTCAGTATCATAATAGGCTGCATTTCTTGTCTCAAATTGTAAACTTACCTGCTTAACATTTTGTTATTTTCTTCCTTTTTAATGTTTAAAGTAGTCTAGTAGTAAATTATTTTAGGTATTAAAAATCATGTTCTATTTACAATAGGAGGTGTAGCAATTTCTTTAATAGTCTAATAGTTCTTAGCATGGATGTCCCAGATTTCAGTTGTAGAGATAAACACACTTTGATATTTTCTGTAATGTAGTATAGTGAACTGATAGTTGTCGTAAAATAGATACAATAGAGAACGGTCCTGTTTATCTTGAATTTTATGTGCTTTATAAAAATCAAGCCATTATCATGTGTAGCCTAATATGTGTCCCATGAGTTAAGTGTCAGCATTCAGATGGAGAAAAATACACATATGGTGCATCATACAGCTGAAGGGCATTGAGTTTTCATTAGGTTGTCAGCACTGACTTCAGTCTGGACAGAAATTAAGCAAAAAGTGCTTGTTTATTTTATGTTTCTTGGAGATGTAATGTGAATACGAAAATTGCATGTCTTTAGTATCGATCGTGTTACTGACAAAATATTCATTAAAAAAAGAACTAGATTTCTGTTAAAGAGGTCTTGCAAAATACTAATGGTCTTACTAATAATCCACGTGTAACATTTATGCCAGGAATATATACAGCCGAGGAGAAAATTGACTAATAATCCCAGCGTAAAAGACTGAATGTGTGCAACACTTTACACAGCCTATCACCCTTGTATAAACTTGACATAGATAACAAAGATAACCAATATCTGTAACAGCCAGTCGTTTGGTAGATGTCTGATATTGAATTTTGAGATTATGCATCCATTCTTAAGATAATTCATTATGAATCATTCTCAGCTACTTTTGCAGAATTATTAACATTGATCCTTGTTTGCCTATTTTCTTAATTTTCTGAAACCAATTTAGATAAATACTGAAACTTTATTTTCTCATGGCAGATGACATGTTCAGATGCTGTTTGTTCACTGCTCGGATAGATGGGGACACTGGAGGCATGTCAATTATATGCTTTCTATACTGCCACCGGCGAGAAACATCATATCTTGCATGACATGTTTGTTTCACATTCAAACCCCATGTAATCCTCAGCCATTAAACAGGGATTATTAGTGACACGGCTTATGTAGAACTTGTGCGGTGATCAACCAAACAACCATTCAACGCACATGTAAGCAACTTTTATTAGTAAGGCTTTAACAGTACAATACAATATTTATTTATTCAGTACTAATATTTATTGGTTTACATGTGCTTTTAGGGCTGGACAGGTATTTAGATCATAGAGAATGAAACTGTTTACAATACATACGTTCACTAAAACAAAAAGAATTTCTAACTTAGGAGGGATTCTGTAGTTGCATCTACATGAACAAAGACTGGGTTTATTATTATTTGTGCAGTAAGGAAAACAGGCTGGAATGTTTTTTGCTTAAGCAGAACACAGTCTGTTTGTCCATGACGTGTTCTGAGGTTTAGTGATACCCTCATATGTCTTTCAACGCATTCAATAAGAGCACGCATAGAGCACTTGGCACCATGGGTTTAAATCTCGAGTGCTCTGGAGCATTAGAGATGGAAATGGTTAAACCTAATAACGGTTTCAGTAATATTTGGGTTTTGCTGCATATGAAAATACATCACTACTGAATTTCCTGTATCAATTAAGCTTTAGTGTTTGTTCATTTTCATTTACAGAACTTTCTATTATTAGGCTAGTGTAATACTGAATGGGAGAAAAAACTGATAAATTAGCTTTTAAGTCTGATATAAGGAAAAGTATTGGTCCTAAGATTGAACCTTGCGGAAGAGCACATCTTATGACTACTTGAACAGATAAATAGTTCTTAACTCCCCCATTATCATTATGGATAATTTCTTCAAGTTGTGATTAATTTTCCAAATATGATTTCAAACATTTGCGTGCATACCCTCTAATACTTTGTACAAATAATAAATATACCTGTAATTTTGGTTTTCTTATCTATTACTTTTAGAATAGTATTTACATATTGCAAGAGTGCAGATTCCGTTTATTTTTCTTTTCTATAACCATGCTGACATTCTGATAGCAGTTTGTTTTATGTTTTTTTTAAAATTATTATTTTTTTTTTATTTTTTATTTTTCATCATTAAAGGGTAATAATTGCCTGTAAAAACTTTTTCAGGTATTTTTTGGAAAACCCCAATAGCAAAGATTTAGGTTTGTAATTTGATGTTTGTTTATTATTTCCTTTTTTTAAGGTCATGTGTTGGTAAAGGGGCGGATAATGTATTGAGCACAGTGTTTAATTATAAAATTAGGAATATTAATAGTTCCTAAAGAGTTCTTCATTTTTAACCCTGTTATTATTGACGTAATTTCTTTTTCATTTGTTGGATGGTGAAACTGGTGGTACAGTCAAACATCTATATAACGATAAACCCACATTTAGCGATATTTTTCTTTGGTCTCAGCAAATTTCCTATTTTAATAATGTTAATTGTAACTCACCATAGTGATGAAGCTATTCTAGAAACCAGGGGTGCCACCCCCCGAAACTTCATGACTCACCCCCCCCCCCAAACTTCATTGCTCACCCCCCAACCTGATTGGCTGTCGAAAAGGGTGCCCATATGATATTTTCTAGGGGGGGGGAATTGTTTTAATTTATTTATTTTTTGTCGCTTTAATTTCATGGGCCACTTTGTAACATTATATTAATAATATAATAAGTGCAACAATGGCGTAGCCAAAAAATAATTGCGGGGAGGGTCCAAGACTCTAGCACCACTGAGGATGTCTGCTGTAGTTGTGGACAAAACGTTTGGCACACCAATGTCAACTGGACCACGACCTACAAGGCCGGATAATGTTTTTAATATCAACAGTATGATTGTTAATAATTACTTTCCATGCAACTTTTATTTTATTTAATTTTTTTATTTTATTTATTTATTTAACAAAAGGTCCTAGTGAGCCAATTACTCACATTAAGGGAGAGTATTACAAAGGATGACATTTTCATTGTTGTTATAATAAAATTGTTACAATAGTTTACACAAATACGGTAATTACTAGGGCTGAAAATCGATTAAAATTTCTAATTGAGTTAACGCTTAACTTTAATCGACTGATTAATCGACAAACAGGTCGGTATTTTAAACGAAACCAAAGTGTGCATTTAATATTGTTTTACACGTTTAATAACTATTGCACTACAGATAATCAGAAGAAATCCTGAATTAATGAATACCATTATTAGTTAACTAGTGAAAAAATATTGTAACAAGGGCTCGTCGGGGTTCAAAATGAGAACACCTAGTTTATAATTGAAGGATGGAGGTTTCTTTATTTCCTACAAGAATTGTCAATACAGCCAGAAAACTCCAAACTATTCACCAGGTTACTGTCCTGTTCAGTGCTCACTCTCACTGTGCTCAGTCCTAATTACAGCACTGTTCCAGTCCAATCCAGATCATCCCACGTCGCGCAGGTCAACTCCACAGTCCTCGCTGCCGCTGTACGATCCACCCGTCGCGCAGAGTTCCCCGGGACGGCACTGCCTCAGCCCAGATCAGCTCACCAGCTCTTCCGTTCACCCTTCCCTCCGGTCACTAGTTCCCCGTTGACTAGCTCTTCCGCTCTCGGGTCCCTCCGGTCACTGGCTCCTCAGCTTCCCAAGACACACTCACTTGAGGCCGCGCTGATCAGTCCTCTCCGTCCAGCTCACCCTCTGACGCTGACGCTCGCCGCTACTCACGGACCGCCTCTCTGACTGTTCCCTCGTTGACCCTCTGACTCTTCACGGACTGTCTCTCCTCTGATGCACTGACTCTTCACACTGAACCCTCCTTGACTGACTCGACTCGGCTGCTCGCACTCCTTATATAGCCTTAACGAAAGTTCCAGAGTTGAGGTCTGGAAAGCTCTCCGCCCGCGCATGGTCTAGAATGTCCGCGCGGTGCGCCGTCAAGCCCTTAGCGCGTGGCTCCACCTCTGGCCCCTCCCACGAGCGCGCGCCGTCACTCACCGCGCCGTGCCAGGGAGTAGGCCGCACCCGTCGGCACGCGGCTCCAATAGCCGTGCTGCCGTCACGCCCACTGGCGCTCGTCTGCCGTCCATCCACTAGGGGAGCGCGATCCTTCTAGACTCCGTCGTTCTAGTTCTTTCTGGCTTACTCCTCCTTCTATCAGGCTCTAGGCTTTTCTGGCTTTGTCACAATATATACAAAACTTATATTTCCGTTACTTTTTCAGCCAAGACTTGAGACACACGAGTTTGTTGACATTTGAATGTTCAAGAGACGATCGTAGCTTGTTTACAATAATACCGGCAGCACTAAAGACTCCCTCACTCGGCACTGAGAAAGGAGTTTGGTCATTTGACCCATTCCTCGAAAAACTTTTTCAGAATTCGACTAAACCGATTAATTGGAAAATGTAATTGATCGACGATTAAATGTTTAATCGATTAATCGGTACAGCCCTAGTAATTACAATAGAAATATTGTTCACTTAATCATTTAATATAAAAATCTTCAACTTGATTTGAAATTATTTAAGTTTTTTACAAATTATTTAAGTTCTTTACAGATCTTATTTTCTGTGGAATTTAATTTAATTTTATTTGGATTTATTTCTGCATATTTATCTTTAGCCTTTTTTTCCTTGCTTAATTACTTTGTTCAGAATCAGAGGCGTGACGAGGGGGGGGGGGTTTGGGGGTTTGAAACCCCCCCCCCCATTAATTAAAAAAAGGAAAATTGTACAATTTTTTTAAGTCTGCTTATAAATTACTTATTACGAGTATAAAGCTTGGGAAGCTTAAAACTCGTTATTGTGCATCTTAATTTTTAAAATTTTCTGGGGGAGGACCCCCTCTCCCTGTGGGATATTCCATACCCCCAAGACCCCCCAGATCTTATAACTCCCCCCCCCCATATGGTCGGCCTGGTTACGCCTATGTTCAGAATAGCTTTTTAGTTGTAAAAATAAGCAAACCGAGGATTTTTTTTAGGCCTAATTGAGTTTTATAAATATTGTGCAGTATTGTTTTTGTGGTACAGGAGACCTTAATACCTTTTGTGAGTTGTGCATTATATTCTTTTTAAGGATTTGTTTGAATAGTTTTAAGAGGAAAGGCAATATCAAAATAATACTTGAATTTGCAAATAAAGGAGTTCAATTTTCCATTTGGATCAGCCATATTAAATACTTCTTCCCATAATTTATTTTTTTATCAAATGAGTAAATAGTTCTATATTACTATTCTTATATCATCTAGTGGTTTTTGTGGTCTTGGACAAGAATGGTTTGGCACTGTCTGGGAGATTTATTACTAAAACAAGATGATCGCTAAAGCCTTGTATGTTTTTATTGTATGACATTTTGTTTTCCTGATTATAATTTGGTCTAGTATGGAGATGTGGTGACTTGTTATTATGTTTGTTATTTTTAAGTTAAATGTGGATATTAATGTTAATAAATAAGTATTTTTGTTTTGTGTTCTTACTAAAGTCTGTCTACAAGTCTCCACAAATCATCACACTCTTACTTACTTACTCAAATGCAATAGACAATTCCTAAACAAGCTAAAGGAATATTATCTATTTTATGAGACTCGCAGGTTCATTGCCGTGCTTACACGAACCCGCCTATTCTGTGCTAACTCCATCCAACCATCCCTTGCAGATCCTACTTCACGCAAATCTATTCTAATATTGTCCTCCCATCTACGCCTAGGTCTTCCAAGTGGTCTCTTCCCTTCAGGTCTCCCAGTCAATATTTTTTAAATAAGTCTTTCATCCCCCATGAGTGCAACATGTCCAGCCCATTTCATCTTCCGTGACTTAATTACCCTTATTATATTAGGTGTCGGCCATGGTGGTCTGGAGGTAGCGTGCCCACCTCTAGATCCGAAGGTCACGAGATCAAACCTGGACGCAGTTGATGGGTTTTTCAGGACGTAAAAATCCTGGGCAGAGAGTCCTCCGGGAGAAACTTTAAGCTGGGGGCCCGTGTCGTAGGTTTACGGCCCGTAAAAGAACTCCAAGCTTAAATTAGAGCCTCTGGACAAAATTTATCAGCCCTTTCATGTCTTAGTTTCCGGAGGGGGGTTGAGAGGTGATGGGCTTACCACCTGTCCCTCTGCTCTCTCTGGGAAAACAAGTGTAACAAAATTCACATAGGTAACAGAAACCTCCACTTGGAGGTCATTTGCCCCAACATAGGGGATATAGAAAAACAGATACAGATTATATTAGGTGAAGAGTACAGGTTATGAAGATTCTCAATCGTTACACTCTTATTTAGTTTTTTTTTTTTTTTTTTTTTTTTATATATATATATATATATATATATAGATTTACTAAGCAAAAATTCCAGCTTTTTTAAGGAAGTATTTAAATTGGGGTGCTACATAGGCATAATATAATAATTTGCCATAATCTGGAAGTTCAATCTTTGGAGATGTTAACCAGATAATTAGCGTTATTATAGTTTGTGTTAATTTTCACAAAAATGCAGCTCCCACTGTGTTATAAGTAGTAGTTATAAGTAGTAGTGTTATAAGTAGTTGCCTTGAGGGTATAACCAGTAACTTACACTTATACTAGTTAAAGAGATTTCGTCCACCTTATCGTTAATTAGTTTTCTGCCTTTTTAATGGAATTGATTTGAACTCACGAGAGCCTTTTCTATTTAGATGAATTCCATCTCTGAAAAAGTCAGTGCTTGTAATCCAGCAATTTTCTTCCATTGTTACTCAATCCCTTATGGAGCACAACCAGTTGGTTGATGCGGTTTATTCTTCCTACAGTATGCCACTTAAACTACTTTAGTTTTTGTTGAGATTTCCTTTATTCTAGCTGTTAGATCCATTATATCTCCCGTTATATCTTCTGCCTGGGGTACGCCGTAGTGTAGTGGTCGAGGCGCTGCGCTTCAAACCGGAAGTCGCGGGTTCGATTCCCGATGAGGTCGTTGGAATTTTTCAATTGGCCTAATCCTTCTGGTGGCACTATGGCCCCTGGGGTCGACTCAGCCTCTAACAGAAATGAGTACCAGGAGCAATCCTGGGGGTAAAAGGCGGCCGGTGCGTAAGGCTGACAACCTTACCACCTTCATGTGCCGAATGTCCAAAATCTGGGAGCCTCAACCTCCTAGAACCCTCTGGGCCTTCATGGCCTGTATAAGGATCACTTTATATCTTCTGCCATAACATTCGACCTAATAATGTGCAACACTGCTGCTTTAGGTTGATTCTTTAGAAGGTACATTTCATCCATCCCGGGAAAACAGTAGGCCTATACTCTATGGCCTTGTTTACGACATCCTTTTGCTGAGAATTTTAGAAGATAGTTGCCCATGATGATCACTTCTGAACAAGGTATTGCCTCATTTTCTGCAGTTTCCCGTATTTCTATACCTGCATGATTAACTTTCCAATGGTAATTTGAATTGCTATTCCCATCACAGATTGAATGAGGTCTAGCTATCAATAGGCCTGCGTCAACATTACTTTGTGGGCTTCTCTAAGAGTTTACATCAGTGATTTCATCTACAGGGTGCGGCATTTAAAGTTTCCCATTTTCAATACCATGTAACACATTTATTTAACAAAGAAATAAGCTACATTAAACATTTTTAAAAAACTTACAGTCTTGGATTTACAATTCTGTTCTTACTTTTTCAATATGATTTCCTTGAAGTGCCCTCCATTAACTTTAACACACTGACCCTTGTACACGGGCCATTGCGGGGTGTGTGGTGTCTTGCGTAACATTTGCAATTCCTGCTAAATTGCATTGTTAAGACTGTTAATGTCAGGGAGGGCATGAGTGAAAACTTTAGACTTCAGATAGTCCTACAGAAAAAAAAAAAAATCTGGTGCAGTAAGGTCGGGAGATTTGGGGGGAAAGAATTTGGAAAGAATTCGGCCGGCGAAAGCAGCATGAAGGGTGTCCATTGAGAGATGTGCAGTATGTGCTACCCTACAACACCATCCTGTTGAAACCACAAGTTACGATGTGTCAATTCCAATTCTGGTAGGAAGAAAGTTTGCACCATGTTATTGTAACGTTCAGAGTTGACAGAAACCGAAGCGCCATTATCGCTCTCAAAGAAATAAGGGCCAATAATACCCTGTGCTGCAATGGCACACCACACCACGACCTTAGGACTGTGAAGTGGCCGCTTGTGGATTGTGCGTGGATTTGCAGGAAATTGCAAATGTTACGCAAGACACCACACACCCCGTAATGGCCCATGTACAAGGGACATTGTGTTAAAGTTAATGGAGGGCATCTCAAGGAAATCATATTGAAAAAGTAAGACCAGCATTGTAAATCCAAGACTGTAAGACATTTAAAAATGCTTTATGTAGCTTATTTATTTGTTAAATAAATGTGTTATGCGGTTTTGAAAATGGGAAACGATAAATGCCGCACCTTGCACAAGCATCTCATGTCTATTGGCAGTGAGATTTTGGCTTCTGTTTTCAATTTTTTGTGAACTATTTATTTTAACTCTGTTTATGGTCTAAATCTTTGCTCCGTTACTGATCTTGGCCCTAATGAGTGTGCTTGGTTGGTTGTATTTTGGTATGATGTTTCCCATTTTGACTGGCTTTTTTTCTAGCTTGTCATTCTTTTCTTACAAGTTAATCTTTCTTTAGAAGTTCCTCTATATTTTCCCTACTCAATGCCACGATAATGGCACCTGTAGATTTTAGTTCCTGTTGTATTTCTTTCATAGTATGTGTCATATTGGCAATCATGGTTCACTTGTGTCAACAATTGCACAGCTGTTATGTACCCACGTGCTACACCTTTTTTGTTACACTATTTACAATTGAGCCCATTTTCCCTTTCACAGAAATACTACTACAATACTTTCTTCCACTCTTTTAAGATATCCTTGAAGGTTGTTTTCTTCGATGTTTTGTTGCATGTTATTATCTTCGGCAGTGATTCTGTACAATTATTGTTTCTTTCATTTAATCAGTCTCTGTGACTAGTGTATGTAACATTTTTTAACATAGTGGTGTCCTTTGCTTTTCATACATGCTGCGATTCAATTTTCTTCTCTGTTCTTGATGTCTGGAAAATCCATTTTCTAGAAATCCCACTTGTTTAATCTGTATAACAGTATTAGAATCTAGTATACACACTTTGGTTCCAATAATTTAACTTCTTCCAATATTATTTAATCTTAAATCCACACTGTCGTAGTGGTGGATCACCTAGAGGAACTTCATGTCTGTTACCCATTCCTCAGCTTATTATTATTATTATTATTATTATTATTATTATTATTATTATTATTATTATTATTATTATTATTTATAACATAATATTTGTCCTTAGTGTGAATTTTAGTATCTATGCTAATGACTTGAAGACAAAGGACAATTTAATTTTTGTTATAAATGTACTACTGATTGCAGATTTGAAATACATAGAGAATAACTTGATCTGATTTGCTGGGATGTTACTAATCTGTTAAGCACATTTATTTATTTTAATACTTATTAGCTCCTGTCCTAGATATCTGTCAGAGGCCTCTACATGCACTGTAAAATTTATAATGTATAATTATCGTATGTTTTCTAAACTACTTATAACTAGGGACCGGATTTTTAGGTTTTTAAAAACAGTGTTTTAGGTTTTCCATTAGGTGAAATAGTTTTTTTTAGGTTTTTTGTCCAAAATATCGTTTTTGGGTAGAATAATTGGTTTAATGAATTTGAATGTGCTACATAGGATTCAATACATAATTAACACGTCTTCTTAAAACACAGGGTGACCACTCAGTGTGAATAACAAGACAGTACTAAAGGCTTAAGGCAAACAAACGCTTTAAAACACAGAAATCTATATTCTTGTTCATACACGGCAACAATGGTTGTTCGTACGAATATTTTAAAAGGAATATGCCGGTACTCTACACTTCCTCTCTTGATACTGTCCATCCTAGACGACAATGGGTTGAACGAAACGCTGGTGGTATTAATTTCAACCCGTCAAAAATTATTGTCTCTCCGCAAAATATCGATTCCTCAACTGACAAACAAAAAAGACAAAAAAGTATTCTAAATTAGATATTTTAGGTTTTATATCCCGTTTAGGTATATTTAGGTTTTTATACCCCATTTAGGTATTTTTAGGTGCCACAGAATTAATGTGGGTGAATCCTATGGACATGATTCGAAAAAGCGTATGAGCGCTTTTTGTTTTGGAAGCAAGGAAAAAAATAGGTAAAAACCTAAGAATCCGGTCCCTACTTATAACCATTATTGATAAACTTAATTTTTGTTCAGTGAGGGATTAGTTGTTTTGTATAAGAATTTTTTGTCCACCTTATACCCTCTTGTATAACCTAGGATATCCAAGGGATTTTTGCCAGTAACATTCACAATGTATGCTAGTCTTTATATTTGCATATGAGTTTATAATAACAGCTTATTCAGTAATTTGTTTCGTCTAGGCCTATATGTAAAGTTCCTATTGTCATATACCCTTAAAAGATTTTATAAAACCAACTATCGACAATTAAAAGATATAGTTTTGTAACTCTTATGGAGTAGCTTACACTAATTCCGCAAAGTTTATAGACAGTCTTTAATGTAAATCAGAATCTGCTGAGTCTTATCATATATTCACTGATGAGTTCTATCACATTCACTAATCTTATGTAAGATGTATTTACAACCTTGATTCACTTGTATGCTAGTCTTTATATTTGCATATGAGTTTTTACAGTAGTAGTTTAATCAGCAGTTCATTTCATTCAGGCTTTTTTTTCAGTAACATTTTATTACAGCATGCTCCATTACGTTTCGTAATATTAATGCTTATGTACTGCTTAATTATAATTATAAAATTACTGTACAATGATTATTGGATCTTATTCAATTATGTTCTGCCAATTTTGCAAGAGTTCAAAGTCTATATTATTTATATATTTTTTAAATGGTTTTAGGTGCTTTTCCATGAGTTCTTGTTTGTTAATAGGCCACTTCCCACCTTTCCGTTGAACAGCTTTCTTGAAATTGTTTTTTTCACTGTTTAATATCTCACACTCCCATAGAATGAATGTAATGTACATAAAAAAGGAGTTTAGAAATTTAAGAAAGAAAAAGAAAAAACAGTGATAACTTAAGCTACTCTAATAGCTGCAAAGATAAAGGTACAGCAGGTACTCTTCCACTTGCTGAGTGTCATATCTGAAATTTTTATGGATTTGTGATGAGGAATGAGAGGTAGCATCTAAGCATACTACAACCTTCAATAAAAATGCAGTAGATTCCCCCTTCCTCAATACCATCTTATCACTAACCAGGCGAATACGAGTCGTCACTGGAATACTTAGCCTGGAAGCCAGACTTAAGTCATTGGCATTGACAAGTAGGTCGTCCTTGCACCATGAAGTCATATCAGGGTGTCTTTTATTAGTTGTTTGTCATATGTCCTTGTGTGTTAATGTCTTATTGTCTTTGTCTGTATCTGCTATTTATATAGTCTTCTTTTGATTTCTGGGAAACTTATTTTGTTGTTTCATCCAACAACACCCATAAGTAGGGGTCTCTCATATCTATCAATTTGGAACAACTGCACAGGCCAAAGCTATAAGTTTGCCAAATGTCACATTTCTTTCTCATCTGGAAGTGGGTAAACATTAAAGTGAGTGAGTGAGGGTAAAACTTTTTTTGGAGGGTAAAAAATGAAAAAATAGAACTTGAAATTTTCCCTTCAGTTTTAGGATGAAAGCTCTAAGTTTGCCAAATTCAAAGTTTTTAACTATGTGAAAATAGGACTACATGTCAGTGAGTGGATGATCTTTGCTGTTACAGATATTGAGACATTTTTCTATACTTTTAAGGCAGATAGAAGTACAACATTTTACACGCTTATGGCAGTTGGATATACCAATATTCCTGCCAAATTTTACAATTCTAGCTGTCCTATAGGTGTGTGTCAAAAATTACTTAATGTGAGGAAAATATTTAAAATTTACTTGTAATTAAAAAACCTAACTACCTTAAGGTATGTAACGCCATATAAATTCATAGGCCCAAACATTGTAGATTTTTCAAAATCCATTACTGTTGTGCATCCAGTTTTTATACAACTAACCATTTAGCTACTGTAAGCCTCCAAAGATGACCTGCATAGACCGTAAAGTTACGTATGCCATTTTGAATGTTTTCTGGGGATAATAATTTAAAAATTGGAACATTTTGGAATATTTCTATGGGTTAAAGCTAGTTTACATGATGAAACTAGGTTTCGTAGCAACTTTCATGAAAGTGATTTCGTGAAATTAACTACAAACATTTCCTTCTAAACAAATTCCAATGCAGTAATAATTTTTTTTGAAATCCTACAAACATGTTCAGACCCTGTATAAATCCAGAAATTTCACAATTTCCACACTTCCTCACTTTATTTTACAAAATGGGAACAAGCTGAAGACTTGTATCACCTCGAAACTCATTATAGTTCTATAAAAAGTTGGAATCAGTCAAAAATGCATGGTGTTGCCAGTTTATATCCCATATGTCCATTCAAGTAAAAACAGTTGTGGAACTTAGTTAAGAAAACTAATTTCGTCATGTAAACTATTCTTCACAGGCTAAGGGCCGGTATTATACTCATGGTTTAACCTCCAGTTTTAGTTTAAACTTTAGTTTTTCAGATTTATGCGTATTATAAACGATAACTACAAGTTAATCTTAAGTTTAACCTAACTGGACCTTTTCTACCGTTTAACCTACAGTTTAAGACGTAATAATTATTTTAATGAAAATGGCTATAAAAACATGATTATAAGACAGTATTATGGCTCAATTTCGGATACAACATGCTATGAGAAGATGAGACAAAACTCAAAGTAATTCTATTTGTTTACTTTCCGAAAAGGAAAGAAAATAGAAGGTTGTATTGTAAAACAAATGCTAATACAATATAATTTTTATGAGCAATGAATAGCTATTTATTTTAGCTGTGATTGAAATAAACTTACACTGAGTAAAACTGAATTCAATTTTCATTTAACCGTTTCTTTAATAATAAAATTTCTAGCTTCAACTTCTCTTCATACAAACAAAAAAATACAAGCGAATTAGCACATCTTATTGTTTTTCTTTTATTTCCAAGGCCAATTCGTCTTCTTTTTTCAGCCAACAGGTCTACCAACACCATTGCACTACGGTTTAACTTAACCAGAACATTATGAAACGGCAGCTAGAGTTAAACTTTAGATTAGGTTTAACTTAATCTAAAGATCAACTTTGTTTATAATACCGGGCCTTAGAGCTGTAAATATGCCAAATTTCAAGTTCCTGGCTCATCTGGAAGTGGGCAAACAATTATGTCAGTGAGTGAGTTAGCCATGCAGCTCTGTAGTGTAGCGATGATATGCTGTTTGAAAAGCATGTGACACTTAATTGGTCATTACTCTGGTAATGGCCAACCAATTTGGTCCAAAGTCAATAGGGTTTTTCCTATAGACTTTTATAAGTGTGTATACCAAGTTTCATGAAAACCTAGTAATGGATTAACAGGTGGTCAGACATTTTTCCCATTCACCAAGTAATCTTAGAACGTACCATTCTGATACTTAATAAATGTTACCGGTATGTTTAAATTTATTTACAGGTTTTCTTCCCATAATACACTGAGTACTTCACATTCACAGTAGCATGTTGCTAGGGCAATTTTCACTTACGACGCAGTTATCAGGATTTCGGCATATCCAAATCATACCAATCTCCAATTAGTTCAGTTAATTAATTCTACTGCAAAGTAGAGTATTACCCTCTATGTAGGGGGTTTTATTACATTTTTATTAATTAATTTTGATATTTTAATTTAATTTTGTAAAATCTTGTTCTTAGAGATAATATTTCTTCTCTATCACCACTGTCGGCCGCGGTGGTCTAGAGGTAGCATGCCTGCCTCTGGATCCGAAGGTCGCAGGATCGAACCCAGCCACGGTCAATGGGTTTTCAGGACGTAAAAATCCTGGGCACAGAGCCCTCCGGGAGGGACTTTAAGCTAGGGGGCCCGTGTCCTAGATTTACAGCACGTAAAAGAACTCCAAGCCTAAATTAGAGCCTCTGGACAAAATTTCTCAGCCCTTTCACGTCCAAGTAATACCTTAGTTTCCTGAGGGGGGGGTTGAGAGGCGATCGGCTTGCCACTCGGAAAATAAGCATAACAAAATTCTAGTTATCAGAAACCTCCACTTGGAGGCCCCTTCGCCCCAACATTGGGGTCTATAGGGTTCCAGACAGATCAGCACTGGATGTTAAATAGGGGATTACTATCTTGAACACAGTAGTAGCATTTTATAATGTTGTCAATGGATTTTGATAAAATTGTGAGGCTGTGGATTGCTGTCCTCATCTGGTTAATAGTGCAAGCAATATTCTGCTGAATGTCACTACTCGGTCTACTTTATACAATGAATTGACATGAGGACACATCGTTTCAAGTACAATGATCGTATTTCATAGTTCTAAATCATTCAAATATAAGTGTGCAATTCAAAGTATCATTATATCCGTGATGGTGTAATGACATGAATACTGATGACTATTTTTTTTCAAACAGAAATACTTCTTTCGCAATCTTGGAGCCATCCTGACGTTTGCATTGATTGGAACAACTATTTCATCGTTTGTTGTTGGGTAAGAACATCGTTATTTTTTATTGGCTGTCACATCTGCTCAAATTCTCCTGAATTGTTCTCATTGGTTGACTCCTCAACTTCCTCTCATTCCTTGGCTTCTCCCCTGTCCGTCACATGTGTGAGTCTGATAGTCTTGCTGGGGAAGCGCATAATGGACCAACAAGCAAAGGTGAATAAGGGCGGAATATCCCGTGGCTCACTCAGTTTCCTGACTTAGCCAGTTGTGATACCTGAGAAAAAGGTCTTGGAGAATAATCCCCCTAGGACACTCCCAGCTCTGTAGCAGTGAATTTGAGGATGAAGTGGCTGCAATCCCACTGGAGATCCTTGGAAATGTAATGAACAGTTTGAGTTCACAACACCATCTTGTTATCTTCAAGAAATAAAATTTTCAGTTCTTATTTTCGAGAAATAAATCTATGGGATGATAAAGGAGGAGTGTAAAATATTGGCAACATTAAAAAAGAATTATTTTATTGGTAAAGAATTAAAGCTAATTATTTACTATTTTGTTCTGTAACAACAGAAAGATTTATTTCTCGAAAATAAGAACTGAAAATTTTATTTCTTGAAGATAACAAGATGGTGTTGTGAACTCAAACTGTTCATTACATTTCCAAGCATCTCCAGTGGGATTGCAGCCACTTTATCCTCAAATTCACTGCTACAGAGCTGGGAGTGTCCTGGGGGATTATTCTCCAAGACCTTTTTCTCAGGTATCACAATTGGTTAAGTCAGGGGACTGAGTGAGCCATGGGATATTCCCATTCCTAGAAGTGAAATGTTTTGGAAACAAAGCCATCACAGTGTCCTTAGAGATGCATGCTGTGTGGCACATAGACCTGTTATGTTGGAATAATGTTCTTCATTCACAAACAGATGTGTTGTGGAATGAAAGAATGATCCAACATTTTCACGTAGCACTCCACACTGTATTACCAACTTCTCCAATTGCCCCAGGTGATGGCATTGCACACCATACTGCCTCTTTTTCAGCATGGAGACGCTTTCATGAAATTCTCATGGGTTATTCTCACACCAGCAGTTTGAGGTCGCAACTTCAGGAACGTGTGCATCTAAATGGATACCACCTCGCAAATATTACTTCAAGAAAGAAATTTTTATGCTTGTATAAAGCAAATTCCAAATCCTTAATTTTCATTTCTTACCAATAATTTTTTTAAATGTTGTCAGTGTTTATAGTACTTTGTTATTTTCTGGTTTCATTGTCCCACCCTTTATCATTAAGTTGAGTATATTATATATATCACTTGAAAGTTAACATTTTTATATGTATGCAATGTATAATAGGTTGATCATGCATAAGTATGCATGTAAGATAATCTTTTGTTTTTCCATTCCTTATTTTCTTTGGCAATTTCTTTCAGATTTTGTCTTTTTTGACATTGTAAGAAGTGATACAATAGATGTTCTTCTTTACTGAATTAAAAAATACAAAATTTGCTTATGCATTTGGTGTTAGGTTCGTTGAAACTGTTAGTAGTGCAGACTTTGTGTTGAAAACTGTGCACTGTCGGTTATATCTGACCTTGTTGGGCTGATGATGGCATTCAATATATAAAATTCCAGGGGTATTTCATTCTTTAAGCAGTATTTCTGAGGGTTCTGTTGACAGGAGTAGTGATACAAGTCTTGGACAAAGAATAGTTCCTTTGCCAGTTCATAGGAGATGTATTTGGAAACTCCAAGAGCTCTTTACTGATTCCCATCACTGCAGGTTGTTGCCAGATTTGGTGGATGTAGTATGTAAACATTTGTCTTGTTTCACTCCTGAATAGTTGACTGCTGTGTCCAGAGAAAGTAATCTGATATTTATGCTGTCACTCATGGCCTAAAGTTACCGTATTTACTCGAATATAACGTGCTTCTTTTTTGTTCATTTGTAGCTTTCAAAACTGAGGTGCGCGTAAATTCGAGGGCGCATTAAATTTGAGTCAAAATCCATTTCGTAGTTTGGAGCAGTAACTTTTTTATCTGCATCAAAATGCATTGCTGTAATTCTCGACTTCATTAATTTTATCATTGGCCTATTACTAGCATTACATAGAGCGTATAAAAATACTAGTTAGTAGTCATGAAATGGAGGGCAAGAAGAGAAGAATATCTTATGATGCTGCTTTCAAGCGTGAAGTAATTCTTTATGCTGAAAAAATTGTAATAGAAATGCAGGAAGAGAGTTTGATGTAGCTGAGAGCAACGTTCACGCCTGGCGGCATCAGAAGTACCTATCCTACCATTGATGCGCATTACATTCGCCAACAAACTCTTTTTTTTTTATGATTTCAAGTTTCAAAATCGGGGTGCACATTAAATTCAAGGGCGCATTATATTGGGGTCAATACGGTATAAATATTGTTAATTCTACAAAATATTTAGGAATAATAATTTCTAAGGATCTTTGCAGCCTTGATACTGCATAATTGTTTAACTAAATTAAATAAGATAAATAAATAAGATTCAAAATGTTAAATAGGATAGGATACAGCTTTAGTAAAATCAGAAATAATTTTTGCATCTGAAGTATGGGGGGGAGGTAGTAATGTGCATATGATGAGAACCATGTTCTGCAAACAAATATTGCATGTCATGATGTCAAACCTAGCAGCTTGATATGAATTAGGATATGACAGTAGTATGGGCATTGTCTTAAATAAAATTTTAAATTATTTCAGATACATTGAAAGACGCAACGAAGATATAGTGAAAATTTGCTTTTAATTTAAACTAAATTACAATGGTAATTGAGAGAAAATGTTAGACAAGATAGGTTTAAAATGGATGTGGAATTTAGTTTTGAATCTTGATAAAAATAATATGATTTCAGAGATGGTTATCAAAAGATGTAATAATTTTATTCATTTTGCAATAGTGAGGGGAAAAATTGTTAGAGTTCTACTCTACTGTTCTAAGTGGTCCACTCTGTATATTGTCTTTTTACAACATCTAGTACAGTACAATGGTGAATCCTGATGTTTTACAATTTGCAAAGATTTCTGATGCAAGTGTGTTCAGCTATTGCTAAAATTGCAGAGAGTGAAAACACAAAAATGTGTTTTTTTAATGTTTGTCTAATGAACAAGTTGGGAAGCTCCTTTTCAGATCCTTGTTTAGGCCAAGTGGAACTGCATTTATCACTACAGTGCTACAAAGAAGTCAGGGGCAGCAAAAGAGTTGGCTCTGTTAAGGACACTGTTCCTGGAATATTTACTATTATAGAAATGTCATCATATTCTTGCTTTCTACTTGTATTTTGCTATTGAACATGGTGTTTCTGGAGTGGACATTATTATGTTTTTTCTCTTATTTTAAGTTTTTTCTGAAGATCCACTGTCTGAATTTGGGTCATTGATAATTATTCTACAATACAGTTTCTGTATAATTTACATTAACCGTTAAAAAAAAAGCCTTAAAGAAACACACTACTATTATTTATCGAAATGAATTTTAATTGCAATACTTTGCAAGTCTTGCCAACCATGACAGCTGTATTCTAGAGTAAAAAGTAATCTATTGGAGCTGTGTTTCTTTTGAACTGAGATGGTAATATGGAACCTTAGTTGGTATTTTAAATGGGGATGGGCTGAATCAGTCACGTCTATGCAATCGAAACTGCTAAGCCTGCATTTACTGTCACTTGTGTCGTTGTTGCTCTCAGCAGTGTCACCTGGTATAAATTCTTCCTCAACCTTACTAAAGTCACTAATATGTTTTGTTTAACACAGACTCTATTACAAAGTTAAGCTGTTCCTCACTTAGCATCCTCGTGGATACCATTTTACTATGAAAACAGTAAATAAATACAATAGAAAGACACAAGAAAAATTTACCCCTTCAAGATTATTTATATTTCCTTGACTAATGCAATCCACGAGGCAATGATGTGCTGAATAGATTTCACTGCAGGAAGTGTGAAAGAGACTTCCCATAAAATCTAGTATCAATTTTGTGCACTTTGTCGCCAGAGAGACAGGTTGGTGAAGTGAATTTAATATATTAAGTTCCACACTACCACAGGCGACATTGGATTTAATATATAAAATATCACGCGGGAAGGTTAACATTCAATCTGTTACAAAGTTTAGATTGAAGTTTTTTAGACAGTGAAGCTTTACTAATTATTCAAAAGTAGTCGAAGGTTTAAAACACTTTTAGCTCACTTTACGTACCATTACTAGGACGTGTTTCAAGAGGTTAGTTCCCTCCTCGTCAGCTAGTGGTCGACTGGCGCTCTAGCGACTGTGTTGTGTGAAGTTCTGTATGCTGCCATCTGTTTTCTTTGTGGTGAGTCTCACGACGTCATCTGCAGGCAGGATCTCGAAGTTCATGGCATGGTCTTCATTCTTGATAATGAAGATTTTTTCCCATACATTCAATTCGGATGTTTTTTTTCACATGTTTTAACAGTTTTATATCTTTCTTAACATGGTGGTTTTCTGTCCAGCAGTGGTGAGCTACTGCGGATTTTTCAATCTGTTATTAGATGTGTGATGAAATGAATAATTAGTTAAACCTTATTGAAACCAGTGTTAAACTTAAGTACATCTGGTGAAATCAGCCCATATTCCTCTTTAGCTATGAGCCAGTCTGGAATTTTTTGTGCTTCCAGCATACATTGAAAAGTGTAGTCCAATTCAGCTTGTTTTTGTGTGTATCTATTGCTTCTTTGTTTTCATTGACATTTGCATGTAATATAGGCTCTTTTGAATTCCTTATGTTTGTATACTATGATATCCATTGACTTGTAATATTATCTCCTTATGTACCGTCTGTTTACAGAGCTCTGATGTATGGGTTCATTCATCTGATGCCCAACCTGAAAGGGAGCTTCACATTCTTGGACACACTGTACTTTGGTGCACTCATATCATCTACAGATCCGCTCACTATTCTGGCTATTTTTCATGATCTACATGTAGATGTTAATTTGTACGCCCTAGTGTTTGGAGAAAGTGTTCTGAATGATGCAGTCGCAATTGTTCTCAGTGGGTAAGTGAATATAATATTGCATGAATGGCATATAGCAAATATGTTAGTATTATAAATGGTTTATTCAGAATTCATGCCTGGAGTGGGTCCCCTTCGATTACAGTGTATTTCTCAGGGGGCCCTACCATAAAACTACTAACAACAATTTCTTACAGAGTATACAGCCTATTTTTAAACCTATATGAAAACATCTGTTGTATGCCAGAGTCGAAGTTCACAGTCACTGCTGACTCAGCTCCTGTCTCAAGGCTGCATTGTGTTGTTACACTGTAATCTGATCAGGTATTGACTTTGCATATAGTGATCATAATTATTATCTCCAAATGAATGGGTAATCATAATTATAATGTTAACCTGAAAAAAACGCTAATTCTATCAATCATAACATACTTAACCTAATGAACAATATTAACAATACTATTAAACATCATTAGCTAATATCTCCTCTTCTTTTGTAATTGAAACTTCCCACTCCTTTTTAATTTTATACAATAGTAGCCCCACACTTCTTACATCGATTTTTATGCTTTTATTTATTATTCTGTTATATATGATGCTCGGATGAGTATTTAATATTTCGTTATTTAGATATTTCCTTCTCCAATTTTCTGTTTTTGGACACTCTAATATTATAATATGTTAGTATTACATATAGACAAGTCAAAAGTGGTCATATTCACAGCATCGTATTTAAAAATAAAGTTGCTTACATCCATAGCATTCCTCAAGCTACACGTGCTCCCCAAGTATTGCTATACGAGCCACAAATATGGCATGATACTTTTCACAGGAATAAATTCTGAAGTTGAAAAAGGTCCTTCATTCTGCTTTACGGGTAGGGACCACTTTGGGACTAGAGAAAAGAATGCTAAATTGGAATGCAGGAGGTATGTCCCAATCCAAAAAGAAAGAAATTGATAAAATAGCTACGAATCTGGATATAGTAAAAGTAAAAAGTAAAAAGTAAAGTTTTCCCTATACAGGCCATGAAGGCCCAGAGGGTTCCAAGAGGTTGAGGCTCCCAGATTTTGGACATTCGGCATGTGAAGGTGGTAAGGTTGTCAGCCTTATGCACCGTCCACCTTTACCCCCAGGATTGCTCCTGGTACTCATTTCTGTTAGAGGCTGAGTCAACCCCAGGGCCATAGTGCCACCAGAAGGATTAGGCCAGTTGAAAAACTCCAACGACCTCATCGGGGATTGAACCCGCGACCTTCTGTTTTGTAGTGCAGCGCCTCAACCACTACGCTACGGCGTACCCCAATCTAGGTATAGACTGCTTCATAATAACAGTGTATAATCTAAGTCTTGACACAGAGAAATTCTACACTTTAATAAAATCAGGTAAACTGATATAACAAAGTGCCAGTATGTTTTTGTTGAATCAATTATAACTGCAATTATGATATGCAGATATTAAGTTTTCTAATCAGATTAAAATCGACCAGCGTCAGCTGAACTACAGATTTGTGATACCTTGACAGTCGCGCACTCACATAAAAATAAAAAATTAAATTAAAAAAATCCATGTCAAATCGGCCGGCTCCGGGATTTGATCCGAGGACCTCCAAAATACGAGTCCAAGGCGTTACCATTTGGCCAACTCAGTCAGATTCACGGTGTCGTTTGATAAGCATAAGTGAAGGAATAGTGTTAACTGTCAAATTATACCGGTAGACAAAAATTAAAAAAACATGTGACGTTTAATTAGTCGTTACTCTGGTACCGATCAACCGATTAGGTCCAAAATTAATAGGCTTCTTGCCATGGACATTATAAATGCGTATACCAAGTTTCATGAAAATCCGATAAAGCATGTTTGAGTTATGGGGCCTTTTGTTATATAATACCATAAAAATGCACTAAATTGGGCATTATTCCGGTACCGGTCAAACGATTTGGTCCAATATCAACAGACGTCTTCCCATGAACATTATAAATGCGTATACCAAGCTTCATGAAAATCCGATAAAGCGTATTTGAGTTATGGCACGTACAGACACATGGACAGACAGACAGATGGACGGACAGACATTCTTCGTCCCCCACACACAATCTCATAAAGTACCATACTGGCATTTAAAACATCTGTCTAAATCCAGACAAATTGCAAGTGGTATTATGATAGGAATGAAACTGGGACTCATTGCTTATGTAACAGCACATAAAGAAATGAATGACAGCGACACATTAGAAATTATTGAAATAGAATTCTTGCAAAATCAGCAGAAAGAATCACGTTCACAGATGTGCAATCCACCGAATAAAAATAATTCATCTGGCTTTATTTAACATTTTAATGTCTTGAGAGGCGATATTCATAGCACCCATAGAACTCAGTGCCTCTTTCTCATTCTCTTTTGCATTTCATTTGTGCAATTCATAGTTTTCCGCCATCTCTTGTTGTGAAATATCAAAATGTGTTTATGTATTAATCAATAGCTTGCTTACTTTAATGTTTTCAATTTTAGTTCTGGTAGCCACAGTCAACAAGTTAATTACTTGGTGAATTCTTCTTTTTCCTCGTGTCGTGTAATGTATGAAAAGTTTTTCCTGGGTTTTGACTACAACAATTTAGAGATGTCTAGGTTGTCTTGTATATTTTATGTAAAAAAAAGTTAATCTTAATGAATGAACAGCCAAGATATTCCATCTTAATTTATTGTCGGTAACTATGAACAAACTTAATAACAAGATATAAAATGCTTGGTCCAAACTTTCCACTAAAAACTCAATTAAAACTCTATGTAAAATGTATATCACAACACTATTTATTTAGTGGTTAAAACATTAATAAAAGTGGTTAAAAACCTTACACTGTACGACGTTTCAGCCTGTCTCCTCCAGGCCTTTTTTCTACTTGAAAAAGGCCTGGAGGAGACAGGCTGAAACGTCGTACAGTGTAAGGTTTTTAACCATTTTTATTAATGTTTTAACCACTAAATAAATAGTGTTGTGATATACATTTTACATAGAGTTTTAAACTTAAGAACATTCCTCTATTTCTCTTGCAAGGCCTAACAATATCATTTTCTTATTGCACAACACCACTGTGTAGTTCTGCTTGTAATTAGACTGAGAAGTTCAAAGGGAAAAGTATTTTCATATAGTTATTACTCATTCATTGTTCTTAATACGTTTGTTATATTAAAGATGTGTCACTTTGGAATTGTTCACAGCAGATAAGGGCATAGTGTTTTATTTTCTGTTTCAGATCCATACGGAATTATGAAGAGCGATACCAGTCTGGAACTGGTGGGTTTGAAACCCAAGCATTTTTTAGAGCGTTGGGAGACTTCTTTGGAATTTTCAGTCTGTCTCTGTTGA
The DNA here is from genome assembly GCA_964059195.1 of Ectobius pallidus. Taxonomy (NCBI): domain Eukaryota; kingdom Metazoa; phylum Arthropoda; class Insecta; order Blattodea; family Ectobiidae; genus Ectobius; species Ectobius pallidus. The sequence continues at coordinate 177,355,904 of CAXKWD010000004.1, read as the reverse complement.
TCGGAGCTCTGATGGGCTGTCTCACAGCAATCATATCCTTTTTCACAATTTTTCCCATTAGGATTACTCTATATAGTATAATGTAGGGTCTTTCATAATGATTTCCAAACTTTAAACAGCTCAGCGAAAAGGAAGAGGGAAAAAAAAGGAATTCTATCAGGTCTTGTTAAATTTTTAAAACATAATAATTTTTTTTTTTCAAAATGCCAATAATTGCCAGGTGTTTGACTAAAATAGCTGTTACATAAATGAATTCAAAATTTGGTGGAAAGTAAAATAATATAAATGAAAAAATGTATTTCATAATATTTTAGAAATAAATTAATATAACAAAAATTCACTATAACATAACTAGTAGGGCAAGGCATATGATGGTTTTGCATCTTTTTTATGTGAAGGTTAAAAGATGGCTGGAATATAATATAATATAATATATAAACATAAATAATGAAATAATTGCTTAAATAAGGACAATTTGTTTTTGCATTTTTTTTGCTTTATTTTGCATTTTTTGTCATATTTAAGAGATGGGTCATTTTTTGGCAATTTTTAGGTCATGTATCAGTGGAAGTAGAGAGGAGCATTTCCATATACTTTCAGACAACAGACAATCGTTTTTATTTGAGAATCTCTGTCAAGTATTCATAGTTCATTTTAATTCAGGTTTATTGTAAAGATGCCATTGTTGCCTACGTTCTGATATTTTATTTATTATTGGCTCAATTTCTAATTCTTTCCTGATGGCATGAACATATTTTAAGAATGGAAGATAGTAGATATCCAAACGTATTATTAAACTACAGCCCAAAAGGAAGGACAGAAAGAGGACGACCCAGGGCACGCTGGAGAAACCTATGAAGCCGGAATGGGCAAAATGCCCAAACCATGGAATGAAGATGATGATGATGTTTTATTGTAAACAGTATAGAATTTTTTTAAATGGGACATATTGACTAGGGGCAAATTGAAGGGCATGCTAGTTCAGGAAGAATTTATTTTTCGCTAAGGGTGTTCAAGTTCTTCAGTAACAAAATAAGTGTGTTCTATGTTGTAAATACATATTGATGCACTGTCGTCCATTAAATTGCTTTTAGCAATTCATTATTTAAAATAAATAAATAAAAAACGAATTATAAGTAATAATGGAAAATTTATTGGTCATTTAAAAAAAATATTGTCATTTTTATACAATTTTTAGGTCATAAATGCTTTTTTCCCCCCTATTATTTTATGGTCATTAAATGCCTTGCCCTAATATTTACAATATCAAATATGATTGCTATTTTTAGAATGTAATATGAAACATTCACATAACTCCCTCTAGTCTTAATATATTCCAGTGTAGAGTACACGGCTGTATTGCAGTATTGTGCTTTCAGTTGTCTCAGCCTTATTCAAAGTCGCATTATTCACTAGGCAAGACCTAAAACCCGAATATGTATGACCATCCTGAACACAAATAGGACAATAGAAAAATTTTGTTCACTCTGGATTTCGAGAAAATTACAGTTTGACATTAATGTAAAACAATTTTTTGTGCAATAGTAATAACCAAATAATAAATATAAATTACAAGCTTAAATGGCCCGGCGTTGCCCGGGTTTTGTATTTTGTAATATGAAATTAACTTATGGAGGACTTTCGATATTGAAACTCTAGGTCCTTATATAATATGTATGTAGAATTCGAAATGAGGAAGAATGACATATGGCACTCAGGCTATTCCCTCAGAAAACGCTAGATATAGCTTTTTATGGCTCATAGAGGATGTCGAATGTTGCATTCCATTGCTTCTACACACCATGCATGGGAGGAGAGCAAATAAGAAGAAAAAGAAATTCCGGTTACATAAGATTGTATTGTCTTGACACTAAATTGTATTAATCACACTCGTATTACCATACAACCATTTCGGGGCTGAAGTAAAAAATAAATTCAATATCACTTTCATATTTTCCTTCCCAAAAACCTGAGACATAATATACTGCGCGCGTAGGACTGAAAATGTTCCATCCCATTTTGTCTTCTTTTAGATGCTTAGGGCCTCTGATAAACATCCCTAGGCCTATTCCTCAACTAATACAGCTATTACAGCCTACAGCTATGAGTGACGTATCAGTGGATAGGATTTGTTACCGACTTCCGATATAGCATACTCACTGGCACACACTTAACTTGTCCTTGCAATACGACTGCTTATTCTACATCAAAATGTGAAGTGAGAAAATAATATTTTCCATGTCGAGGGTAGAGAAAGTTATGTGACTGCTTTATTTTCGTGGATTTTATTCTTCAAGAATTTCACAAATGTAATAATTACATCGATAGTATCAGAATTCGTTAAAGCCCAGTATTATAATATAGTTTCCAAAGCCCTATGTGAACACCATAAACAATACTTTCGTTATGTAAACAATTGACAGCTGAACTTTCTAACTGTGGCTCATTTCACATTTCCGACTTTTCCTGTGGATTTTCCAAAAATTTTCTTTAATACAAACATTGTCCTGACAATTACAAACACAACAAAAAAGAAATCAGCCAAATCGGTCGAGCCGTTCTCAAGTGATGCGGCAACAACCCTTTTATAAATTCATTTTTATTAATATAGAAGATATGGCAATAAAAATTTGGTTGGACATGAGGTAAATGTTTTCCATATAATTCGACCGTCTGAACATGATTATGACAAAAAGACATGTAGCGACTCTCTAGTTTTTTATTTGGTTACTACTATGAGAACCTTTTGTATGCAGTTAAAAATTCAACCACAAGAGCGCAGCATGGCTAAACGAGATTCTGCCTTCTCGATCTACCTTTTGCTTATATGTATCACTAAATGTGAATCACGTTTGCTTTGTTATAAAATTTGGAGAAGTTAGATATGTATATTCTGCCTAGAAGAGTGAGAGATCACCAGGAACAATTATTTATTTTTAAATGTCTTTTATTGTCTTTATATTCAAAAGAACCCGTGGGTTTTGCTACTGGAATCAGGAACAATAACTATTTTGCAGTGGCACAGACAAATACTTCAAAAGGTGCTGGAGTTATTCCACATATCGCCATGAATCTTCTGGAAGAAGTTGGCAATGGAGATAGGTACCGAAAACTTGGAACAAATCCTCCAACTCACCCGGTTGGAAGCCTGAGAAACAATAAAATATTCTCAACACCGTGAAAGCCTCAAGTTACATAAAATAACTATTTCCATTCTTTTAAAATCCTTTATATTTTACAGTCATTGTTTTCGTAAAGCACACGTGTATATCTCTGTTTTACACAGAGGATCACACACATGTTTTCTTGCATTTTGATTGATGTGTTAATAGTCGACATTCTTTGACCTCATTTGGCTCTGCTGCTACCTGTCGGGAGTTGCTGACAAAAAGGTTCTATTACGCAGAAAATTGTTTTACATTAGACCTAATGTAAAATTGGAATTTTCTTGAAATCCTGGACCAACTTTTTTATTTTTTTTAATTGTAATTCATGTTCAGGTGGATCATATTATATGGAAAACAGGTATCTTACATTCAACCAAATTTTTATTGCCATATAATATACATTTCTTATTTGGTTACTACTATTGCACAGAAAATTGTTTATATTGCCAGGTTCCTTGGGATTTTAGATTAATGTAAAATTGAAATTGTCTTCAAATTTGGAACGAACAAAATTTTTTTATTGTCGAATTCATAAGAAAACTCTATTTTCATCTCTGTAACACACAAAAGATAAACATTTGTAGCACATTGTTTTTTAATGTTGATTATATGGTATAGTTGTCATATTTAAGAAATAAGTCCCAGTAGTTTTATTTTTTGACATTGAGGTACAGTGTTCTTCATTCCTTCCAGACAGATGTATATGTTGGAAGCTTCTTGATGGTCTGTGCCATCTGATGTTGTCTTGCTCTGCTTTCAATCAAACATCTTTTGTTTCACTGAATTAATGACTGGTTGAGAAGGCTGAATGATTTTGAAATCTACCTTGTATTCTATTTTCACTTTAAGTTCAAAGGAAATGTAAACAAACTCTAATGTACCACTCCGCTGAGGATGTGACAATACCATGTGGAGATTTACCCGCCACGGAAAGAAACAGAATGATTATTTGGTATATTCCAGTGTTCTCAATAGTATTGTATCTACTTTTAAAATTATTTTTTATGACTTGCACCATTTTTTAAAAATGTGATAGTTAGTTTGAAAAGATCAATACATCTGCACAAAATTAGGCTTAATATTAGTATTTAAGAAAGTCATAGACAGTTAACAAGAAGATAATAACGAGTATAAAAAATTACTCTCATTTTGTAATGTTGGCTGCATTCTTCAGAGGCGTTTTCTTTTTGAATGTTGTTCACTATTTATTAATTTCTGTTTGTAACCACCCCAACCCTATCAGAGCTGTAGGTTACATGAAACTTTTGACTAAATTTTTGTCTTGTTCTAGCACACAACTTTCTTGTCCTCACGACATGTTGTATAGTCGATATAAATAAATAAATGAACGCATATTCAGCAGGTAATACCCACTTCTTGGGAGGAGCTGTGGCAAGTTCATTCCACTGGTGGCGTGCTTGAGCATTCACACAGCCATCGTAAACACCTACTATTTACATTGTTGTAACGGTTTAATTAGTTCACTTAGTTATTATGCATCAGGTAAATCTGACCAAATTAATTTTGTTTCATAAACAGATCTGCTTCAGAAATTTGTTTTTAAATTTCACTGCATGAAAAAACCTACAAAAAGGTATGGTTTGAACCGAACTATTTTATTAAGAGCAAGAATGTGCATACTAAGCAGCAAAAGTTACAATTCGGCCACCAGCCAATGAAGCGCTCCCTTGTCACGTGGCTTTGTTTACAATTACTTTGAACTTAAAGGGAAATTAGAATAGGATTGTGGATTTTTATGACAGCAATAAATTGCCTCACAAATATTTTGTGCTTGTTTATTGTTATTGTTGATCATTGATATTATTTATATCCATTATTGTTGTTTGTGCCGTGCATGTTGGCACTTTGTACATATTCCCTACATGTTCTATGTTGTAATATATCATATCAGGAAAATTATCCTTAACTCATCTTCACTTGACGAAGTTCACACATGTCCGAGATTTTCCTCTACTGGAGTCGGCACTCTTTGTACTTATGTCTTATAGCACATTCTTAATAGCAGAAGCAGCAGAATTGACAGGTGAGATATTTACTAATCAAATTGACGTCTGTTAGATTGATGACGAAAGATAGTTCAGAGGGACCAGCAAATGAATGGTAATAATAATTATGCTTGCTTGTTACAGGTGTTGTTGCTGTCTTGTTCTGTGGAATCTGCCAGGCTCATTACACCTACAATAACCTGTCAGCTGATTCCAGATCACGAACTAAAAAACTTTTTGAGCTTCTTAATTTCCTTGCAGAGAATTTTATTTTCTCTTACATAGGAGTTTCAATGTTTACATTCCCAAAGCATCACTTCGACCCAGGATTCATCCTTGCAGGATTTGTATCCTTTGAAAATTAAATTAAATAGTGTACTGCCAAGTTCCATGGGATTTGAATCCTTTGCAGAGTGTAGGATTCACATTCTTTGCAGGGTTTACTATCAAGTTATAAAGTATTTGTATCCTTTGAAAATTGTATTGTCAATTCAATAGGGTTCATATCTTTGCAAAGTTTACTGCCATATTGCAGGGATTTGTATCTTGTGCATAGTGTACTGTCAAGTTGCATAGGATTTATATCCTTTCAGAGATGCCAACTTTTCTTGAATTTGCTACGGCATTACGGAAATTGTACTGAATATTACGGATTTTACGAATCCCAATATCTATTTTTAAAATGTTTCATTTCTCCCGCGAACATGAAAAAAAGTTGATGTGTCAGCAGAGATGACAACTGTTATCATAAGAAATAGTTTGTAAAAAAACTCCATTGTGGTGGCGACATTGGATACTACAATCTTTGACGTGAGTGTGTGTTAACCAAAGATGTTATATCTTACAGTTATAACATAATTGTAGTTATAACATCTTTGGTGTTAACATATTTCATCTTTTTTTATTATCACTGTAATGCCGCTGACGACTGCCGACGCCGTTGCTTGCTAGAAGTTTTATTGAGTGTTGCAGTGGAAGTAGAATATTGAGGAAATATGTCGTGTAAACGTAAAATCAGTGATGAGTCTGATGGACAAAAACGAACTGCGGCAAATCAGCAGTATCGAAAGCAGTATACGGAAGAGTTTCCTTGCCTCGGACCTTCAAAAATTTCACCGAATCACGTATTTTGTGAAACCTATAATTGTGATTTTTCGGTTAATCATGGAGGTCTCACACTACTGATAACCAACTTTCAAGGTTGGCATCTCTGTCCTTTACTAAGTGTATTTTTTTTAACAGTAATACTTCTTTATTCTTTACAATTCTTTATAAAACACACAAGGTAAACTTATTATAAATACAGTCAGATACAACAATTAAAGAAAATACCTTCAAAATCAATGTTAATTAATGAAGCTATTACTAAAGTACAATTACAAATTATTATACAGAGTGTTCTGCTTAGAGGGATCGCAAAGTAAATGCTCACCATTTAAAACCAGAGAAAGATTTTCTGAGATTTACATCTGATAAGATGCATAAACGTCTGAGTTTACGCTACAATGTGGGTCATGTTCATGCGCATGGACAACAATAGGCAACAACATACAATGCAAAAACAAGCCTGATGCCATTCAGTAGAACGGCAATCATGCTAATGTAAGCAAAGGGACACCACAACAGAAGGTCGAGTATGTGCTGTGGCTAGCAGAAGAAAAATCTATGACATCTTCAGTTGTGGAATGTAGATCCACCTAGGCATAAAGCAGTTTTCTCGTGGGACAGAACACTCCGAGAAATGGCTTCTACCATATGTAACAGTTGTGCCTGTTGATTTTTCCACATAAATGGAAACTTGCTTCATCAGAGAAAACAGTTTTGTCTAGGTTCGAGTTGTCATTGTCAATTCATAGAGCATTTATGAACCAAAATTTCCCTAAGCAGATGGTCATGGGTCTTATCTAGGATGTGGTGGCGAAGCTGGATCTTGTAAGCATACAGATGCAGACCCTTGTGGATGATCCTGTGAATGGTTTGTTTAGGGATATGAAACTTGTCATTTGCGTGAACTCCTAGTGATTGCTGTTCTCACATGTTCGACTGCCTCCTCACACTCTGTTTTGCATATTTACCAGTTCGCCATAGCAAAAGTTCCTGTTTCTCAGAGTGTTTGGTCCCAAGAGAGAACTGCTTTATGACCAGGTGAATCTACATTCCACACTTGAACACTCATAACAGATTCTTCTTTTTCTGCTCTGAACCTTCTGTTGTGGTGTCTATGTGCTTATATTAGCGTGATTGCCGTTCTACTGAATGGCATCAGTTTTATTTTCACATTGCATATTGTTGTCCATGCGCATGAACACTTGTACCCTAAACCCGAACAGTTTTTGCATCTTGTCAGATGTAAATCACAGCAAAATCTTTCTCTGGTTTTAAATAGTGAACAATTAAGCGGGACACACTGTATTATATTGATTAGAAAGTTATATTAATTAATATTATTATATAGTCTTTGAATGAGCATTGATCATGATCATGATCTTGATCATGATCATGTATTATCTTCTTAGCATTTGCAGAGTTTACTGTCAAGTTGCATTTGATTTGTATCCTGTCAAGTTTGATAGGATTTGTATCCTACCAAATTTGATATGATTTGTATCCTTTGCAAAGTGCATTAGGATTAATATACTTTGCAAAGTGTAATGCCAAGTTCCATAGGATTTGTATCTTTGCAAAGTGTAGGGTAAAATTTTATAGGGTATGTATCCTTGGCAAGGTGTACTTAAAGTTTCATACGATTTGTATCCTAAAGTGTATTAGAATTCATATCCTTCAAAGTTTACTGGCAAGTTGCGGGATTTGTTTTCTTTGCAAAGTGTACTGTCAAATTCCAAGGATAATATCCTTTGTAAAGTGTACCGCCATGTTCTGTAAGCCTTCATATCCTTTGTTGCCAAGTTCCATGGGATTTGTGTCCTTTGCAAAGTACATTAGGATTTGTCTCCTTTGTAGATTGTACTTGCAAGTTCCATATATTTCCTTAAGTATTTTTCAGTTCTGTGCAATGCTGGGCCGAGCAGTCAATATATACCCCTTGTCATTCTTGATGAATCTGGGACGTAAACCTAAAATACCGCTTAATTTTCAACATATGTTGTTTTTTGCTGGTGAGTAATCATTTGATTATGTTTAATGGCACTTCTTTTTTAAATTCAAAATCTTCTCACTTTTATATAGCTTGTCCCTCTGGATATATTCTAGGATATAACCACTCACAGAATATCCCACAAAGAACTACCACATTCTCATTCTTGTTGTTTCCTTTTCAAAGCAATCATAGATACTTCTTCAGAATCCACCTTAACTTATTAACTAATTACTTGAACAATATTTAATTGCATAAATTAGAACATGGAGATTCAGCTTAGAAAATACAACTTCTATCGTGGCTTTATGATTTGCAGGTCTACGAGGTGCTATGTCATTTGCATTGGCTATTCGCAATACAGTGTCAGATGCCCGACAAGCAATGCTAACAACCACGTCGCTAGTGGTTATTATAACAGTCATTGTGCAAGGAGGAGCAACGATGCAGCTTCTGTCTTGGTTTAAAATTCCGTATGTATATGAAACACTTCCATAACTTAATAGTCTTATGCTTGGACAACCCAATACAGAGTATCAGCTTATAACTAACTTTTACATACGAGGGTGGATCGAAAAGTAACACACAATTTTTTTTTACAAAACGTTTAATAGGAACAATTACAAACAAATGCACATATGAAGGGACATCTTTTGTCTATTTTTCTATACAGTTGCCAAGATTCTCAAAACATTTCTCCCATCGTGATACCAGTTTCAAAATACCCTAGATTCATAGAAGTCTGTTCGGTTGGAGTATAGCCATCTCCGGACTGCTGTTTTCACTTTTGCATCTGACACAAAGTGTTCACCGGCCATGAATTTCTTTAGTGAGGTGTAGTGCGATTTTTATGGTCTAAAAGGCATAACTCGAGTAAAATTCACAGAGACATGCATGGCATGTATGGGGGCGATTGTATGGACTGTAGCAATGTCTTCATGTGGTGTGCATTCTTTGAAGATGGCTGTGATAGCCTCTTATTTGTTTGGTCCCATGAAGAAATTCCTGGCCAGTAAACGCTTTGCCAGTCCGCAGATGCTATACTCCAACCGAACTGACTAAAATGAACAGAGTATTTTGAAACTGGTATCAAGATGGGAGAAATGTGTTGAGAAACTTAGTGACTATATAGAAAAACAGACAAAAGGTGTCCCTTCATGTGTGCAATTGTTTGTAATTGTACCTATTGAAATTTTTGAAAAAAAAATTATTGTGCGTTACTTTTTGATCCACCATTGTATTTCATATTTTCATTTCATATTTATTTAGGCAGTACCAAACTGCACTTGATCCTGTTAACTATTTACAGATATACAGAGATATTATTTTTGCAATGCGCTGAGAACGCACGGTCCATGCGGTGGCCTGGAAGCAAGTCGTCAGCCGGTAAAGGCTCATGTAGAGTCAATCAAATAAAAAACATTGGGTGTTATTTAGTAAAGTACCACGAACGAGCATATGCGCATGTACTGGAAGACTTAACCCTTCCTGGGCGGAAACCCATATATGGCACGCCTGTCCGATGCCTCGAAGGCGGTAACCCATATATGGGTTCTCTGACCGACTCATAATGTGACCGGCTCTTCTCACGCACGAAATACGTAAAATCTTCAACAGATGGCAGGAGAATGTTCTCTTATCCACTGTGACTTGGGAATTCCCCAATACACGTGCCCAGGATGATTTTAGTAGAGGATTTCAGTGGCCGTGCGTAAGTAGTGAACAGCGTGCACTTTTTGTTCCGTGTTTTTCCTTTATTTTCGGTAAAATGGCAAAAAGAAAGTGTCTTACAGGTTCTGAAACTGAAGAATTAAGTATTCAAAGTGACAGTGAAGTGTCAGAATTATCATTTAGCGATAGTAAGGGATGTTTTTCTGAGATCGCTACGGGCAGCGTTAATGAGAGTGAGAGCAACGTAAGTGTCACTGGAGGCAATCGTGCGCCCAGCTCAATGGAAGTGAGTAATTTTGATGCAGGCACATCATCTATTACTACAATATACAATATCCAGCAAGGGCCTGTTCTGCGTTCTGATTTTGAACAAAATACTGATCCAATTGAGAATCATAGCCCACTGTAGGCCTATGTAACCTTGTAATGCGCTCAGTGAGACTTGTGCTGTTTCCGCATAAACATTTTTTCGCTAAATAATAAAAATCTTTCCTAGAGCAGATTAGGGGCAGAATTCGGCAAAACTCGAAGGTATATGTTGATTTTATGCATGAATGCATGGTTTAAGTTACTTTCAATTGGTTATTCATGAACTTATTTTTTCTTTAAAAATGCCTTCCGCCCACAGCCATAAAACATCGCCTCCCGCAAAGGGTTAAAGTTAGGTTCACACCTGCGTCTTGTCTATCCATGTATTTTCTTGATTATTTATGCCCGGTTTCTACAAACTAGTGAATTACCTATGGGTAAATTATCCATGGACAAATTAGTTCCATTTAACCTACAATGATATAATGAGCAAGGCCTTGGCGTTGAACAGTTAATTTAATTCAGAAGGCTTTGATTCTCATTGTTTAAATATTACTATTGATTCTATGAAAGGTTAAATTTTATCCAGCCATCCATGAAAGGACAAATTAACCCGAAGATTTACCCTTGGAAAGATCTAGCCCGAGTTTGTAGGAACATTTTTTCTGTCATTTTCATATTTACCCAGAGGACATTTATCTAGAAACTCGCCACAAGTGTAAGTGATTGCTATCTTTAAATTATTTGTGTTGGTGTGGTGTTATTTTTGTGAAAATTCTGTCCATTGGATAATTTACCCATAGGTAATTCGCGAGTTTATAGAAACTGGCCATCAGTCAGTTTTGTTCCAAAACGAACATATATAGCTGTGGCTATATGCCTCACATCCACCATATTTTTACGTGCAAATTCTTATAATATTAATAATGAATAAATTCGTGAGGAATATGTTTATTCAAGGACCATTTTTTAAAGATTTTATTTTATAATACCGGTATTTGTAGTGCAAAATCAATAACTTTGGCTTAAACGTATTTTCAAGTTTGGATATTACAATCTCATCAGAATTATGTAGGCTATTCTCATCTGTTCACAATAGCGTACTGCTCAAGACATCAGAATTGAATGTGTGGGGCCAGGGTTCAATCCTTAGCAGGGTCTTGAATATTTTTTATTTTTATTTATGTTTATTTTTTCAAACGTGGCAATGACTGGAATAAAATAATAATTACTTCTAATGAATTATCATTGTTGGTGTCGAATTTTGGACACACACAAAAGAAAGCAAGAAAGAAAGTGTGATTTTACAACAAATGCGTATCTGTGGCATAAAATAATAAGAAACATATTGAAAATAGAAGATAACATAATGAAACATAATAACAAACTTAAATAAGAATAAATGGAGGAAAAAAAGAGTAGATAGTCCATCCACCATTCATTAGTATAACTTCTTTCACTCTGTTAGAAGTATATAAATAGCCGCCTATATACCATGGTATGGTATATATGAGTGGTATATAGGCGGCTATTTATATACTTCTAACAATTACATCTATACCACTGGAAAATGAAACTAATTAACTATTCCTTCACTCTGTTGGGCATTGACTGTACAAGGTTTAGAAAATAATTATCCTTGTCTGCCACAACGTCCCAAGCAGTTTGAATTAGTTCCCATAGTTCTACTTCAGAAGCTGGAGGTGGATTCGGCCAGTTCCTTCTCATATGCTTCTTTACTTCCGCCCACACATTCTCAATAGGATTTAAATCTGGGGAACGAGCTGGAAAGTCTATCATCTCGATATATGGTCTTTAGCGAACCAAGTTTGAACCGATCGAGCAGTGTGGATTGGGCTGTTATCCTGTAGGAACTGAAGGTTATTCAGGAAAATTAAGCCTTGCATAAACAAGCATATACCTCTCTAGAAACCGATGGTATTTCTACTGGTTAAACCGCCCACTAATTCGGTGGAGTGTGCCAGCCCCAGCATGTCACACTTACCCTGCCACTCCTTGCACGAGTTGCAGTGTATTTGGGATCGTACTGGGTACCGAATGGTTGATACACTAGAACTGGCCCCGAAGATGCCCTTGAAAGGATATGAGGAGCATCGATTCAAAACACAAATAGCCAATAAATCATTATTTTTCAGGATTGACAAAGAACTGTTTGTGACTGAATTCTCAAACATACTTACAAATTCTTTAAGTTATTGAAATAAGTAATAAACATGGAGTTAAATATACTGGGAGTGCAAAATCATTCTTTATGTTGACATCTTTTATTGATGGTGCAAGTTTCAAATGTAATGAACTTTGTTTTGTTACGAAACTATAACAAAAAATGTATTTAAACATGCAAAACATTCTTTCTGCAGGCAAAAATGAATGCCCTCACACCTCTGTAGTATCTCTTTTTATGCTCTTTGGCAGCAGGCTACTTTTTTTGTGATCTCTGGATTTTAATATGGTCTGTGCTCTTCTTCTTGGTAACCTTAGTTAGTGATGTGTTCTGTAGTTAGTCACTCACCATTTGTAAGAAGTAACTACTTCAAGCCTTGATGTTTCTTCTTCCAAATAAAATACTTCAATTCCGGGGTGCGCGGGCAAAAAGAGTTAAGTCCACCATCCTAAAAAAATTGAGATATGTCCATAGAATTATAGATAAAGATGTTCTCTACATTGTGTTAAATCCAGTAAGTCAAATTCAAAATTATACGGTAGTTATGGATGTGTGCCTCATGGGTTTATCCATCTCTTAAGCTATGTTGGGCTGGTATAGTGTGTTAAGTCACTCTAATTCTCAGTAACAAGAAAGTGGACTTAACTCTCTTTGCCCGTGCACCCTGGAATTGTGATATGCATCATAAAGACACAACAATCTCCTTCTTTGAATCTTAGAATTTCTTTAAAGCAATAATAAAAGCACATGAACCACGTGAGCATTCTTATTTTGCCCTATGCTCCATCTTAGAAAAGCTGTAAGTTGTTATTTTTTGTTTAGAATTACATTGGCTCAGATAAATGAGTCAATAGAGAAGTCACTTCAACCGCTCTTCACCCAACTTGATTTCTATCCAACAGAAGAAATTAGGAGACATCAGTAATACACAACGTATAGAAGCACAGTTGCCTCGAGTAGGCTTAAGCCTCGTCAATAGGAAGCTTAGGCAAAGGTTGCACCTGTTGGAAATCGAAGCAAATGGAATAGAATCCCCTGTTATTACAACAAGAAAAGTAAATTGCCTAGCCTACCATGCAGTGAGTTGTGTATGTTTATTCATCTTGTAACTTTAATATTGACCACTAATATAATATCTGTTTCGGCGTATGTTGTCTTGATTTTTCCTTTAGAAGAAAGTGAGCAACAATGTATGTCTCAAAAGTTCACTGCACCGCCTGTTTCACATGTGGTCGCATCTAAAAGATGGACATATCACATTTTGTACCAAACTGAACGCTGGACTTCTTGCTCAGTTATTTGCATTTTTTAAATATATTTTTAAGACAACACGTTTTTTTCTGAAAGACGTTTCTTACAGAAATTACAGTGTAAGCACGTTAACTCAAACACAACATATAGGAACTGAATAATTAAAGTGGGTCTATATGGGTTGGAAATTGTATGGAATCTCTGAGGCTCGTTTCTTAGAAAGCGAGTGGTTAATTTTACAAGTATAGATAAACAATCTTTCTACAATACTGTGGTGTGGGAATCTCTGAAGCAGACAATGGCTCCTCCCTACTTGGAGAAGTATAGTGGCACTATGCTAAATTAAATACGTACACTATTATCATGTTCAGTTATTCATATTTTCCTCTTACAAAATTACATTGTAAAATAAAATAAAATGCTGTACCTAAAATAAATGTAAAAAAAAAAATAATAAATAAAGGTTGAGCCAGAGTCCAATAATCCACTGATCAGTTAATAGGGTGACGGAAAATCAGGGTTCTACTGTACTTGGTATTGAGGATGAGCAATCAATAGCCAGATTATCTACAGAGCCAACACTTAACAATACTTCACCAAGGTGTGTACTATTGAAGACTTGGCTGTGGAGCTCATAAAACCACATATGTTTCTCCGTTTTTCAAACCGTATGCCCACAACATTACACACAACAATTGCAAAGATTGCAGGACTAGAGAGACCTGAGGAAAACGGAACTCCTGCTTCACCTGGATTTTGTGCATTCTGCCCTTGCAGAAGAACAAAGAAAGAAAGGAAGAAGAAGAAGAAGAAAACCTAGTTGCAGGAAACCTATTTGCTGTGAACATTCGTCCTATATATGCCCTGAATGCAAAATGCAAGAGTGACATATAAATTGAAGTGTAGGCCTATGCTGTGAAAATAAAATTCCATTTAGTAATCACAACTTAATTGTTTGTATTTTTCCTAAAGTTTATCTTTACTTGTTTTACAAGTAACACATGTTTTATGACAGGGAAGTTCACACAATAGTGAAAAGATTTCCAAGTACAAGATGAAACAGTACAATTAGCAACTTAAACCACAAGTATAGGGACAAAAGACATTGTATTTCATGTCAAACTGAAAAGGAATTCTTAAGGAACACAATGAATAGTTCCTCAAAATTGTTAATTGTACCACTGGAAAATTACTGCTAAATGTTCCTGGAAATGCCTGAGTGTGAGAGAAAATCTTACATGGAACCAGTGGTGTTGCATTCACTCAAGCAACTACTCACAGGTTAAGACCAATGTCAAAGGTTCGTAATATTTTGGTCTATGTGCTTTATCAACTTACGAGAAAAAACCTGTATTTTTACCTGCCCAATATCATGGAAAACATTTTTCATCCCCAATGCTCCCTGAAATTCTCTCAAGGAAAATACTTATAATGCCGAACAAGAAATTAATGCAGTGAAAGGTTAAGTGCAAAGAATAGGCCTATAAAAAATGTATTTTCTGTAAAATTAAGATTCTGTTCGTTATCAAGTTTTGAAAAAAACACTCCTTGATTTTAGCTGTATTGACTTGGCCAGAAGTATAATTTTTTTAAATATTTTACACAATTTTTATATCGTATGTGTTAGTGAATTACAGACTGCAGACGTTGTAAATCTTAGTATGAACCTTATTTGAAAGCCCCATATGATATCTGTTAATAAGAGAGAAAAGAAAATATACAACAGCAAATATTGAACTAATCAATTTAAAATAGTTAAGATAGTATGGCCCTTTAATAGCTTAAAAACTCGGTTTTACTGTAGTTTCCTCTCAAAGACTAAATGCTTATGAAAAAATAGACCATTATTTTTTAATTGATAAATGTATTTTTATTTAATTTTAGGGTTGGAGTGGAGGAAGAAGTGGAAATGTTACCATATGCCGGTGTCAGAAACGTAAGTAAATAATTTTGTTTTAAAGTAAAATTCATATTAAAGTTTCAATATTTTGATAATACCTCTAAACAGTAATGGCAATCCTATCTCCATGTACATACTTTGCTTTGGAAATACATGATCAGGCTTGCGCTGGTGACCTCCCCAAGAGGGCGGTGAGAAAGGAGCTAAGAGAGCAATGTTGCTGTTACAGAAGTAAAGCTTGGTGGAAGTGGTATTCATCCGCATAGTGTAATAATAACCGTAGACTTAATAGCAAAGGTACTAAAGGAACAGGAAAGTTACTGCCAGTACATACTTGAACAGCCAGTACATACTTGACCAGCTTTAATTTAATAGGATACATTACAAATACCTCATATACGAGAGTTATCCAGAATGTAAGTTCTGATCACCAATAAAGAAAACAAAAACATCAATAAGCAAAAAATATTTATTGTAATATTTACAGAGATTCACTGGCTACTTCTCTACATAGTCACTACTGTTACTGAGGCATTTATCGTACCGCTGCACCGACAGTTATATGTCCATGTCCTAGGACTCTGCCGCCAACGTCTGGAGCCATGAAATCACTGCATTCAGCATTGTTTTGGATCGCCATCCTCAGATTTTTCAATTTTTGACAAAACCGATCAGCATTTATGGTCTCCCCTCGCAGTAAAAACTCGCACAGAAGGACACCACGTCGATCCCAGATTTTTCTGACAGAAATTGTCTGCTTGAATTTGTTCTTCACAGGTGAACTACTATGCCGCCAATGCATGGATTCTTGTTTTGTTTCTGATGTGGCATGCGACACCCATGTTTTATCCCCAGTGACAACATTATCGAGAAACTCATCACCTTTCTCTGCGTTTCGCTGGTAGCAGAGTCCTATGACATGGTCATACAATTGTTGGTACGCCGCTAAGTAAAATGCCTCGATAAGGGTGGCAACTATGTAGAGAAGTAACCAATGAATCTCTGTAAATATTGCAATAAATATTTCTTACTTATTAATATATGTATCTTTTTTTTGGGGGGGGGGGGCGATCAGAACTTACTTTCTGGATTACCCTCGTACAATCTCTAAAAGTTGCCTCATTCCTGCACTCTTTTCACATAGTCTGTCAATAATAGTGTCACTGTATGATTACAACAAACCACTCACATACAAGATATGCGACGTAACTTCAATCATATACAAATCTTCTAGCCATGCGCTGAGACTGTGTTCATATGTTGATCTTTCTGTACTAATACACAATCACTACACTTCACTTAATTACATTACATTATCCAACACAAAATTGTGAAGTCTGTTCTTTACATTAGTGTTCTTTGTCTTTGACTTAAAATTTTTATTTCGGCAAAGAGCGGTCACATTTCTTCTTTTCTTCCAAAACTCAAATAACTATTGACTTCTATGTTCAACTATCAACTTTCTGTAAACTAAACAAATTCTATTAAACTTCTATTATATAACATATTACTCTCTGTTCCTTAAAAGAAGAAGAAAAATCTGTAAGCTTTCTAAACTTTATACCCTGTACTCTGTAACTTTTACCTAGACTTGTGAGAATTTTTGCTGTTTTAGGAGGCTGTTGGATAGCTAGTAAATGAATCAGGTCCAGAGGTCCATTATAAAGGATAGCTCTGGAGATGGTAATTAATATAGGAGTAGAATGAGTTTGGAGGACCACATGGACTTACCACAACGAACAAATAGGACTGTAGGTGCTGGAATCAGGGAACCCTCAATCTTATATGAATATAAAATATTATTCAAAAAACAAAATAAACTTTATTAAGAACACATAAATATTAACTTGCAGATATGATATAATAATAACAGTGAGTCTTTATATGCAAATGTTCATTTGGCTAAATAGCTTTCTCGCCAAGAATGATGCAATATGATATGTTATTGAAGTACTGGTAATAATTGATACACTTCTTGAGTTATGTGATTATATTTATTCGTATTCACTTCGGTATACACAAACTATTGTGACTATTCTACCATATCTTTTTCACAACAATCTAAACAGGAAAACAGAACACTTTGAGGGTGAATTCCATTATGCATTTCAGTTTCCTTTGGGAGTAGCCTGAAAGTTAAGTTACACTACACACTCCTAGATCTCCTGGAAGGCAGAGTGGTGTGCCATAGACCAGTTCGGCGGCTGAGTGACCTAAGTCTTCTTTGACCACAGATTGTTAGCCCAATAAAACTAGGGGTAATGAGTCTACCCACGACGAGGACCGTAGAAGATGGTATTTGAGTGCTGCTTTCATGGTGTGGTGTTGGCGTTCAATTAGACTATTACTTTGTGGATGGTATGCGGTTGTCCTGATGCTCTGAAAACCTTGGTACTTGCTTAGGGATTTGAACAATTGGCTTTCAAACTGTTGATCTTGGTCGGTAGTTATTCTTCCAGGAATACCAAATCAAGGAAACCAAATGGTTATTAGTGCCTGTGCAGCAGAGTCAGCTGTTTGGTTTATGATTGGTAGAGCTTCCATCCATTTAGAGTATCTGTCTATAGCCGTGAGGAGATACCTGGCACACAGGTAGAGGTCCCACAATGTCGACATTTATGTGTTTGAATCTGTTAGGGACTAGGGACTGTCCAACTGAAGATTTAGTGTGTCGATTTTTTTATCTTTGGCAGTCGATACATGCTTGTGTCCACTGTTGACAGTCTTTCTTCATATTGGGCCAGTTAAATCGTTCAGTGATCATTTTGGTTGTTGCTCTGATTGCTGATGAACAGATGAAAAGGCTGCTTGTCGAAAGTTGTTGGAATATTCGGGCGTATATGCTTTGTTGATATGTCACTGTAGAAATGCTTTCCATTGTCCAGCAAGCTGAGTTTTACTATTTTCATTCCCGGATTCTGTTGCAGTGATTCGAGATCTTCATCTGCTTGTCCATCTGCCAGCTGATCATAATTTAGAGGTGAGGGAGATTCTGACAATGTATCAGCCACGATGTTGTCTTGGCCAGCAATGTATTTTATGGTGGCTGTGAACTGTGCAACGTATTGTAATTGACGAGCCTGTCTGGGTGATGTCTTGTCCAAGTCCTGTTGAAAAGCATACACCAAGGGTTTATGTTCCGTGAAAATTACAAAAGACTGGCCTTCTAAAAGATGCTTGAATTGTTTAATGGCAGTATATTTTGCTAATAGCTCCTCACGATCATAAGCGCTGTATCAGGACTGTGCTTTAGTTAGAGTTCATGAGAAAAAACTGAGAGGTCGGGCTGCACCATCAGTATCCTGTTGAAGAACTCCTCCTATGTGACGTCCGATGGAGAGTGGAGTAAATAGGATGTGTCCGATGCATCTGTTACCAAGGAGAGTGGAGTACCGGAAACAGGGTGTACCAGGGCTGGTGCATTGCAGAGGGCTTTCTTCATTGCAGAGGGCTTTCTTCATTGCAGCAAAAGTGGTTTGTGCTTCTTCGTTCCAGTCCAGCAGTTTTGTGCTGTTCTTCTTGTGCCCGTTTCGTAATTGTGAAAGGGGTTGTTTCAGCTTGGTGCAATCTGGGATGAATCTGTGGTAGAAATTTACCATTCCCAAGAAGGGTCGCAGTCCAGTGGCTGACTGTGGCAAATGAAAACCTTGGTGGTAAAATGTACTTAAATCTTTGAGGTTCTGTCCATATAAAATTGATATATTGTCAGATACGTATAGATCAAAGGGGGCAGTATTTTCAACGTAATACTTTAAGATAGATGAGTTAAATACAAAATTATTTTCTATTTAGGTGTTCCCTTACTTGAATCTTCATCACACTGTCTGTATGGAAATAGGTAAAATTATGTTGAATGACTTGAGATTTTCCTGGCGTTTGATCTGGCCAGACATCATGCTCCATTGAACAGAGGTATAAAGAACACCAACGTTGTATTGGGCTATTCTATCCTGAAAAGTCCACCTTACCTGAGCACACCATCTATTCAGGACTTGGCCGTGGATTTGTTTCCACCAACATTGCTGGTGGTTTTCAAATCATCTGGCTATTGGAAAGCCATTGAGATTAAATTGGAGTCAGATAATTTCAATAGACACGGAGGTTTTAAAACGTCACCTTCATTTGGAATGGATACATTTGTGACTTAAAAGATAGAAGAGAGAGATTGCCTCGAACTGAATGATGTGATGCTTCCTGATTGGCTGAAGCTCTCAACTTCATGATGCTTCCTGATTAGTCGACATTCTCAACTTCACGAAGCTCCGCGATACTGGTTGACACTCCCACCTCAACTAGTGTAAAACTAGCACCTTGTTCCAATTGACACTTCATTATTCCCTGAAAATGGAAGAAGCGTGGTCCTCTGAAACATTGGAGTCTTCTAAATTACTCGTCTGGCCAGCAAACCGAGAACATTGTATTCAAAAGTACATATGCTGTACATAACTCTAGTAGTAATACTGGTACATGACCCTATGTCAAGCATGGATATATATGGATTCATGAACCACAGATTATTGTCTCTGTTGGACATAACATGAGAATATTATAGGAGAAAAATTCCTCTGACATTGGGATTTGAACCCAGGACCTTTTGCTATCCATGCCACTATTCTACCAGCTGAGCTAAGCCAGAGTTCACTTTACAGCACCAGTGAGGTAGGCCATTAAGGGCAATCCATCATAGGAGAGAGGTTCCATCTGGTGCTGTGAAGTGAACTCTGACTTAGCTCAGTTGGTAGAGCAGTGGCACAAATAGCCAAAGGTCCTGGGTTCCGATCCCAGTGTCAAAGGAATTTTTCTCCTATAATATTCTATTCTTTAAAGATGTGTATAAGAATAAAATATAAGCATTTTGTCTAGCTGGTCTCTGTTTCTAAAATACTAATAAACGAGACCTGCAAGCCTTTCATTAATGAAGAATGACCTCTTATTTTTAAAAAAGTTGAAGACCACTGTTATGAAGGATTATGTGCTTTGTTTCCTTTGCAGGAGTTGGCAGAAACTCCAAGAGAAAATGGACAAGGCAAGGCAAATGACAAAGCCTGGTTAGCGAGAATTTGGGCAGATTTTGATGTGAAATACATGAAACCTTTCTTGACACATGCACGTCCCACGTTGCTGGAGACGCTTCCTGTGTGTTGCAATCCAGTGGCGCGGATACTCACAACAACGGAACAGATGACACAGGTAGGACAGTCTTCCTCTTCTTTCTTAAACAGTTTTCTATTGTTTCTTAAAATACAATAAAAATATGTTTAAAATTATTACAAAATCAGTGGATAAACATTAAAAAACTAAAACACAATGTTTCGACAGTCTTCCACAGGTGACACCTCAAACAGTACTGATCATGAAGAAGATTGAGTTTCGTCACGGTAACCATCGATGTTTACCGTGACGAAACTCAATCTTCTTCATGATCAGTACTGTTTGAAGTGTCACCTGAGGAAGATGCAAGGGCAGAGTCGAAACGTTGTGTTTTAGTTTTTTAACGTTTATCCACTGATTTTGTAATAATTTTAAACATCTTTTTACATGTGTTGATTTTTTAGTAGTGGCAACTATTTTATTTCTCCACATATAACATACGTACATGGTTCTAACTTTTATAGGCCTTCGATCTAATCACCACCGTTGCATACAACACGTTCCCAGCGATGTGAAAGTCTTTGGACCCCATTGGCACTGCCTAATCTGTTGATGGTGTAATGAGAGCGGTAGGTTGCCTGTAAAACATCTTCAGCCATATGGAAGTAAATCCTTCATCGTGAGGATTAGATCAAAGTCGCAGGAACTTAAATCTTGAAAGTACGAAGGGTGATAGAGCACCTCCCAGCCCCAACGATTGAAAAGTTCAGACACAACTGCCGATTGCGCCCTAGCGTTATCATGCAGAATGATGGGTGGATTGTCCACGAAGTGTCGCCATTTTCTTTTTAGAGCTGCTCGCAGATTGTTTTGCTACAACAAGCAGTAGTTCTCCGCAATAACGTTCTGGCTTGGAGGAACTGTATATTTTATGATCACACCATCCCAATCATGTTTTACAGGCAACCGACCGCTCTCTTCACACCATGAATAGATTAGGCAGTGCCAACAGGGTCCAAAGACTTACGCATCACTGGGAACATGTACGCAATGGTGGTGATTAGATCGAAGGCCTATAAAAGTTAGAACGATGTACGTATGCTATATGTGGAGAAATAAAATAGTTGCCACTACTAAAAAATCAACCCATGTATTTTATTTTACTCAGTGGAAATTTGGGACCGATATAGATGTTTTATTGTTTCTTAAAATCACACTGAAACAAACTTCATTTTATTTAAATGCATTATTACTAGAGCTGAGATATTTGGAGCATTGCGCATGTTAACTAGGCCGAAACTGTGCTTTAGCAATGTGAGATGTAAAGATTAATTGTATACAACAGAGATAACGGTGTATATTCATATGAAAAATGTCTTTGTGATCCTTGACTCTCTTGCAATAAATAACGATATACCGGGTGACCCAATGAACTATGAACCAGTTGGCATGGTGATTTCCACTGGGCATGTGAACACTTGTTTCCCGCCACTGCTGCAATCAAAGTCACGCTACTGATGCTGCTCTGCTCTGCAGCATTGTGTTGATCATGATGCGGTCTAGTTCAGTGTGAGTCAGTGTAGTGCAATTGTTACGAGTTATTTATTATTGTGTCCTGTATTTAGTCACATTTATGGATCAGTATATGTTTACTATTGTGAAGCGTGTATTTATGTTTGATTTGTATGTGTTAACGCAGTCAGCTCGTCAAAGAGGTATTAAATTGTTGAAGTTAAAACCATATAAAATAATGTCAGGTAAACTGATAATACAGAGTGCCAGATGGAGTTAACAGGCCATATTTCAGAAACTGTTGAGTTTTAGACCACGATTTCTTCAGAAAGTGTGATAAGCATAGGCTATGGAATAAGTGGGATAACTAGAATATTAACCCGAATGAATAAACTCAAATACACTTTATCGGATTTTCATGAAACTTGGTCTATGCATTTGTAACGTCTGACTTTATGTGCTATAGATATGTTTTAATTTTAATTTTAGTACCATAGCCACTACTCGTCGGCCGTAACACCATTCACAATCTAGGTGCTACAATTAAGCCAACAAAGAAAATCATTAATAATTTGTGGGAAGACATGCTAAGGATTCAAGGGCCAGTATAAATCAAAGAATTGGTTTCCATTATCCCTATTTTAATTTTAACAATATCTTATGTACAATTGAGTATTATTTAAATATATTTACAAATAATTCCATCTATTCATTTATAGTGCCATGAAAATTATATAGTGCCTTTAACTGTGAACCGTAGAAGTGAAAAGAAGAAGAAAAGAAAATAGGAAAGAATTAACACTCACTCTTACATACGCTCATGTTACGATGAGTTCATGATGCAACAGGTCTCTACTGGCAATTACGAGTATCAGATATCCAAAATAATATAATATAAATGCATTATATATCATATCAGATTACTTACAATTGCCAGCAGGACAGTCACTTGCATGAAGACAGTGTAACTCCATTCAACATGAATCACACGAAGAAGCAAACATCCAATCGAAGGCGAAGAGAAGATCAGAAGTCAGCAGAAGAATCAAGAGTTAAGAATGATCATACTGTAATTTCATAGCCATGAGGAAACCTTTGTTATCCCCACTCCAAACATGTGATCGCGCAGGAGCGCCATTAAACGAGAACTACTGGTGATGTCATGCTGACGTAATACAGAATATTCTATCTCAAGCTATAATTATAAACAAACTTAACCTTAATTGTTTTGCATCGCAGTATTGTTTACTACAATGTTTTTAAGGTACTGTGCTAGTGTATTATTCCAGTTTTAAAGTTAAGCACAGTACAATGGCAAGAAGCCTTTGGACCAAATCAATTGACCGGTACCGGAGTAAAGTCCAATTTAGTGACTATTTTATGGTAATACAGTATATTAGAAAGAATTTATAAAATGCAAATCAGTTCTCATGGCAACATATTGTTTTACAGTGTTCATATATGACTTTGGAAATTGCAATACAGTTAGCTTTGACAAATTACACTACCCACATATTTCTTCACATATCCTTATCAAACTAGATCTTTGTTCTTCCGTAAGCCATCCTTAATGAATAGATCTGGAGCTTAACTTGGAAATTGATAACAAAAATAACTAAAAATTATGAACGTAGTATTGAAAAGAAATCAAAATTAACCTTTTAGGAAAAGATATTCATATTTTGAATTATTGTTAGTGTTATTTAAAACAAGCATTCCTCTTTACCCATATTAGATGCGATTACAGAGATGACAAACAAAGCACTGTGATACTGTGTGAGTGAAATTTGCTTTAGATGAGGACTTAATATTGTTAACAGGAAAACCGATCGTCACGCTCCAGGCTGGATTCGGACTCGGATCTGTGCATTGAAGAGAATGAGGTGGCTTTCGGAGAAGAGCCGAGGCTTGGAACAAGCACGCAGCGGGTGAGTTCTGATTCCATTCATCGCAGTCTAGTGTTACAACAGACCTCCTGCATTTAAAGTATGTTTGGTTCTGTTGTTGCATGCTAACTAACCAGGAGGAGGCAGATATTCGCAGTCAACTAAGCGTTGAAGGCCACAATTTCATGTGTGAGTGCTCTTTACTTTCCGTTTCTATTATCAGGGTACAGTAGAACTCCAATTATCCGAACCTATAATAATACTATACTATACTATTACTATACTATACTATACTAAACTATACTATACTATACTATTAATACTATACAGTAAATCATGAAAAGATTGGAATAGCGTGGGAAGTCAGCCTTCATTGGGTCCTACCTAGTTGGGTATTTTTAGCCACTGTTTTGACGGCAGTGTAGTCTGGTGGGTTAACATGCAGACTACAGATCCGCAGGTCTGGGTTTAATTCTCGGTACCTCCTCAGATTTTTCTGAGGTGTAGGGATCTGAAACGGAGTGTGCTCAGCTGAGGTGCTACTTGACTCTGGTCGAGTAAGAGAATAGTAACGGTTGTCTGCATGCTGACCATATGCCTCTCAATCCTACCATCTGTCTCTGGTAAATGAAGCAGCTTTGGGATGGTAGGCCTATCCCTCAAGGGATGTAGCACCATGGAGTTAAGGAGCGATCACACAATCACTGAAGGACATAACCTCACTCCTCGGCCATTTCTTCTTAATTATGTACGTATTCCTGAGCTGTATCCAATTATCTGGATTTCTGTATATCCAGATTGGTGCAATCCCGATTTTGTCGTGATAATTGGAGTTCGACTGTATTGTTGTAATTATGCAGATACCGATGACAAGCATTACTAATTTATTGAAATATATTTAAATTTCCTTGTTCAGGGTTATCTATTCCAGTGTCTCTAGACACATTGAACTATGAGCCATCCTCCAGTACTGACACAACCACACAGCTTCTTTCCTTGACAGTTTCCTTAACTATTTGGAAAGGTTTTATTCACCAACTTTATTAAAGGAGATACTGTAAATGTCCTTAGTCGTCCATGCATTTTTTGTCATGTACCTACACTGGAAAATTTCGAACAATATATCCACCAGGAAATAAGCTGCATTACTCAATGTGAACCATGTCGAGTGATGAATGTTTTTTTAAAGCATATGATGAAATATATAAGGAAAATGACGGTGGGCAGTTTCAACACGTCCTTTAACCCTTTCACTCCTACAGCTGTATATATGCATCAGCTCAAAATTTGTCCAAGTGGGATGTCATAGAGGCAAACATTTTAATGTGTAATTTGATTTTAATATTTTATGTTAAAACTTGCAGATTTTTATCCATTTATTAACGAATTAATTCATGAAACACAATTGCTGTACTGAATTTTTCCATAGTGTTTCAAAAGTCATCACTCGCTGATGATATAACGTGAGGAGTATGTACTATATATAACCGAAATCTCATGTCTCCTGGTATGGGTGACTCGCGCTTTCACTGACCGAGTCAATGTGAAGTTCACCGGTAGCACATTATTGTCTGTGGGGTTATCACTGAACTTCTGAAGGGATGAGGCAAGGATCACAGCAGCATTTGATTGCTCTCTCTGGACTGGGATAGGTGACAGCCGAGATGGTATCGATCTGTGGAAATGGCAAAGACTTTGGTTTAGGACAGGCAGTAACATGCTACCATGCACCCACTGTGCTCTTTTAAATTTTCAATAATACTTCTACAATATATGGAGAGCAGGAGAAGGACGGATTGAAACCACATCCAGTCTTTCAGTGCGGTTGTAAATCAATCCAAGCAAATAAATAAATACGCATCTGGCTTTATTAACGGGTAACTAGTTATTAGTGTACAATAGATAGGCAATTAAAGCAGTGAGAACAAACCAGTGGCAAAATTAAATGAGTTCGAGTAGGGGATAAAATGGCGTGATATTTGAACAAATATTTGTACAGTAAGGTTTGTTTATGTCGGCCGCGGTGGTCTAGAGGTAGCGTGCCCGCCTCTAGATCCGCAGGGTGTGGGATCAAACCCGGCCGTGGTCGATGGATTTTTCAGGACGTAAAAATCCTGGGCACGGAGTCCTCCGGGAGGGACTTTAAGCTGGGGGTCCCGTGTCGTAGATTTACGGCACGTAAAAGAACTCCAAGCCTAAATTAGAACCTCTGGACAAAATTTCTCAGTCCTTTCACGTCCAAGAAATACTTAGTTTCCAGAGGGGGGTTGCGAGGCGATGGGCTTACCACCTGTCCCTATACCCTCTCTCGGAAAATAAGCATATCCAAATTAGTATAGGTAATGAAACCTCCATTTGGAGGCCCCTTCGCCCCACCTGGGGATCATAGGGTACCAGAACCAGAACAGAAGGTTTGTTTATAAGCCAAGTTCGTTATTAATGAATCCCTCACAAGCTTGGTTTTATTCATTATTTAGTGTTCCTTTTTTATAATAGCAACAATATCACTAGAATAGTGGTCTAATGGTGGTACAGTGCGAACTTTTAAGGGTCTTATGAACAGAATCTAAAGGGATAACAGAGAAGAAACGTATTTTGATGAGTCTGTTAGAAAATTGTCTATTTTTCCCTCTTATTTCTATTTTTTTTTTATCTTTCTCTTTTCGTAGAGAAGGAAATCAGTTTATATGTATAGGGTGTCCGGGAAGTAAGGACGAATTTTAAATTTATTGAAAATGTAATTTTTTTTTACAAACACGTTAAGTAACTTCTCCCATTTGATGATGATGAGTGTTCTGCCCAAAGGCAGGTCCAGACCCGGGACGAAGCTATGGGGTGATGACCACAACTCGTCCGAGGTGATTCAGGCAAGGATGATACCGCGGAGATTTGCCATTGCCTTCCGCGGGGTGGGAATGAAAAGACACATTCTCCCATTTATGTATGAAAAATTATATCTGCCATATGACCACCCAAGACAACGAACAACGCGTTCATTGAAGTTTGCGATGACGTGTTCAAATACATCTGGTGGGATGCCGTTAATAACCCTCGCAATTTCATCCTTTAATTGATGTATTGTTTGTGGTTTGTTCACGTACACTTGATTTCACGTATCCCCACACAAAAAAAAAGTCGCATGATCTGGCAGGCCATTCCTGGTTGCCACGCAAAGAGATAACTTTTTGAGGAAACTTTTCATTCAGCAGAGCAATCGTTTCAAGGGATGTGTGACATGTCGCACCATCTTGTTGAAACCAAAAATCATCATTTTCCATATCATCCAAAACTGGGAAAAACCAATCAGAAAGCATGTTTCTGTAACGGTCGCCATTCACAGTGACGGCAGCACCCTCGTCATCTTCAAAAAAGAACGGGCCGATCACTCCTCCTGCCCAGAATGCACACCACACAGTCGTGCGTTGTGGATGCATCTCTTCTTCCACAGTCATTCGCAGATTTTTGTTAGCCCAAATTCTGCAGTTCTGCTTATTGATGTACCCACTGAGGTGGAAGTCCGCCTCATCTGAGAAAATTATTCTTTTTATGAAGTTCTCATTCTCCGCTTGTTGATCCAAGACCCATTGAGCAAATCGATATCTCTTTCCATGATCTGCAGGCTTCAACTCTTGTGTAAGTTGAATCTTGTACGCATGCATTTTCAAATCTTTTGTAAGGATTTCATGGAGTGAACTTGGTGATAAATTCAATTGTTGAGCTCGTTGGCAAACCGATTTTCTGGGGCTTACGGTCACACTGTCACGCACTACAGCAATGTTTTCTTCAATTCGAACAGAACGCGGTCGTCCTGTTTTCTTAACATTTGACACTGAACCCGTGGTCTCAAACTTCCGGTTCAACTTCCGAACTGATGATTCAATTGGAGCAGCATTATGTCCGAGTATCACACGCAATTCACGAAGGGTTGCTGTGGGACTTTCACTGTTTTTATAATAACTTTTTATCACTTGGATGCGTTGCTCAATTGTCATCTGCTCCATGACAAAAACAAACATCAAACAACAATGCTCACCACCACTGCCTTCTATATCTTACAAGCCATGATGCTTGAAATCTGGCAACACAGGAAGTAGTCCTATCTGTGGTGGTCTGTGGGAAGCATTTGAATATGTTTTTATTGCAGATAATTTTCTTCATCACAAATACTGACTTTATTTAGGCCAAATCAGTAGGCCTATATTACATAGCCTATACTTGTGATGTGCATAATAACGTAACGCGCAGTGACTCCACATATCTGAAGGAATTCGTAGTATTCAGTGTCTCCTCATTGTACGATATGATGTCGCGTTTTTTTTCTTATTTATTGGTAATAACGTCACTTATCCTGTCAGGCCTAAGAGCTCTGTTATTTGACCCACAACAGAGTCATCTTTTATTAAGCTGCTACACTTCTCTGGGTCATTTTGTACTACCACTGAGCAAGTTGTCTCAGGTTTAATATAGTTAACCTAGAACACTGATATCTCTCTTCTTGTCATATGCACTTTGTGGAAGACTACGCCCATGGCTGCCACTGAAAAGAATAACTTTGCCTAATTCCTTGGGAACAGTCAGCTTTCCGTTATTTGCTGTCTAAAAGTCGTTCATTCGTTCATCCTTGGCTCCGGTGGTGAACTGTGTTGATTCGCCAGCACTTTTAAGGTTAAGGTTTGAATCCCGTTCATTACCTTCACCAAACTGTAGGAAAACGCTGAATCGATTACCTAGTAGTAATATTGGGAGGATAGGAGATTGCATTATACTGTAGGCCTACTACGATTTGGCGTCTGCCACATTGAGATGAATTAGGCCAACTGTGAGCAGCTTGATATAAGTTCATACCAGTAAACGTGACTCTATTTCTCTTCAATTCTTCTTTAACACCAGCCAATTCTTCCTTAAGGACACTAATACCATACCGTACCTCACTCTGGTATTCGTTTGTAGCTGATGAACACGACATTCTTCTGTGAAAAACTGTTCTCTTGTGTACTCAATTAGAGGTGACGGTGTGTATAAATCTCTCATTATCTACACGGTTTTTACCTTCTCTACGCTCTCCAGTTGCTCTTCAGGTGTGTCCAGATGTTCTCTAAACCATAGGCAATGACTGGGATTACTTTAAGCTGAAATATGCGATGATTCTGATGGAGTTCATTGCTTTATTTATGGCATGTTGATAGCCGATAGGACTACCAATGCGATGTTGCTAGATCTAACAGCATGGCTTGTAAGAAATAAAGAAGGCAGTGTCACCACACAACAGCTATGAGGCTACTAATGGGAAGGATAAGAGATACCAATCATGATAAAACCATGGCTGACAACCGTCATATGACAAAATGGCGCAAAATTCAAATTAGTCCTTACTTCCCGGACACCCGTTATTTAACAGCACTAACTATACAGTGAACTCTCGATAAACCGGACTAAAGTGGGCAGGGGTCTGTCCGAGTTATGAGATGTCCGGCTTATGGAGGGGAAATGAGGAAATGGTATCTAAGTAATGAAATTTCGTGTTTAAGCTACAACAAAAATGTATGAGGCAGAATATAGGCAACTTACAGTTGGAACAAAAAACAAATAACACTTCAGTACTATAATAAAATTTCTAGGCAGAGTCTGAAATACACACTGTTACATTATTAGGACACGATGATGATTGATGTGGACACTTAGAACATATTTTTCTGATGAGATTTAGGCCAAGAGAAACTGTAAATATTCTTCTGTGTACACTTTTTCTGTTGCTTTTGATTAATTACTTCTCTTGTAGTCCTGAAGTGGCCGTAGAATGGCTGTAGACCTTGGTCTGGATCGCCAAGAATCTGTCCAAGTTATCCGAAGTCCGGCTTATTGAGGTCCGAATTATCGAGAGTTCACTGTACGTCTACACATTCCTCCAGTTAAAAAGTGTTATTGTGTTTTTAAGATGTCTACTGGTAAAATGACAAGTATCAAATCCAGTAGACACTTTTATAATTTTCTTAGTACAATAATCTATATATCTTATCTTATATCTTAAATATAATATATCTTATCTTAAATATATCTTAACTCATAATATGCAATTAAGTTAGCAGTAAAAAGCTTAATAAAGTTTGTAAAAAAAAACTGTTAGGAAACTGTTCATGAAAGAGTTGTGTGGTTATGCCAGTGCCACTTTGCAGTTCCCACTTACGTATGTTAGTGCTCCTCTCACCCATAGGCCAGTTCATGGCTTATTGGATGTTTCTTTATTAACATTTGCAAAGAAAATAAGTTAGTTAACAATCTTAACTTACTAGCAAACGTTTCAGTGTTTGGTGCAAATCTTACCAGCACTCGAAACAACCCATTTTCACTGTAAGGGACATAAGAGTAGGCATATGGTACGTAACATAGGTATTGAACTGAACTGATATCGAAGATAGATATATAAGCATTCATGAACCACAGATTATTGTCTCTGTTGGACATTACCTGAGAATATTATAGGAGAAAAATTCCTCCGATACTGGGACTTGAACCCAGGACCTTTGGCTATTCACACCAATGCTCTACCAACTGAGCTAAGCTGGAGTTCAATTCACAATGCCAGATGGAACCTCTCTCCTATGACTGATTGCCCTAATGTCATAGGAGAGAGGTTCCATCTGGCGCTGTGAATTGAAGTCCGGCTTAGCTCAGTTGGTAGAGCATTAGCGCAAATAGCCAAAGATCCTGGGTTCAAATCCCAGTGTCGGAGGAATTTTTCTCCTATAATATTCTCATGATATGGAAGCTTGTGGCCAGAAATAACAATACCTTTAATGTTACAAGAAAGAATTTCAACACATGACACTAAAAGTGTGGCAAAAAGAAATTAAGCATATAATAGCATAAAAAAATAAGATATAAGATTTACGTATGCCAATGGAACTTTTATACTGTGAAGCAATATACTATACTTATTAAACAAGAAAGTTGGCATAAATAAAACTTATCAGCTTCACTATTGGGGAAATTTTTACTTATAATAATTATGTGAAATCGAATGCTTTAAAGTTTCTTATAATATCAACCCTTCACAATGTCCCAATTAATTTAATCATATTCATTATTTACCTTTATTTGCAATACTCTGAACAGTGATCTGACAGTTAAGTAGCAGCTGAGGATGTAGTGAAACGCCACAAAACATGTACTGCAAATTAAGGTACAGTAGAGCCTCGGTAATTCGAGCCCCGGTATTTCGAGGTTCCGTGTAATTCGAGCTGGTCTTAAGAAAATTAAAATTGTCCATAAAACTAGAGTAAAATCCCGTTTTTATACGGTGTCCGCAAGTAAGTTTTACGCACTTCCGAATGTGTTACATTTTGAGCTTTCTTTCAATTTTTCCATGTACAAAAATGCAGGTAAAACTGTCCCACTTAGGGTTTTCGTTCATAATACACAGAAATAACCTTGGATTCAGACTGCTAATGCATTTCTATTACAGATTGACAGAAACTGTTAGGTTCGATTTTTCTTTGTCGGGACCTCGTGTCATTCAATTGTACAGTGCATATTTCCCCATCCTTTCAGAAAAGAATACTGTATTGTTACAGTAATCCCTACATTGGTAATTAAAATTGTTTTCCTAGTAGCATCGCTTTCCCGTTCCACTCCATTAAGGGTCAGACAATGACTTAATCCTTAAAGGATGCCGATGTAGCAAATTTGAAATGTTTGACAATATATACATACAGGCGTAACACAGGTATGTAGGCCTATTATATTGTTTATTTATTAATTATTTAAACTATTATTGTGCTCATTAAACATTTATTTGCGATTTACCCATTGATTTAGTGATATTTCCGTATAATCCGAGTTTTTTGTAATTCGAGGTAGCCTCAGCCCCAATTAGCTCGAATTATCGGGGTTCTACTGTAAATAGTGAAGTCGATGAAGTGTTACTTGTCAACTCATTGAATTAGTATAAGATGTAAGAAATAAGTTTAAATTCAGATGGTAGTTCTGATGCAGAATGCAATATGGAAGTCGAACTGGTGTCAGAAGATTCGGATATGAGAGTTACCGGTATGCCACTTAGAAACAACTCTGATTACCCATACTACAAGTAAGAAAAAGATATAAAAAGGAGAGGAAGGTGCCAGAGAACTTACCAATTGGCAGGAGAAGCTGGTCTTCAATTGGTGCTGGCTTCGAGCTCCATTCTCTAAGTGATTGACAAAGGGCAAAGTTTGTCCGAAAATTTTCGTTTTTATTGTTCTTTCTTTTTATGTGTTTCTATGATACCAGAGCCAGCACCAATTGAAGACCAGCTTCTCCTGCCAATTGGTAAGTTCTCTGGCACCTTCCTCTCCTTTTTATATCTTTTTACTTTCTCGCTTATACGTAGTATAGAGAAAGTATTGTGATCGTGACAAAAATTCGAAGTTGAGATAACACCGGGAGAGCACGTTTCATGAAGCCTAGAAACCGAAAAAAGTATTTTTGGAATGACGTCTGTCCGTCTGTCCGTCTGTCCGTCTGTCCGTCTGTCCGTCTGTCCGTCTGTCCGTCTGTCCGTCTGTCCGTGGACAAGCACAGCGGGTAAACGGCTCGTTGTATTTACTTCATTTTTTGAATTAAGAACTTTTTCGAAATTTTGTCGAACCGCCCAGAAATTTAGTTTTACAACTGAAATATTAAGGGGACTTTTCATGAAAACTTTTTTAAAAAAATTGTTTTTTGAAAAAATGGCTCTAACGATTTTAATAAAAATTTAGAATTGTAAAGTCTTATCTGTGACCAATAAAATGGCTATATCCGTATTTCCGCAAAAATGACTTAAGGGGCACTTTACTCGTATCCATTTTCAATTTTTCTAGATTATATCCATTACAGTAGGCGATACATGAAAACCTACCACAGTAAAGTTGTAGAGAAAATTAAAATGGACATTTTTTGTTTAAAACATTTCTTTGTACATTTAATAGATATCAAGATAAAAACAAAATAAGGACAGCTTAAATGCGAATTTCAGAACATAAATGTCAATTAAAATATGAATGACATTTTGTTGCCCCTAGTAACAAGAAAACTATAGGCCTAATGTACTTATTGTTGTGAAATGCAATCAGTTTAGCTCAGTCGCAATGAACACACTAAAACCAATTACAGCGAGGTGGTAGGCCTATGGTCTAACAGGGAAGAGGTCCTGAGTTCAAATCAAACCTCGTTTTTCATGGTTCTCAAAGGCAAACGCCGGGTTTGTAGGACTTGCTTATTTTCCATAACTCATTGCCGCTATGTCACTGGATATTATAATCGCTTAAACTGAATATCACATAAGAAGACATCATTAAACAATAGAAACATGACGCGAATGAGTTGTTAATATAGACCAGCGTTTCCCAACCTATGGTCCCGCGTACCACTGGTGGTTCGCGCACACGGTGCAGATGGTCCGCAGACATAATTGATTTTAAAATATCATAAAGCAAGTGGGAAGTAAAGAAGTAGAAATTTTTCACATAAAATGGACACTAGATGTCCATTTTAAAGGTTTAAAATTCTAGAGGTTTAAAATCTTCGAAAATACAGGTCATATCGACTAAATTTGACTAATATTGAGCAAAAAAAACAGGAACTCTGCAAGAGGCGTCAAGCTCAACCGTCTCATTAAAAGTGAGTAATAACATAATTCCTAATTATATTATCAAATTGGTAATATATATTAAAGTCTGTTCAAAATATAATTTTACTGTCAATAGTTTCATTCCAATTCAATAACTGTGTTTCCGTCGGATTAAAAAAATGTATTTCGTTATAACGACCTATAATTTAACACCCCAAATATTAAGAATATAGGCCTACATATAGCCTACTTTTAAAAATTGGATGTAAAATTTGGGGTCCGTAAAGTTTTTTACTCATTTTAGAGGTCCTCGGGTTGAAAAAGGTTAAGAAACGCTGATATAGACTAATGTTTCACGCAAACATACTAAACACGTGGTATGACCTACATGCAGTTAAAGCGTGCAATATAACCTAAGTAGTAGTAGTAGTAGTGGCGAAATTCAAATATAAGTCGTCCCTAAAGCTTCCCCATTCGATATTCACATTTGCACAGACTGTGTGATGTATTTTGTTTCTGAGCGAAGCAGAGTGACCAACTGCCCTTGTATACTGTTGCTTATAGCTAAATAATGCATAACACTAACCACATAGTTAAGTGCGCGAAGCGGAGGCGGCAGCCGTAGCGAAGCGCCCTTGCATTTTCGAATAATGTACGATACACTGTTTGTAGGTTTCGAAAATGTGGCATATTATATCTCCCGCAAGGTTTGTCAGCCTGCCACCTCTCGTCTAGCGGTAAGACGTCACACCTCCAACGTCCAATCACGAGTTTCTTCATAATACTAGGACAGAAGAATTCGTTAGATCGTGGTATAAAAGAAGCTGCATCGGTGAAGATAGGTTGGGTGGGACCGACTTATCCCAAGGTGCGACTTATATTTGAATTTTCCCGTAGTAGTAGTAGTACTAATAATATGCAGTTTTACTGTCATTGATTATTATTATTGTTATTATTATTGTTATTATTCTTATTATTATTTCACGGTAAATGCATTGAACATAAAGATCGACCCTGATGCTTTCCGTTCTAGATACTTCTTAGTTTTATGAAAATGTAATAAGTAGCCTAAAATTTAATTGTCTCTTTAATGTAATTTTTTCTGTGCTAGCCTTTAACACGTATATGCGAGAAAGTTTGTGCAACGTATTTTTGCACCATTTATTCATGCTTAATGGCCTAGAGCCACCTAACCTAAACCAATACCATACTACAAGTAATCAATTATTTCACAGCTAAATAATTAGCCTGTGCCTATGTGATAAATTTCATCTATATCTTGAGAAGTTTTGTTCTGTATTTAGACATACGATTGCAACATTGTAACACTCAACTAATGAGCAATCTCCCCAAATATAAATATGAATATAAATATGAGCAACGTTGAGGCTTGCCCCTGTTCGCTATCGACTGGTAGGGACAGAGAACTCCTCAAGTTGTCGGATGCATTACTGGCAAAACGTTGGGAATATTAAAACTGTGGCCTACAAGTCCAAAAAGCTTATTAAGCTATTCTAACGCTGACTGTGAAAGCCTAAGCTGTTTATTGTAGTGAAGCCTTGCATGCACCATTGACTTGTAGGACACTTAGGTATTGCTACCAGTCTTAATAGTGTAGATCTACCTAGGTTTTCCTGCTCACTTTCAATGTAAAGAAACTAAACCATAATGATATTCTTTATGTTGGCAACTGCATGCACAACAGACTGCTCAGAAATTCTATATTAAATAGTCTTATCCATAACAGATATTCTTCATCATCCTCAATGAAATACCGATAATGTAATTCTATGCTATGTTTATTTCAGTTCAATATACAGCATGTATACGAGGTGCATCTAGAAAGTAAGTTTCCCTGGGGCTTTTTACAGAAACAAAACACAATTTCATGGAAACTTTTTTGCAACAGATACGGCAAGTGTTCAGCTATTTTTCAACATATTCACCACCGGAATTGAGACATTTGCCATACCGTGTGACCAACTTTTTAATGCTTATGTCATAGTAGTCTGCCACCTGGGATTTGAACCATTGTGTGACAACCATTTCCTCTTCTTTGTCATTCCCTGAGGTGTAGGAACAGATGGATATCACTGGGAGCGAGGTCCAGACTGTAGGGTGGATGTTTAAATTCCTCCCAGCTGAACTTCTGCGGGAGACTTGCTGGGAGGTTGCCTGTTTTGACAGAGCTGGCATGTGGTGAGCATCATGTGGTGCATAATGCTTTATTGCTGTTGTAAAACCTACATCTCTTGTGAGAGTGTTAACCCTAGCTCGACCAGTCACTACTCAAGTAAACGTCCTGCTCTATAATACTGTATCATTAATCTTGTATGTGGAACTTGCTAGTTATTTTAACAATGCTTCAGTGTTAAAAAGTGTTTTATAATTTGCTTTTTTATGTAAATGCAGGTACAGTAAATTGTAACGTGTAATATATAAACCTACAACTTATATTATGCATTATAGTCCATGTGCCAGACCCATCGGTCATTATAATTTGGGGGGACTGAATGAAACTTATACCACACGTTCCTGGGGTCATGTGGAGCAAAAAAGTCGGGGGGGGGGGGGCCATCATGAGGAGGTAGCTTTCAAACATGGCGGCCATTCAAAATGGCGGACGACTGTGAATTTTTAAATTCAAATATCTCGGGACTGGATTCGATCAATCTTGAATTTTGTTTTTTCAAAATGTAGGTTATTCTTCTGGCTACATGTTTGTTCAACATGTATGTGGCCAAAAAACCAATATTTATTGGTCAAAATTCTAAAAATCGGAAAAATAGATTTTTTGGCATTTACGTTTTGCGGTTTATTACTCTAACCGTTGAGTATATCGAAAAAGTGTTTGAAACAAAAGTTGTAGAGACACATCTCACCTTTAAAACGCAAAAATGAAATCGAAGATCGGATCAATAGAATCCGAGATATCCAGATTCAAAGCAGGCGGAGCGGGGTTGAGCATGTTGACCGAGCGCTCGGTGCAGCCTAGTGAGAGGCGAGACTTGGCGTAAAATCCTGCGCTTTATTTATTTTCAGCCTCAGTAATTGCTTTATTACTAGATAAATTTACATTATCTACTAATGTGCACTATTTTTAACATGATTATTAAACACTTTCTCATAAATACAATTAACAACTATATTGTTTATCTGGGAAATGGACGTCAATAATTACCAACTCATATAATATACTGTCAAGGCTTTTATATCCGATTTTTAAGATGAAATCGTTAAAGGAACTTCAAATAGTCGAAATAATTAAAAGAGGAAAAAAGTATTACAGTTTAGGTATGTATCGGAGACTTTTAACAATACTTTCAGAAATGAACACAGGATGTAAGCAACTAAGAAATAAAAATTCCCATAAAATGCCTTATACAATATTATTAACAATGTTGAATTAAGTCTTCTTCACTAGAATCACTGAAGTCAGGTATTATAATTATTGCTCTCGTCCTCAATTGCCGTTGCTTCGGCAAACCCCTTGCACCCACAGCTCTCGATGATTCAGATTTGAGTTGCTAAGCACGAGTAACTTTCTGGTGCACAGTTGATCAAAATTCCGGCCTGGTAGTTGGCACGTTTATTGTGTTTTCTCAAGGTGTCTTTACAAAGAGACATTTGGAAGCTCTCAATCTGGCCCTCTGAACATCTGATAGCGCAGCTCATTTCACCTTGCGTTTGGGGGCATACGACTGGAAGACAAATTCTTCTTTGCTGTCATCAACATCATTATACATCATCCAATCTTTGCCTAACTTCCTGAATGCTTCAATAAATCTTTGTTCCTTTTTGCACAAAAGCTTTTAACTTTCCCCTGGCCAGCTAAAGCACTGATTGTGTCGCAGCCAGACCAGCAGTAATACCCAATAAGAGCTGTAAAAAGCTGTTCGCCTAAGGCAGATACTATCTGGGAAACTTGCATATCTGTTAAAACTGTTTTGTTTGTTTCCCGATTCAGAAGTTTTTGCTTTTTATGGTTTTTCAAAAACCTACAGTGAAAACTAATACATCTGTATTGATTGAAAAGCAAAGAACTGATTCAGATGATGTAGCGGCGTTCCTTGCATGCAGCATCATTCTGGAATCAGCTTATTCTTGAGTGCAGAACAGCTCAGGAACATTTTTGCTCCGAATATAAATGATCATGAAGCAGATCTCACCAACTGCTACGAAGCTTTCTAGGTTTCCAATTATGTTTTCAAATTTCTCCTCTTACAAACTGCAAAAAAAGAATTTTATCATTATATTTTTGCCGTAACTGTTCCTTAGAAGCGTCCTCTAACAAACCACTCTGTGACCACCCTTGATTTCACTAAATTTGATACCTTCAGCTGTTCCGCTTTTTTCCCGCTCCAAAAATTTGATCGAAACCTCTGAATAATGTATGTCAACCCTCCGACCTATATTAAAAACCTGCTTGAGAAAATTCGTTGAGAATTCGTAAAACTTTTTTGTTATCCTTTGATGGACTGAAGCACGGCCATTGAATCAATGATGAAGGCCGAATCTTTTTCCAGCAGACTGGCAGGGGTGGTGTATACTTCCAAAAAATTAGATAACACTGATTTGTAGGTTTTCTTCAAAGGCCCATTAACATTCGCCGGCGCCAGAGGATATCTGAATCCTTCCATCATGTCAAGTTGTTGGTTTTCTGCAACAAAGGTCATTTTGCTGAATAAATTTCGATTGCACTGGAGGATTACTTCTTTGTTTCCAACCTTGGTTTTTTTGCTCTTCTTTAGTCTACTAATCTTAAGACCCACTTTCTTAATACGTTTATGAAACCCTTCTCCTTTAGCTAGCCGAAACATGAACTCTTAATAAGCTATTTTCCCCTTGTTTTCCGAATCAATGTGATCAGAAGAACATATATTCCAGTAGGCAAATGTACAATATCTTAAGGGTTGGGATCAAAGGGGTTCGTCCACTCGGCTAGAAGGTCAGTGAGAGTTGTCACGTCTTTCTCATCTCAAAGTGTCCTTGGGCTTTGGAGGTCAGGGTGCCACTGATCTGTTTCGCTGGATGATAGAATGCTGAGGAGGTTCTTTAGCTCTGTACTCAGCATTAACATATTACCGTACTACAGCCTACTTTGTCAGACTGAAATCCTTAGTACCTTCAGGCGGCCTTAGTACCTTAGTACCTTCAGGCTTGGTCCACTGGAATTCTAGAAAATGGGTTGTTGCTTCTTATTGTACTGAAAACCTCCTTCTACATAATATTGGTGAACATATGGGCTCTCCTTCTAGTTTATATAATTCAAGAAAGTGTTATGATAGATAATGTGAGTAGTTCACTCTATCCAGCGCAAAAATTCAAGGCACAATTTGTTCAACAGCAGCTAAAAACAGAAAAAAAATTCCTTCTAGATTAGTCCGAAGAAAAACGGAAAGTAGCTCCACTAGGGCGATATATTTCATCCGAAAGGACAACATTTGTTCATTACTTGTAAGAAAATGTATCAAGTAGAGTGGCTTCAACATGTTCATCTTGAAGTACAGAGTTAAGGGATGTATAGTTCATAATTAGTGATGTTCATTTCCCAGGTAAATTGTATAATTGTTAATTGTATTTATTACTCAAATCCGATGCACCGAGAGCTGTGGGTGCAAGGGGTGTACCAAAGCAACAGCAGATGAGGAAGAGTGAAATTATAATAACTGATTACAGTGATTCTTGTGAAGAAGACTTGTTTCAAGATTGTTCATAATATTATAGGCTATAAGGCATTTTATAGGAATTTTTATTTCTTAGTTGCTTACGTCCTGTGTTCATTTCTGAAAGCATTGTTAAAAGTCTCCGATAGGCTACACACCTAAATTGTAATACTTTTTCCTTTTTTTAATTATTTCGACTATTTGAAGTTCCTTTAACGATTTCATCTTAAAAATCACAGATAAAAGCCTTGACAGTATATTATATGAGTTGGTAACTGTTGATGTCCATTTCCCAGATAAATGATATAATTGTTAATTGTATTTATGAGTAAGTGTTTAATAATCATGTTAAAAATAGTGCACATTAGTAGGTAATGTAAATTTTTCTAGTAATAAAGCAATTACCGAGGTTAAAAATAAATAAAGTGAAGGATTTTACGCAAAGTCTCGCTTCTCGCTAGGCTGCACCGAGCGCTCGGTCAACACGCTCAACCCCGCTCCGCCCGCTTTGAATCTGGATATCTCGGATTCTATTGATCCGATCTTCGATTTAATTTTTGAATTTTAAAGGTGAGATGTGTCTCTACAACGTTTGTTTCAAACACTTTTTCGATATACCCAACGGTTAGAGTAATAAACCGCAAAACGTAAATGTCAAAAAATCTATTTTTCCGATTTTTAGAGTTTTGACCAATAAATACTGGTTTTTTGGCCTCATACATGTGGAACAAACATGTATCCAGAAGAATAACCTACATTTTGAAAAAACAAAATTCAAGATTGATGAACTCAGTCCCGAGATATTTGAATTTAAAGATTCACAAGCGTCCGCCATTTTGAATGGCCGCCATTTTTTTAAAGCTACCTCCTCATGATGGCCCCCCCCGACTTTTTTGCTCCACATGACCCCAGGAACGTGTGGTATAAGTTTCATTCAGTCCCCCCAAATTATAATGACATGGTCAATTTTGGGGGTCTGGCACATGGACTATTAGTGTAAATAATATTGCCTAATTCCCAGATTTGCGATGATCTTGATGACTTCTGGTCCCAGTTAGTATGGATAAAAGAGATTCCACTGTAGTCTCATTTTTATG
This sequence comes from Ectobius pallidus, assembly GCA_964059195.1. Classification (NCBI taxonomy): domain Eukaryota; kingdom Metazoa; phylum Arthropoda; class Insecta; order Blattodea; family Ectobiidae; genus Ectobius; species Ectobius pallidus. Next base: position 177,315,480 of record CAXKWD010000004.1, on the reverse strand, counting down.
TTGGGGTCCACGGCAGAACCTAAGTGTCAAAGCTTCCCACTGCTCAAAAACCTTGTTAATTCAGTCAAGAGGAGAGAGCCAACGGATACCAACATACTTCAAAATGTTGTGAGTCTCTATGCCACAGAAATCTTCATACACTTTTCTCAAGATAGTAAAATAACTGGACCAGGGAAGTGCTGCTTTTTGATAGATGAATGTTGCAATACCTTTTATTCCACCAATCATCGTACAGGCATTGTCAAAAGAAAAACACATGCAATTTACCGAATAGATACTCACTAACAGAGAAAATTCCTTCTCCTGTGTTGTCATTACTTAACAATGATAAAAGAAGAGTGGATATTTGACCTTGTTCTGAATTTAAAAAAGAAACAGCTTGCATCAGTTCTACCATTAGTAAGCAAGGAAGATGGCGCTCCTTGCAATATCAACTACTTCTTTCTTTGTCTCACCTGCAACATATTGAACTGGAGCGGAGATTTTCGTTTTTGCATTTTTCTCAAAAATGTCTCTAATGATTTTCTTTAAATTTTGTACATTGTGTGCTTATAATAAGAGCTGAAACTTTTTTTTTAAACATTTTTTCATAAAAATTCTCTGATGGGTAGTTATAAATGCCACCCACTGTTTGTAGAAACTCAGTCTTACTTGGTGAACAATCAAGTTTTGCATCAAGTTGAAACATTTGAATACGTGCTCTTTACAATACGGCCTCTTTATTTTATATCAGAATGAGAAGTGAGAAAGATGTATTACCCATGCTTGGGATAAAAAAGTCACCTAAGTGCATTATTCAGATCTTTTTTGGGTTGAGTATCGTTCAGGGATGAGATGTGGTGTGGTAACAGCATTCTCTTCATTTTAATAACCAATGTACATGAAGAGAATGTCAAACATAAAAGGCAAAACTTTTATTTGTACAGGGGAAGTTATGTGTTTCTCATAAGGTCTTTTTAGCAGCTGTTTCAATTGTAAGTAAACACGATAATAAGAATATTTCTCAAAGAGGAAGTCTTCATCTGTGCGTTTACTTGTTTTCCAATCCCTGGACTGTGAAATGGTGCTTGAGCACATCGTTCTAAATAAATTTCCAGCATCGTCAGAAACAGCCAGTGGAATATTGTGCTCCAAAAGAAAAGCTCGGCATTTGTAACACTTGCTTAATCAATTTTGACAAAGAATGATGAAAGATAATCAATAAACTTGGCCACTCCTTCGTGTAACATTCTCAATATTTTTGTTACATTGCTGTCTTTTTGCTAGTGGTTGCAATTTGAGAAATAACACGCCTCGTTTTATAAAACATCAAACCAATCAGTTGAAATTACAATGATCGAAATCACAGTCACTGTGAAGTTGGAACACCAAAAAGGAAATAACAATTAATGGAAATGGAAATTTGATACCAGCCATAAAGAAAGCAAAGTTCATAGAACGAGGAGAATCAAATGAAAACAGCAAATAATTTTTTTCCACTATTTTACTGCATGAAGAATGTTTGCTTGTACATTATTTTCTACATAGTCCCCTCCCAGTTCAATGCACTTATGCCATTGGATAGGAAGAGCTTCAATACTGCTTGAGAAAAATTATTTTGTTTGATGCTATAGCCACTCCACCATCGATTGGACGTCTTCATCAGATTTGAACTTCTGCCCTCCAAGGAGATCCTTTAGTGGACCAAAGATTTGGAAATCTGATGGTGACAAAGTGAAGGGGGTTGCTGAGAGCAGGTGTTTTGCGTGAACATGATAACACCCATCTTCATGCTGCTCGTGCAACCATGAAAACCATTGACGACATATACTTCAAGTACCTCTCACATCTGCCATACTTTCCAGGTTTGGCACCATCAGATTTCCACATCTTTAGTCCATTAAAGGAGTTCCTTGGAGGGCAGAAGTTCAAGTTTGATGAAGACATCCAATCGGCAGTGCATGAGTGCCTACAATGTCAACCAGAATAATTTTTCTCCTGCGGTATCAAAGCACTTCCTATCTGATGGCATAAGTGCATTGATCTAGGAAGGGACTATGTAGAAAAATAGTGGAAAAAAATTAATTGCGGTTTTCATTTGATTCTCCCTCATACATAAAGGAGGAAGCCATAGAGAAGGAAGAAGTAAGAAATGATAAACCAAAAACTATAATAATGCGATACATGTACACTATAACCACCCTTTGAGGTTAAGTACACATGTGGTAAATGGGTTGCTAAACAGTAGCCAGTGCACAGGGGTCCAAAACATCAGGTGGTCGTCGTACAGGCCCTTAACATGCCGAGGTTGGCCATTTTGGTTCATTTGTTAGAAATCGATTTACATGTTTGTATCTAGATATTGAATTGCTGCATCTGCATTCAGTAGTAACAGGTTGCACCACTGGTTGGTTGGTACTCATGACATTGTCCTTCAGTATATCATAAAGTGTCCTATATTATTCTCTATTGTATTTGGTTCCAGTCCCATTATAGTCAGTATCATGGTAAAACACATACAGTAGACTCCCTCTAATCCGGCCACCCCAGGACCGGATTAAAAAATGGCCGGACCATCCGGCGGTCTTTTAAAACCTATTAAAGCAAAAATCAACTTTTAAGATGGTTTTGTCGATTTTTGAAAGCGTACTTACCCAAAAATTAAAATACAGCATTACAATTACAATTTCAAAATTAAAAGAAATCTGTTATTTTCTTCTGCTTTTTTAGTTGAACTTCTTCATGAACATTACATCGATAGCTGATTCAGCAGCCTGTTGCTCGACATAGGTAGTCGCACTATAAAAATTAAACTCACAGTTAGATACTAACATCACAAGAGTAAAATTCACGTCTGAAATGAACGCAATCGTCAATTGATTTGTTTATACGTAACACTGAAAACTAAACAGGCATGTTTATTCAAGACGAAGGCTCCACGCAAGATTAAGTAACATTTGACAACGGTTTCACAAAAGGATCAATAAACAGTGATGAGTGCTGCCCAATAATCTATTTATATTACATCACATTCCTCACCATAAGAATAATGTCATTCAGTAATAGAATGTTTATTCTAGTCTATTACTGTCGTGAGAAACCCTTCTGCGCGCAGATGACTCATTCCAAGAAGTCGGCCGGATCATCCGGCGGCCGAACCATCCAAGGCCGGACTAGAGGGAGTCAACTGTAGGTCGCTTCTCAGTTCCCATCTTGTTACACACTTACAGCCTTACTAATAAATGTTGCTTATATGTGTGTTGAACAAATGTTTGGTTGATCACCATCAAAGTGTTACTAATAATCCCTGTATAACTTCCAAGGGTTACACCGCATTTGAATGTGAAACGTCATCAAATACATCTTGCCTGTCACAGGAAAGGAAGCAGTTGCCAGTGTCACCTTCTATCCAAGCAGTGAACAAACAGCTGTGAAAAAATCAAGTTTCAGTGTTTCATTAAATTTACTTCAGAAAGACGTAATCATGTGTAAAAATAAGAAAATATGGCCTGCAAATAAGGAACAATGTTAATAATTCCGCAAAAGCAGCTAAGAACATCTCATAACAAATTACCTTAAGAATGGATGCATTACTTCAAAATTTAATTTTGAATATCTACCAAAGACCTATGGTTACAGATATCGGCCATCTTTATTATTTATGTAAAGTTTATACAAGGATGTTAGGCCACGTATACATTTTCGCTCTGTACGCATGTCGACACGCGTACAGAGCGCAGATTGGTATGACATTTGCGGTGTTTGCGTGTTGACATGCAGTCTATTCGCCGCGAACCGTCTCCTGTCAGTTTTTTCGGCGAACACAAAGGATTTTTGATTTCACATTGGGACGTGTCTTTGGTAGTTGCGCTCCGTCTGTGTGTCATTTTCCTCCTGCTAAGCATAAATTTCTTAATCATGGTGTGGTCTAAGGAAAAGGCACTCCAGATGATAGACCTTTATAAATTTGAAACCTTTACTATGGAATCCAAAAGACAACGACCATTTCAGAAAAAAATTGAAGGAGGATGCCTGTAGGGAAATAGGCATTTAATGAATGAGACTGCGGAGGAATGCAAGAAGAAGATGGTAAATTTGCTTTCTGCTAACCGACATGAAAACGTAAAAGTAAACTCCAGCAAAGGTACAGGAAAAGGTAACTTATAAAATATAAATAATAACTTTGGTACACACTTTTCAATTCTTGCCTAAAAATGGTTTTGTTTCGATATTTGCCGTACACATTTTTTGTAATTGATTATTTTTTTCAAAACTCGTTTTCTTCAAATATTGACAATGTTAGTATAGGCTAAATCTAAATCTACTGTACATCGCTTCTTTGAAATAGCCCTTCTTCTAGCAGAACAGTTTTGCAAAATTATGTTTATTCCAATGACTGATGGAAACGCGTGTTGTGCCATACACATGTTGTTTTGATTTGGAACACCTGCAACAATAACATCCGGCAGATGTGCACACAATGTTTATACAAAGTTCAATAATAATAATAATAATAATAATAATAATCTTACTCAATGGCAATAGACAATTCCTCAGCAAGCGAATGGAATATTATCTACCTTATGGAACCCGAAGGTTCATTGCCGCACTTACCTGAGTCCACCATTCAACCCTATTCTGTGCTAACTCCATCCAATTATCCTTAGCAAATCCTACTTCCTTTAAATCCATTTTAAGATTGTCCTCCCACCTACATCTAGGTCTTCTGCATGGTCTTTTCCCTTCGGGTCTCCTAGTCAATACTTTTGAGATATGTAATGACTAACTTTTCAATCCTTCAATCTCCTGTCTGATCCCCTGCTTTACTTGTATTGTTGCCACATTTTGTTACCCAGACTGTCTTCCAAGCCATCTAGCTTTTGACTGTCTCTTCAATGTTACTTTGTTGCTGAGCTCAATTCCTCCTAACGCCTAGGAGTAAATTAACATGTCAACTTGGTCTTCTTGATTTTTTGTGTTCCCGAAGGAGCCAATTTTGGCCCTGTACACTGCTACATAAATTCTTATTGTCCCTTATTTCACTTTTTGCTCAGTCATGATATAATATGCTTATTATGTGTGTTCTTCTATGGTGCAAACGCTGAGCGGTGCAGCCATGTTGAATGTGAACAGCGCAACATTCAGTGGAGTCATAACAGTCAAACATTCCAAAAGCGGAGACAGTGAACAAGACGCCGACGTGTGCAAGCACAAAGCGTTACAGCCAACCTACAAAAGATTAAACAAAAAGTGCGGGTACTTATTGACTTACCCTTGTGTATTAAAGTGAGTTAATTTTGTGTGTTTTAATGTGCGTTGTTTGGGATTAAAACGTCAAGAAAAGCCCTTGCCTCTGCATGCCTTGGTGAACGCCATCTATTCAGGGGCGTATACTCTATTGGTGCTATGCGTGCGCCGCACGCCCTAATTCTCGATGGAATATTTTCATTCATAATATTTTATTTTGTCAGTAAATTGTGGAAAAACCAGTGTCATTTTCATTGCTGAAATGAGAAAACAAGGGCCCCGCTGCGAGGCTGTCACCCGTGTGCTACGATTCCGTAATGAGAATGAGTTTCTGAGCGGTACGTTAGACGTGGACTTGCCTCGAGGCTAGAACTTGTGTGCTTTGAGTTTTGAAGAAGGGCGATATCCTGACCGCGGGGTGAAGAAGGGAATAGGTTTCGCACGGTGGGGAGATTTGGCAGTATCTTGAGTGCCTTGCGTGCTACTGAAGTTGCGCACTCAGCTGAGTTGTAGCGAAGTATATTGCGATTTCAAGAAGTTAAAAAGTAAATGATTGTAAATGTTATTTTATTTAATGTTATCAAAAGTGTTTGATTATTTTTTAGTCTTTTATTTTAAGAATTTCAATAGCAAATAATTGTAAATACAGTATTACTTTATTTACTACTATTCTGCGCGCGGCGGGAGATTTGCCGGTAGTTTGCGTGCTACTGAAGTTTCGCAAGCAATTGTGTTGTACCTAAGTATATTACAATTTTAATAATTTCAAGGCAAATATTGTAAATATTATTTTATTTAGTGGTTAAAAATATCTGTTAAATTAATTTTTAGTTAATGTAGCCTATTTCATTCTGAAAACATTATGAAAGAGCACAGCTGTATTTTGGAAGATCTTCTGATAAATACATTTTTATCCAAAACTTTTCAAGATAAATTGCAAATTGTGACAAATGTACGGCCTTTCCCCGAGTTATCAAGTCTTTCTACAATATATAAAGGCAAGAATGTAGAATATACAGAACATTGTTCAGTCTCACATTCCTGAGGAAGGCCACAGAGTGAAAATTGCCGTACGCTCGAGCCTAATAATTTTGACACGGCTGATAACCCGAGAAGTCATCTTAACTAATCAGCGCCGTGAAGGCTTCAAATCTTATAAGTACAAATCCTTCATGTTTTAAAAGAAAGAATAAGCCTACTTTAATAAAGTAAGCTATTTTTAACTGTTCAGTTAAAGTTAATCTACATTCTCAATTAACTCAGGAATCAAGTACATTTTCTGTGTAGGACGATAGCATAGCACGCCCTTTATCAGAGATCAGGATACGCCACTGCATCTATTGCAAATGTCCAGAAGTACTAACAGGTGTTCACCGAGAGTCAAGTTGTTTTATCACTTATAAGGTACTATAAGGTTTGCTATGCTCATTTTATAAACGTTCTCATGTTGTGCCGTTATAAGTTAGTTGCATAATGTACTATTTTCTATATGGCTCACGCTATATGAAGGAAAATTAAATGGAGCTTTAATGGGACCTGCCTGTGTGAGTAGCAAATGATTGGGAGGCAACATTGCCCAGTTGAGATAATTCCACTCCTAACAGAAGCATTACATTGTGCAATTTCAATTGTGCAACAAAAAACTATACACACAAAAATTTTCAAGTGTGTCATGAGAGAGAAGAAATTTCCTGAAGCCAGCTGTACAAAAGCCATGTTTTTATGACAAGTGGTTGTAGAGTTATGAGGTTTTGAATGACAATTAGGGCTTGGATTTTTAGGCTTTTATAAAAGATATTTTATTTTAGCCTTTTATTTTCGTGGAATAGCCCTTTTTAGGTTTTAAACAATTTTAGCCATCTTAACAAAAGACTAATATTAGCACCAAAAATTGTATTATAATTTTGACACAGTCATTCTAGTTTTTTTTATTTATTTATTTTATTATTTTTTTTGAAAGAAAATAAACAAGTAACTATTCCTTATAGCCTATCGGCACTCGAAACAAAGCATAAACAATTGAGATATTTACCCTTTAATGATACAATTATTCTTTCCTTTTAAACTATTTTAATGAAAAGTCTGTAATTCAACGAATGGATACTAAAGAAGAAGGCAATAATTAAAAAATAATGTGTTCATGAAAAATGTCAACTTCATTTGAACCGCATATGCATGTTAGTGAAAGTACTTTAAATTTTCATTTCAAAAGCCGAAAGAAGAAGTCTGGTAGATAAAATGACAGATAGCTATGTTTATTTACTTGTTTTTAACAGGTCCTAGTTTTTCAGCAAATGTCCTCTTTAGCCCCTGTTTTTCAGCAGAAGTGCCCCTCAGCACCTTTTAGGCCTTTCAGTCTGATTTAGCCCTTTTTTTAGGTTCTATAAGATTCATATATTCGGAAGCAATGGGCATGAAACGGAAAAATATGTTAAAATGTTCTAATTAGGAAGCTGGGGAAAAAATAGGTTAAAACCTTCAAATCTGGGCCCTAATGATAAGTTACATTGATGATCAATCACTCACCTCCCGAGAGTAGCTGCAGGAAATCTATGCTCTCTTTCTTTCTTCTGGCTAATGTGGGATCAGAGCACAAAGAGTTGGCAGGGATTGGTGCACACCATTTTCCTTATAGCGTGAGCCGTATGAACCATTAGCACCACTCATCCCTCCTCTACTGCTGCTTCATCGGTACTCAGGAGTTCATATGAGCTCTGTAACTTGTATATTCTTGCTTACAGAGCGAGCACGATGTGGTGGATACGAGAGTGCGTCTACCTGGACCAGGGGGAAAGTACATCTGAGTGACTCGTGTGATTGGTGTATTGGCTGTGAACTTAGGGGTGCCTTCTGATAGACAACCCAAACGTATGATTGCAGTATTCCTAAGTGTGTAATATTTATGTTTTAATTTTTGTTATATTGTAATTACAGATAAATGTGCTTTAAATGCATTATAATATGAAGAGATATATCCTACAGTTCCCATGTTTCATATGTACACTACTCACATATCTTTCTCTACCCTTCATATTGCGACATACAGTAAGCAACTGCATTCAGTTGTCTAATGGCTGTGTTCACAAACGCTGATAATCTATTTCGTCTTGGTTTTGAAACTGAAAAGCTGAGATATCGTTCATTTTGCATTTCACCAGCTGCAGTAAACTTGGTTTTACAATATAATCCAAACTAATACAGGATATACCATGCTCATTGCTTCTACAAGAAGCTCTAAAGGATTGGAGCATCATAGCAGTGACAGGAATATGAAGCAGAATATAGGATGGTTGCTGTTGTCTTTTGATGGAATTTATATGTACCATATTTTTCATAATAAGGTACACTCTAGATATATAAGCATTCATGAGCCACAGATTATTGTCTCTGTTGGACACTACATGAGAATATTATAGGAGAAAAATTCCTCTGGCACTGGGACTTGAACCCAGGACCTTTGGCTATTCGCACCAATGCGCTACCAACTGAGCTAAGCCGGAGCCCAATTCACAGCGCCAGATGGAACTTCTCTCCTATGACTGATTGCCCTAATGGTCTACCTCACAGACAGACAAGTCATGTCATATGCAGTACTGTGAGGCACACTAAGTAGTGATTTTTGTGACCGGGCTCCCACTGTTATTGTACAGTTAACATTCAAGATAGATATATAAGCATTCATGAGCCACAGATTATTGTCTCTGTTGGACACTACATGAGAATATTATAGGAGAAAAATTCCTCCGGCACTGGGACTTGAACCCAGGACCTTTGGCTATTCGCGCCAATGCTCTACCAACTGAGCTAAGCCGGAGCTCTACACACTACTTAGTGTGCCTCACAGTACTGCATATGACATGACTTGTCTGTCTGTGAGGTAGACCATTAGGGCAATCAGTCATAGGAGAGAAGTTCCATCTGGCGCTGTGAATTGAGCTCCGGCTTAGCTCAGTTGGTAGAGCATTGGCGCGAAGGCCCAAAGGTCCTGGGTTCAAGTCCCAGTGCCGGAGGAATTTTTCTCCTATAATATTCTCAAGGTACACTCTTTTACTTGAAAACAGAGCCTTGAAAGTTGAGTGCATCTAATGAAGTTAATTAAGCCTATTACCAATAATATCATAATCATAGACAAGGTGTTACACAATAATAGTGAGTTGCAAATTGTAGCACAGACTGTGCATCGGTGTACTTGTGACAGTCATAAAATGAGAGTAGTTGGGAAGGCAGGTATACAGGGTCTGTCCCAAAAGTTCCCAGAATGGATTTTTTTTAAATCATTTATTCAATATAGTAAGAATTTAATTTCCACCTTATACCCTCATTAATATGTATGTAGGATAACTCGGAGAATTTGCCAAAAAAATTCACATTCACTTTTAGTTAACAATATTTCATTTCATTTGTAAGTTTTGTCATAGTATGTGTGTACATTTATATTGTGTTGTAAGTTAATTTCTTAAAATGTAATGAAATATAAATAATCTTAAAGTTACATTAGATGTTAAAAGATCTATAGGCCCGTTTATTAAAATTTAAAAACAGTTATGCCAGTCATTAGTGTGCAACTTAATTAAGTTGTGTCTTGTATATGTTACAATATTGAATATAAAATAATAATGGAGGATGCTGGAGGCGGTAAAAGTAGCTGTGACGACCACACTGGAGATTCCCGTTGACGACATCCAGGAGCCTTCAATGATTAGGTGAAGTGTTGGTAACGGCGCATTGAAGCAGGGTGAGAATACTTTGAAGAGTTCTGAAAAGATTGTAAGCTGATATTGAATAAATTATTTTTTTTAAATTCATTCCGAGAACTTGTGGGACAGACCCTGTATCAACATTTTATTTTCAGGATGTCAAGAGGGGAAATAAATGCTAGAAATGGTATTACAGGGACAACAGAAATTTTGAAGTGGACCTTATGTTGCCAGCTTTACAGATGTACCAAACTATTTCAGAAGTGCAGAATCTCAGCATTGAAGATAAGCCTAATGATGACAGGTTATCGTCACAGAACAAGGTTGTTTTTCTCAAGATCAAATAAAGAAGCTGGCTAGTCCATCCATTAAAGATACAGATGACCCAGATTATTAGAACATGAAATTCCGAATAATGAAATTATTCCCACATTTCAGAACAGAAGTCAAATCAATGTTAGCGTTTGGAATAGTAATAAATATAAAACAGCACATAAATTGGAGTTAGAATACAATGGAAACAAATAAAACCCAGATGTTACTCTGATAGAATCGAACAATCAATACAGACTACAAGCTGCGATTTTTAGATAATAATTGGTGCCATTGCACATGCAGGAAGAGGATAAGAGTTTCTATAAATTTTTTACTTGTTTTTTCCCCTGCCGAGAAGAGAAAAAATTATTGTAGTTCAGTTTCAATCTTTTCAGAAAGATAAGAGACTGTTCTAATTAACAAGGTTTGATTATTTTAACATTAAGTATATATGCCTTTGAATTCAACAAGTGACAGTAGAATTTTAAAAAAATATATCTTTCAATAATTATGTGATTGTTTATGTTTGTCCAACGCTCTCAAAGTTCTGGAGATCTAGTAACATTAAGACAACATTGAAAGTTTTTAATTCGAACATAAAGGCAGTTCTCCTATATGGAGCGACGACATGGAAAATGAAAAAAGAGATCATGAGTAAATTGCAGATGTTTATAAATAAATGACTGAGAAGAATTCTTAAGATCTCCTGGCCACAGAGAATCTCCAATCAAGAGCTTCTCAAACAAACAGATCAAGAGCCCATAGAGATGTCTATGGAAATGGATCGGGCATAGTCTTAGAAAGCCAGATCACATCATCACAAAGCAGTCCTTGGATTGGAACCCTGCCAGAGGGAGAAAGAGAGGACGCCCAAAGGACATCTGGAGAAGATCTATTGATCGTGACAGTAAGAATATGGGAAAAACATGGTTGGAGTTAAAACAGTTATCCAAGAATCGGACAAGATGGCAGAGTACTGTTGAGACCCTTTGTTCCACTGGGAACCACAGGGTATAAGTCAAGTAAGTTATGTTTGTCCAACTCTGTAGAAATTCACAGGAATACCTCCTATCTTCTGTAAAAATTACAAAATAATCTTTAAAAAAAATTTCAGCATCTCATTTAAAACAATTTAGTGTTTTCAGGGCTAAATTTAGAAAAATATGTTTTTATTCTCTGCTACTCTCTCCTGTAAAGTTTGGTATTTTGGAGTTACGATGTCTGCTTTGAATGAAAGCAATTTAGCTTCTCAAAAATCTCTTATAGGCTATACATTTTACCATGCAATGTTGAGTAAAATGGCAGTTAAAGAATTCAAAATACCTCATTGGGTAGTGAACCTGAGGTACTCCTTTGGGTTTACAAAGAACACACTTTCCCCATTAAACGTTTGGTGAAAATTAAATATTTCTTAATATATATACAGGGTACGCCGTAGCGTAGTGGTTGAGGCGCTGCGCTACAAACCGGAAGGTCGCGGGTTCGATTCCCGATGAGGTCGTTGAGATTTTTCAATTGGCCTAATCCTTCTGGTGGCACTATGGCCCTGGGGTCGACTCAGCCTCTAACAGAAATGAGTACCAGGAGCAATCCTGGGGGTAAAGGCGGCCGGTGCGTAAGGCTGACAACCTTACCACCTTCATGTGCCGAATGTCCAAAATCTGGGAGCCTCAACCTCCTGGAACCCTCTGGGCCTTCATGGCCTGTATAGGGATCACTTTTTTAAATATATATACACACTACAGCATACTGCACTAAAATTATGCCATCTTCAAATGAGAGCCGTTATGCAAACAAACAGAGGACAATATATTTTGTAGCACTCTCTCCACCACTGATCTCAGAGAGAAGGTATGTTACTGTGAAACTTTGTGCATGCTCTATTGGTTTTCTTCCTTGCCAGCTCTAATAAGCTGTGATATATGTAGCCGCTCAGAGTCGAGCATTGGTTGTTGGTTGAAGTGTTTTTGTGCGGTGGATTTTTTAAGTCCGTGTATTGTATTGTTTCAGCAACATGGTGAATTCTGTAGATGATCTGCTAAAGCAGTGGTTCCCAACCTTTTTCAGCCGACGCCCCCCCCCCCCTCGAATATCATGAAATCCTCACACCCCCTTTGATAGTGATGGGGAGAAGAAGGCCTAAAAACGTGATTGTAGTACTTTTGTGCTTTAAAAGATCCCTATAATACTTGTAAAAATAAAATTAATATTGCTCACATCTTTTATTATTCTTATTTATCCTGTGATGCTTTTGCTGTCACACACACATATCAAACACGAAAATGCATATCTAATTATTGTGAATCTTATTTGAATCTCTTTACAGTTCATAAAAGAAAAAGTTAAATGTAGAAACACAAATGTCCTATGTAGAGTTAAAAACTGAATATTAGTGAGATAATTGGCACTGTTTTGCTTTCAACAGCTCTGAGATATTAGGTTTTATGTTTGACAGAACACAACACAGACCACTCGTATCTCGTATTTGGATTTCCAAATTATTATAGACGTGTTGAGGACAAGATATGACTAATATGACAGGGAAAATATAGTTACAATTTATAATATTATAAAATGTAAATTCACACTGTTCTATTATTCTTCTTCATTACGGTATGTGTCAGTATATTTGTTTGGTTAAAGTTAACCGATTAAAAATTCTTGTTGACCGACATTTCAATTTGTTGCATGCCCCCCCCCTAAGAAGATCCTCACGCCCCCCTGGTTGGGAACCCCTGTGCTAAAGAGACCAATACTGACACCGACAAAGAACAGGTCCTCTTATAGTCACGTGGATTTCCCTGGTGTTGCCGCTGTCATTCACCTCGAGTGAAGTAAACGTGTTGTGGTACCGGTACCTATTTGACAACATTGCCCTGGACTGCAGAAAAGTCTGAATACGCCTAATTACCTTTCTATTCACTGATTGACAGGTCGAAGAGGATTAGGGTTGCAGCAGGTAGAGGTAGTTCTTGTGGCACCCACAATAAGACTACATCTATTTTTACCATTATGAGGAAGTACTGAGTCCCATTTTAGGCCGTTTTCTTTCTCTCATTCTCTTAGGTTGGTTTAGATCTTGGATAGGCCTAGTTCAGGAGGTATGAATGGGTCCTTATTGGTTTTTTTAGATGCACTCGTGAGTAATTTGATAATTTCTCTTAAGGACTCTACTTCTTCAATAAGTTTCTGTGCAAAGTTTTCATCTGAGCAGCTTTGACTAACCTCCAAACCAACTGTGCAGTCTCCAGCAATGCAAGTTCCACATGCCCAGTCCTCTTTTGGTATTTTGTGCTTGCTAATGTTAGAGCACTTCGGGAAATGAAACTGTTTATCACAAATTAAACACAGTATTCCATTTTTGACAACTCTGGCACATTTTCCACACTTTTCATCTACTAAAACCTCAATATTAGAGGAGCCTTCATGTGACGCGTCTACTGGCGCCATCTCTCCACTGGAAACAGCTAGTCATACAATTAACCTGTCCTCTCAAATTACCTATGACAGAATGTAATGAAGAAAACTGAACGCACTATCATCCATGAGAAGAATGGGTTCTTTTGTTTGGATTGATTTTTTATATCCTTCTAAACCACAACATTGTAGTATTGGGCTATTCGTCTGTGACTACAACTTTGGTTCACAACAAAGTTATACAAGGTTACAGTGAAATCTTAACAAGTGTAAGACAAAATGATTGAAAGAACAGACAATAATCTGTGGGTCATGAATGCATATATTGTACAGTCAACCCTGGATATAATGCCCCTCTTTACACCCATGCACTATGCCAATAAATGCAAGTGAACGGATCTTCTCCCATATTCCCAAAATACATAAGAAACCTCGTTATTTTGCCAATTCATTTAGTGCCAGTGAATATGAAACAAGATTTTTGCAAAATATAGCTTTGTTTGTTTGTTTGTTTTGTTTTTTTTATATTTTATTTTTTTTTAGTTGCAGAATTCTTTTAAAACTTGTGAGAACATTAGGAAGATTATTTAAGAAACATACTGTACTGTGTTTCCAAGAAGTGAGTGTTCCCCTCTCACTAACTGCAAATGTAATGCGGTGAAATGAGGAAGCTATGTTAAGGAGTCAGACAGACAGCCCGCATGAGGGTGGACCAGGTAGAAAGAGCCCTTCATACAATGAGACGTTCCAAACTTTCACTTCTTTTAGTTCAGTGCCCATTCAGATCTAAACACTTACACACAGTTACTCAGTTACTGATAGCCACTTACATGGACGCACATGATTTTCAACCCCTTTTTGCACTGGACGTATACTGTAATAAATTGAGTTACAGTACATTATTTCATTTTGTGCTAAAGTTCTCTATTTGCCTTTTATTTAATATTCTTTCATATTACAGTAAAGTAAATTAATACAGCACTGTGTTAGGCAGTTTTTTTTAAATTTCGTTTTAGTGCCACCCTCGCTTTGTGCCACTAAATGTTAGAGAACGGATGATGGCACTATATCGAGGGTTGACTGTATACCCAAAATGATTGAAATAGGAAACCACGAGGGATCAACGCCATTCTTGTCATAGTGTTCGATTCATTAACTACTAAAAGCAAATAGCTGTTGTGTATCGAGTCTTTATCGATCGATTTAAATAATCTTGTTTCGATTAGCCCATGGAAATGGCGGGCAGTGTGTGTTCTAGTGTATAAAGCTGTGTTCTATTTATATTTTATGTGAAATATTCAGTAGTGACAGTGGTAAAACTATACGGTTTGTTATTATTGTGTCTTCATATTTTACTCGATGTCATTGGATTTACTGGACTGCCTTCTGTCGTGGTGATTGTGCCTTGACAACGTCGGCCTAGTTCGTTATCGTAAGTAATACATTCTCATCTAGTTTTGTGATAGTGCAAATATGTTTATAGGTAGACCGGCTGTCTTTATGTTGCCAAGTTCGCTTGTAATGAATACGAATACGGGAGCCGCGGTGAAGGAGACTGAGTTCGAGTCCCACCTCAGGCATGGGTGTTTGTATGTGATACGGAAAACAAGGTAAAGAAATGCTAAAATTAGATAAACGGTAAAAAAAGACCAAAAACTGAGGAATTGGCCTATGGCAGGCTAAATTAAAAAAAAAAAATACGTTAGCCTTGAAACTCTGCTCGCAAACACACGATTGCAGTAAAGTATAATCATGACCCTCTTTATTTAGTAACATCCCTATAATATAAAGCCACATGGCTGACTGACTGACACACACTCACTCACTGACATTAATGTTT
This sequence comes from Ectobius pallidus, assembly GCA_964059195.1. Classification (NCBI taxonomy): domain Eukaryota; kingdom Metazoa; phylum Arthropoda; class Insecta; order Blattodea; family Ectobiidae; genus Ectobius; species Ectobius pallidus. The sequence continues at coordinate 177,299,985 of CAXKWD010000004.1, read as the reverse complement.
GCCTACTTTCAGATGAGCTAGAAACTTGAAATTTGGTACACATATAGCTTCTAGGCTGTAAACCACAGGAAAATTGTGTATGTTTTTAATTTTTAGCCCTAAAAAGGGCTCGGTTTCCATGGCAACGATATTATCAGTGTTTACTCTCTGAAAGTTTAGAAATAATTATTTCCGTAAACCTAACGGGTGGTAGAGATAGTAACGTCTTGGACTCGCATTCTGAAGTTTTAGGTTCATAATCATTAAATCCAATTAACATATTTTTGTCCAGAACTAACAAAATGTTCTTCTATCTGTTAAAGAAATTTCATAATTTATATTCTTTAATCATAGCTCGTAGATGAAATCTCCCATTTTACTTGTCTTTTTCTATGATTTTCCCGGTCGTAAAGGCAATGCTAAATTGAATATTTACATAGATAGGCTATGAAATCTACGTAAAGAAAATATTTAGCCAATACAGCAGACTAAATACACACACTCTATCTCCCATAGAACTTTTATAAAACCTTTCCCGAGAACCTCAGCAAAGGTTTGGGGGCGAGCGAAGCTAGTCTATATTATATTATATTATCCGATGTTCTGTGACCCAAGCATTTTTATTGGCTCTCGAGGACATAGGTTAACCCTCAGTTTTGCAGAAGGGCTATGGTTACTGTTATGATTCGAAATGATCTCCATTTGTGAGTACATCTTTATAATGCCTGAGCAAAATCTATAAAAGTTAAAATAGAAAATTGTGGCAACATTAAGTGGTATTCTGTTATTAAAGAGAAGTCATATCGTAAAGAAAGTTTGGATATCAGTGCTAATACGACGGTCCTTTTGAATGCAAATACTGTACAAAAGTGTTTTTAATTCGTTGGGAGGACTATACAGTAGTACTATTTGATGCTATCGTTACAGAGCTATTTTTTTTTTTGTTATATTTTGCCAAGCTGCCACAAAACCTAACTCCATGGAACTGGGCAGAGAAAAATTTTCCCTATTTCCGATAATTGTTTATAACTGTTTTTTATTAGCTTTTGCGAAAATCTGTACTTATTAATTGCATACTTATGTAATTTTTCTCTCCTGATATTTGATTAAGTGTAACATTTATATAGGCCCTAATGTTTTCCCATTTCGATATACCAAAGCCCCCTCTATAAGTTACATTTCCCTCTGGTTTATTGTTCCTTCTACATGTTCGTTCCTCTCTGACTGGTGACAAATCTGGCGAGTATGGCGGATGTGGGAGGCACTTGAAGCGAATGTCATCGATGGTTTTCGTGGTTGCACGAGCAGCATGAGGATGGGCATTATCACTCAGCAATCCCCTTTGCTTTGCCACAATCAGACTTCCACGTCTTTGGTCCATTAAAGGAGCACCTTGGAGGGCAGAAGTTCAAGTCTGACGTCCAACCGGAGGTGCACGAGTGGCTACAGCGTCAACCAAAGTAATTTTTCTCACGCGATATCAAAGGACTTTCTATCCGATGGCGTAAGTTCATTGAAGTGGGAGGGGACTATGTGGAAAAATAATGTACAAGCAAACATTCTTCCTGCAGTAAAATAGTGTAAAAAAAATTAAATGCGGTTTTCATTTGATTCTCCTTCGTAAGTTGGCGCCACTGTGAGCCTTCTTGATAAATATATATTACTTATATATTATAACATTTATTACTGATGTATCAGGGAATTTTACCAATAGTTCGTATCGTTTTGAACTGGAAACGTTATAGAATTTCTATGTTGGAGTTGCTTGATGAACCATATTGGTTTAAGGATATATTTGTAAATTAGAAGCTTGTTCGCAGTTTATAACCTTGACTTGGGTCCTAGGAGCCAATACACTTTCCTGAATTTCAGATGAAGTTGTTTGCGTTTAGTACTTATATGATTTTTCCAGGTCAAACGACGATATTTAACGTCTTGTCTTACCGTTGATTCTTACTGAAGGGTAAGCACCTCGTCGTAGCGTGAAAGTTACGTGTAGACTCTTATCTTCATTCATTTTTACTCTCGGTTTTTTAAGCCAAATCTCTAATTGGAGTAGATACTCTTATATATTGCGTTGCTATGGTTAAATCTTCATGGACAGATAGATTGCTGTGTCATCAGCAAAAGTGGCTATCGTTGTCGGTGTATCCGACAGGATCAAGAATACTTCCTTGTGGAATTCCAGAGTTGATAGGGTGGAGATCCGATATCTTGTCTTCATATTTAACATGAAAGAACATTTTTTCTAGGTAAGCTTTATGAAAAGCTTGGCTAACTTCTAGAAAGGCTCCTGAACAGTTTTCTTTATTTTCAAATGCATTGTGAATCATAGGCGTAACCAGGCCGACCATATGGGGGGGGTTATAACATCCGGGAGAGGGGGGTCCGGGGGTCCTCCCCCGGAAAATTTTAAAAATTTAGATGCAAAATAACGAGTTTTTCGCTTCCGGGGACTTCCCCCGGAAAATTTTAAAAATTAAGACGCAAAATAACGAGTTGTTCGCTTCCGGGGGTTCCCCCGGAAAGTTTAAAAAATTAAGACGCAAAATAACGAGTTTTTCGCTTCCGGGGGTTTCCCCCGGAAAATTTTAAAAATTAAGACGCAAAATAACGAGTTTTAAGCTTCCCACGCTTTATACTTGTATTAAGTAATTTATGGGCAGACTTAAAAAATCATACAATTTTCCTTTTTTTAATCAATGGGGGGGGGGTTCAAACCCCCAAACCCCCCCCCTCGGTACGCCTATGTTGTGAATGACACCTGTTACTCTATGCACTTGTTCTATGGTTCAAATAAGTCTATTGGTTCACAAGAAATTACTTCAATAAAGTTCATTTTCCTTTTTGTTGTTGTTTGTTTTCATTTTATTATCTAATTTTTCATAATCACTTGCAAAGATGGGCCAAAGGTACCCACCCAGTTTCCCCCCCCCCCCCAACTTGGAGCCGCCTCTCTTCTGGAAATAGCTGTCTTTCATTTGTTTCATCTTAATTTCTTCCACCTACTTCTATTTGTAAATATAAACTTATTTGTAAAATCAAATTTTACTTTTGTAATTTTGAATTTCATACTTTAATATATTCGCAAACATTGATCTTAGTTTAGATATTTAATATGTGTGTATCTTTGTAATTTTCCATGTTTCTCTCATATTTAACATATATGGTCATTACTAGGGCAAGGCGTTTGATGATTTTGCATGTTTTATTATATGAAGATCAAAAGATAGGTGGAATATGTACAAATGTGTATCATGAAATAAATGATTAAATAAGGGCAATTTGTTTTTGCATTTTTGCTTTATTTTGCATTTTTCGTAATTTTTACGAGATAGGTCGTTTTTTTGGAAATTTTTAGGTAATTTTTGGCATTTTAAGGTCATGTTTCAGTGGAGGTAGAGGAAAGCTTTTCCATGTACAAATCGTTACTTTCAGACAACAGACAATCGTTTTTATTTGAGAATCTCCGCCAAGTGTTTATAGTTCATTTTAATTCAGGTTTATCACGTGTCTATTCAACATCGAATTTCATGATCGAACACAATTTTTCCTCTATGATTAGTATCTATGATAGGAATAGAGAAGTACCTATTAAAGTTTGAAGGAATTCCTTGCGAGTGTGTGGAGTTGGTCCCAAGCGTCTTGTACGTGTTGTGATTGAGGTTAACAGATCTGACCTTATCCTATCAGACATAATCACAGTCATGTGTTCACATATACAATTTCGATGTAGTTTCGACCCGCGTGTGTATCTCGCAAGTAAGTACTGCAGTACAGCCAATGTTCACTTATTTCTATAATTTCACAGAATATCGCAGATTGTATCACTACCCTGCATGATTTTTGCGGCAAAGCATCTAATAAGTGATTTGAACTAAATAAGGTCTTCTGATTTAAGATTTTCACTAATTTTTGTATCACTTCTTTGGTTTCGTGTTTGCAGTTTGAAAATGTGTCATGGCGGACGCAACTTTCTGCAGACCTTCTTGGAGGCTTGTAGTAGCTATTCGCTAAGTCGCATAAAACCCCGATTGCAGCAGCAGTATCGGATTTTAAAAGATCTATGACTTTTTGTTGTATCTTCGTCGGTTGTACCTTAGATTGAGTTAGATTATTTTTATTTGAAGTAAATTTTGTATATTTCCTCACATTGTGTAATTTTTTATACAGATGCGATAATAAAATTTGGCAGGAGTATTGACATATACAACAGCCAAGAGCGTGCAAAATTTGGTGTTTCTAGGTGTTCCATAAGTATGAAAAAACTGACTGGATACGACAGTCTTAATCATCCACTTATTGTCATTGGTGTTTATTCATTTCCAGATGAGCTAGAGACTTGAAATTTGGCAGACATAGCTTTTAGCCTATAACCAACGGGAAGATTCTAAAAAGTTCAAATTTCTTATTTTCCCCTTCCAAAAGAAACTTATTTTTTTTAATTGACTGCGTATTTGTACGGCTTGGCTTCATATGTTTTGACAAAAACAAAGGAATAAGCGTATTGTTACGTGAGAGATTTATAGTAGATTCGTTCTGTTAATATTCTAGTTATTCCACTTATTCCTTCACATATGCTTATCAAATTTTCTCAAGAAACCGTGGTCTAAAATGGTCTAAAACTCAATAGTTTCCCAAATTGGAAGCATCCATCTGGCACTTTGTTATATCGGTTTGCCTGATTTTGTTTGGCTTGTATTCACAAAAATAGTGGAATACATAATGTCTTGGACTGTTTAAAAATAATTATTTTTATCTGTAAATATTACCAAACTTATCCTAATTTGTTCAGTACTTTTTATCCTATAATTATGCAATATATCTCTCATTTTGGTGTACTTATTTGCAAGGAAATGTGACATGATACGTAAAAACGGACAACAGATTCGTGTTTATCTACCCAAAATTAGTTAAGATGACTTATCACTAGACTTCGGACTTTTAGGTTGCTAAAAATGCTGTTTTAGGTACCTAAAATAGGCGCTAAAAATTGGAAAATAGGTTCTAAAAATCGTAAAATAGTCTCTTATAAAATCGTTAAGTTGCCAATTTTCTGAAATATTTCAATTGCTATGCAGAATATTATATTTATTGATGTCACCATTAATCAATGATCATGATAAAACACACACGCTAGCGGCGGTAATTTTGAAGATATTTGAACCAAATTTTATTATGTTATTTCTAGGCCCAATAGTTCGGACAAGTTCGTTAATGAGCACAATTGGGGGTCGTGGGAGGGGGTTGAAATTTTGAAAACTTTAAATCTCGGCCCCTGTGAAGTATAGAGGGAAACTTTGTTTGAATAAATTAGAGTACTCCCTATGGAGTTCACAGTGACACCTACGATTCGAGGGTTTTGGGGTACGAGTGGGGTGGGGGTGAGGGCGGTGGAAATTCGAAATTTTTTAAACTACGTCTTGTGGGGTGTCGTTGAAAAGCTCTTGATGACTACTGGTACTCTACAAATCAATAACTAGTTTCTCGATAGCTCTCATATAAGGCGAGATTTGAATGCTTGAAAAAGTTATCTTTCCTCTTTTTTTGCAGTTATTATTGCGGGGTTGTCATGCCGAGGGTAAAGAAGAAGAGTGCTGCGCAGTGACAATAAATTAAACCAAAAGCACTTCGAAATCTACCTCAGCCTGTAGGCCTGCCTAAAGGGATTTTTATTTTTGTTCGTGTTTCAACAAGGAAGTCATATCAACAGTCAAGACCCGTGGATGCATGTATTGCTGTGTTATGTTGTTTTTTTTTTCCCCTGAACTTTTCAGATATTAAATTTTGATTATGAGGTGAAATATATTGACGGCTATGGTGCTGAGGTACATTGAGAGTCAGCTTCTCGGTCTGCGGGACGTGGGTGATTGCAATTGGAAGTACAACTGGAATCTAATGACAAAAAGCTCTACCGGCAAATTGCGAATATTTTTCATCATCATCACAGCGGTTTTTTATGTATGTCTCCATCTTCCGTATTCTCAACCTCCAAGCTTCTCTATCCTCCCATAGATTCTCGGGAATGTTTTTCTCCTTCATGTCTTCTTGTATCCCGTTTAACCATGTCTTCTTTGGTCTGCCTCTCTTTTTTCTGGCCGGAAGATTCCATTTGAAGATCTTCCTTGGTAATCTCTCCTCCCCCATCCTTCTCACATGACCATACCACAGGAGTTGCTTTTCTTTAATCATCTGGTATAGTGTGTTGTACTTCCATTTGTTCACTAATTGCTTCATTTCTAATTCTTTCCATCCTAGAAGTTCTATTTGCTCTTCTCCAAAAATCCATTTCTGTTGCTAATAGTTTTCTTTCCTCTCTCATTTTAATTGGCCAAATTTCTGAACCGTATTGTACTATTTTCTTAACTACTGAATCATAAATATACTGTTTTTTCCTTCTCGTGATATGTCTGTCCCACAATACTCCATTTAATAGGGATATCACTTTTCTGCCCAGAGTGTTTCTCTTCTGAATTTCTTTCTCCATTTCACCTTCTTTATGAATCGTTATGCCTAAATATTTGTAGCGAACATTTTTACATTATATAATATACTAGCTTAAAAGGCCCGGCGTCGCCCGGGTTTTGTATGTTATAATATGAAATTAACTTATGGAGGACTTTCGATGTTGAAACTCTAGGTCCTTATATAATATGTATGTAGAATTCGAAATGAGGAAGAACGACATATGGCATTCAGACTATTCTCTCAGAAAACGCTAAATATAGCTTTTTATGGCTCATAGAGGATGTCGAATGTTGAATTTCATTGCTTCTATACACCATGCCTGGGAGGAGTGCAAATAAGAAGAAAAAGAAATTCCGGTTACATAAGATTGCATTGCCTCGACAGAAAATTGTATTTCTCACTCTCATATTACCATACAACCGTTTCGGGGCAGAAGTAAAAAATAAATTCAATATCACTTTCCTTCCCAAAAACCTGGGACATAATATACTGCACGCGTAGGACTGAAAATGTTCCATCCCATTTTGTCTTCTTTTAGATGCTTAGGGCCTCTCATAAACCTCCCTAGGCCTATTTCTCAACTAATACAAAGCCTACAGCTAGGTGTGACGTATCAGTGGATATGATTTGTTACCGACTTCCGATATAGCATACTCACTGGCACACACTTAAGTTGTCCCTGCAATACGACCGCTTATTCTACATCAAAATGTGAAGTGAGAAAATGATGTCGAGATGTGACTGCTTTACTTTCGTGAATTTTATTCTTGAAGAATTATTTTCACAAATGTATTAATTACATCGATAGTATCAGAATTTGTTAAAGGCCAGTATTATAATATAGTTTCCAAAGCCCTATGTGATCACCGTAAACAATAGGGCACGTGAAGTCAGAATGAAAAATTCAATTCAAATCCCGGCTATGGCATTGAATTTTTCATTCTGACTTCACGTGTCCATCTTAGCCTACACACGGCCAGTGTGAAAGAATTATCATTCCACCGTAAACAATACTTTCGTTATGCAAACAATTGACAGCAGAACTCTCTAACTGTGCCTCATTTCACATTTCCGACTTTTCCCGTGGATTTTCCAAAAACTTTCTTTCATACAAACCTTAAAAAAAAATCAGCCAAATCGGTCGAGCCGTTCTCAAGTGATGCTCCGTCATACATTTTGGAAATTCATTTTTATTAATATAGAAGACAATTGAATGCGCAATCCCTGTAATACGGCCTCTTATTCTGTAGCCTATCTGAATGGGAACTGACGAAGTTGTATTAAACCATTGTTTTTAGTTGAACAGACACTGTAGGTGTTGGGGATATGCAGGAAAACTTAGCCCTAAACTTACTGGATAGCCTATTATTTTATCGTGACATATCAGTTATGTTAGGGAGCATTCACACCGAAGTAGCATGCCACTTGCGACGTGCTACCTGGATGCACGCTGCACGTTACTCATTTTAAATCCCAAATAAACAAGTTCAAGTCTTCACACCAAAGTAGGGTGGCAATAGTGCAGCTCGCAGAGTGTGACATTCATTTCTTCAGATAGATCTGGACTTATTTCTTGCGACGCTACTCGGGATGACGCATTCAACACAATCATATTCGCTTGTGTAGCGGTAGATTATGGCAAAGATGTCATGAAAACTGCTAGAATGAGAGCTATTTAACATTCAATTTGTGCATGCGTAGACTATACGATATGGCAATCGAAACTACACCATTTCAACCTCAATTTCGGAAAAAGTAATTACAATTTCGGAAAAAGTAATTTCAATTTCGGAAAAAGTAAATTCAATTTCGGAAAAAGTAATTTCAATTTCGGAAAAAGTAACTTCAATTTCGGAAATACGAGGGCTATTTTTATGAAACATTATGGGGCATAAAATGAAAATCACAGTGAAAATTAAAACTGTTTTATTTGGAACATTTAGGTACACCTTCTAGCTACTTCTCTACCTAGTCGCGCTCCGATTGAGACATTTGTTGAAGCGTGGTGCAACTTTCAAGTACCCTCTTCAATAGGCTGGCGTCAAGCTTCTATGAAAAGGGTACTTGAAAGTTGCACCACGCTTCAACAAATGTCTCAATCGGGGTGCGACTAGGTAGAGAAGTAGCTAGATGGTACATCTAAATGTTCCAAATAAAACAGTTTTGATTTTCACTGTGGTTTTCATTTTATGCCCCATCGGAGGTTTAAAAAATAGCCCTTGTATTTCCGAAATTGAAGTTACTTTTTCCGAAATTGAAATTAATTTTTCCGAAATTTAATTTATTTTTTCCGAAATTGAAATTACTTTTTCCGAAATTGTAATTACTTTTTCCGAAATTGAGGTTGAAATGGTGTAGTAGGAAAAAACCTGGATTAAAATAGCTGAAACTATAACCTCTTTTGGTAAATTACATGACATTAAATGGGTTTCTCAATTGTTCAAGTGAAAATATATAATTTACGTAAACTGCACATCGCATTCGCTACTTCGGTATGAATGCAAAACTGCGAACCATGCAACTCGATGTGCAGCCTGCATACAGGGAGGGCCGTGGAAAGAAAGCAAGGGCCCCAGTGAAAAATTTTCCCGGGCCCCCATCAAATATTAAATTCACTACCCAACTCGCCCTTTATGATGTATGCAACAAAAAGATTATGTAATGATATTACATAATTATTAAGTGCCAGAATGGTACCGATACTTTATGAGATCGTCTGGTAGGCAGGACTGTCTGTCTGTCTGTTCGTGTGTCTGTAAGCGAGATAACTCAAATACGCTTTATCGGATTTTCATAAAACATGGTGTACCATTTATAACGCCCATGGGACGAAGCCTATTGATATTGGGCCAAATCTGTTAACTGATGCCAGGCAGGAAATGGAAAAATACATTAAAATGTTCTAATTAGGAACAATTTTATCTGTATGAACCAGTTTAATCTTTTGAAGATTATCAAAAAGCTTTCTGCTCTACTTTTCAAAAATAGCAATTTTTCTTCAAGAATATTCCATTTCAGATTAACTGATTAATTCCGTGTCACCGTTATATGACAGGACAATGCAGATAAAATAAACACATAAAACATAACTTAAGCTGTTTATTGACTTATAATCAATTTTATTTTAGAGTAAATTTAGAAAGTAAAAAATAAAACCTGGTCGGCCGGGCCCCCTTTTGGGCCCGGGCCCCGGCGCTGCAGCCCCGGCTGCCCCTCCCTCTCGTCGGGCATGCATACAGGTAGTGCGATTCGCATGCTATGCTACTTCGGTGTGAATGCTCACTTACTCGTAACCAGTGGCACCAACTTTTGAAAAACATTAGGTGGGCTGAACATAAAATGATTTGATTTATGAAATGGACTTATATGATGATTATTATTAGCCCAATAACATCCCAGTGCGGGCTAGAGCCTCCTGTTGCAGGGTGGCTTATATGATAATTCGGAGAAGTATAGAATTTTGTAAGAAACGATGTCTTTGTTCGTAATAATAAATAACAATCAACGTAATTCAATCGCTAGAAAAAGAATTGTGTAGCCTAGTTAACGGAAATACTTTAAAATTAATAATGTTTTTTTTTTAGAATTAGAATTAGAATTGTTTTATTTTACCTGGTGGAATTAAGGCCATTAGGCCTTCTCTTCCATTCAACCAGGATTAATACAACTGAGCTTTACAATCTTACAATAAAATAAGTATGATACAAGTACAAAGTTACAAATACACAGGAACATGATTATACTGTATTATTATCATTTAAGACTTAGGGTGGCGTGCACCAAACTCATGCAATTTACTCTTTTAGTAAGCCTTACTTCTTTAGTTCTAACTACTTTAGTAAGCTACTCTTTTAGTAACCGTACTCTTTTAGTAAGGACGGCGTGCACCAACCAGGAGTAAACTAAACTCGGCGGCTTTCAACCAGTGATCTCAATATATAAACAGGATACACAACAGCTGTGCTTTGGAATTGCATAAATCGTGACGTTCACTTGTTAAGTTGGCTACACCGCCGAGCGTATTGGTGAAGTGTGCTTCGTATGGTAAACATATATTTATGAATGTGTTTTTGATATTTTTCATGACAAAATGGTCGAATATTGCGTGGTATATGGCTACACAGAGCTCCAGAGAAATAGAAGTGGACTTAAGTTTCACAAGTAGGTTATTTTTGTTTGGAACATTTGAGGATACTGGCCAAATCTAACTTAACCTCAATCGTAGATTAGCCACGAACGCTTGTCTTTTTCTTGCCTATTTGTACAGGTTTCCATTTTCTTGGCCTGATATTCCGAAGAAGTGGGTTCAAGCAATCCGCAGAGAATATTGGTCACCCACAGCGTACAGTAAATTAAGCAGCAGACACTTTACACCTGATTGCTATCAGTCAAGGTCTGGTGCACTTGTAAAATTACTAAAAGATGCTGTACCATCAGTCTTCAATTTTCCAGGACACCTTCAAAAAATTATTGTTCCAAAAAGACCACTGGTTCGTAACAAAGCGTAAACAGGCCGACCATATGGGGGGGGGGGTTACAACATCTGTGGGGTATAGAATACCCCCCAGGGAGAGGGGGGTTCGGGGGTCCTCCCCCGGAAAACTTTAAAAATTAAGATGCACAATAACGAGTAAGCTTCCCACGCTTTATACTCGTATTAAGCAATTTATAAGCAGAATTAAAAAAATTGTACAATTTTCCTTTTTTTAATCAATGGGTGTGGTTCAACCCCCCCCCCCTCGGTACGTCACTGGTTCGTAATGTGGTTAGTAGTAGGCCTACTTTAGGTACCAAGTAGGAATATAAATTATGCAATATGTCAGTCATGTAAACGTAGTATTCTTATGCATGTAGGCCTAAATTTTTCATGCTAGTTTTTAATTGCAGAAATAAGAGGAAGCAGATGTTTTTGTATAAGACCTCGCTGAAAATTATACGAAAATAGATAAACAGACGCAAACAGATGATCTCCCACCATCTCCTATCCAAACAGAATTGAGAAACAACAAAAGGCTACAGACGATTGTCTGTCGCAAGAATAAGAAGATAAATAGCATGGCTAATTAAATTTCAGATTCGAAGAAAATGAACTTCTAAGTAGGCCTACTGACTTAAAGTATTTTGAAATTTCATTTCAGTGGCTTCCCTTTACACTAATCTACAGGAATTATTAACAAAATAAATAAATAATGTGAATTGTATCCAGTACAGTAACGGTACAGTTGAAGGTCACGGTTTATACATTTCCAAAGCACTTAGAACAGATTTTGTCTATTCTCTTTATATATCGAAATCAAGCATAATATCGCAAAATGAAGGCCTATTGTGAAGTTATTTTAATATTTAAAATGCGAGTGTTTACAACTGTTTACCAATGTACATTCACGCCTGATCGAGATTAAATACTTTTACCAAACCATTACGATATGAAATTTGTTTTGTTATGTACTTAAAAAGCATCAAGTAGTTTATATTGGAGCGTTTCATTCATAAAAGTGTTTTAAAAACGCCAATACATCTTCATAATTCCCTTAATACACACGAGATTGTTAGGAGGAGATACGGGATAGGAGCTAAATTATACGCTCACTTTCATGGCGGACCGCGAACTCTGCCGTCACGATTTTTCATCATGCAGTGCTACCTCCAGTATGTAATAGAGCTCAATGCTTTCAACATAGAGGAATGTACTAAAGAAGTAAAAATTTTATTTACTCCCAGAGTAAATGAACTTACTCCACAAGTGGTGGAGAGCACCAACACGGAGTACGTTACTAACGTAGTAAGTTGTGGAGTAAATAAGGCCAATATTTACTCCTACTCAGGGGGTGGAGTAAAGTTGTGGAGTAAGTGTGTTCTGTGGCATTTGCGTGAGTTATGAGTTACATATCACATTAAATGGATTACATCGTTCAAACTGAGGATAAGTTATTGAGATGAAGAAGGTTGTATACCAAAAATGAGAGTTGTGGCAGGTGATTTAATAAATATTAAGCGAACCATACCTAGTAGGGCATTTAATAACGTAAATAATTAAGCTCATAAATCCTTACATGAAATTTTGGCGTTTGGAAGAAACGATGTCAGATTCTCACTACATCCATGTGATTTCAGCCAGTCAAATGTGGAAATATAATTGCGGAGAGCGATCCAATTAGGAAGACGTCCACCAAAGGTGAGGGGAAGAGTGAGTGGAAGGGACGTTTGCATTGCACGGTACAAGGAGCTCATGTCCTCTTAAATATCTTCCTAGCTGGATCGGCCTTTAGATGTTGCAGTTCTCCCTAACTTTGGGTCAGAAAACGACGATGTATTTCAAGCTAATCATATGGATACAGATATCGGCGAGGTATAGTACATTCCAATACATGAAAGCCTCCGTTCTTGGAGCTACCCAGAAAACACTTCCCCCTGCTACTTAACCATAGAATTACTGAACAATAGGTGATTCTCATTGTTAAACGATTTAATGTAATTATTGTAAATTAATTTTATTACATTACACTTCTATAGCTTAACTTAAAGCACAACATTGCGAATGCCAGATTATAATAATAATTATAAGAGCTAAAAGTTCAATAGTTGCACCCGCAGTGTTAATGAATAATATGTCCTTTTTTCTAACCCAGGTGTAAAAATGTCCAAACAGGCCACATCGGAAGAAAATTTGACTGACTCTGGGATTAGCGTACATTGAGAAGGGGACACATTGTAAAACCATTCCTTAAAGACTCCCCAAGTCTCGAATGGAGGAGTGAGACGAGACTTTTATGTTTGGGAATAAACTATAGTAGATGCTGCAGGTCTATAGTATGCTGCTAACTATTTTAATTAACCCTGTGGACAAGAAAGTGAGAAGCATTATAAACTATATAGAAAAAAATGCCAACATGAGTGCCGAAAGAAAATTTTAAGGAGGGGCCCGGAGGTTGAAGTTGCACAGGATCTAGAGAAGTAGTCACTGAAATTATTTTTAAACACACAACCATCTACATAATTATTATTGGAGTTCATAGCTTCCGAAATATTGTACCGCCATTTTTTGTTTAAATATTACATTTCTCAGTTGTAATATTATTATTTTTATAAGGTAATATTTTTTAAGTAAATGTTCTGTGCATTTGAAGAAGGACAGAAACATAATGCCCCTTATTAGTTTTGTTATCCTTTTTATCCCCCCTTTTTCATGATTTTGTGTAATACTTCTTATTAATATTGTTAAACAGTCAATAAGTATTAATAATTCATTATAGTGAGATTTATGATAAACAACTATAGAATAATTGATTTATCGTTTTTGGGGAAGAATATGTAACTTTAGGAAGTATAAATATTTTAATATATTTTAGAACTTTATTATTATTATGAGAGAAATAATTATAATATTGACAGTGAATCAATTATGAAAATCAACTGGAAATTCCAATTGTTGCATTATAATACAGAAATAGTTTGCACAAAAATTGTAATCACAGTACCCATACGTAGGCTACTAAACTGAAAATACTCAATTGAAGGAATTAAAATTAGTAATGAATAAAACATTACTATTAGACCTATTTTAAAACATGAAGATTGTCATTAGTAATATTTGGAACAACCCAAATTCATATTCATTGTTTCAGCGAACCTTTCCTTTTCATTACCTGGCACTTGAATAATACTGGCAATTGAAATGCACGTGTTCTGCTGCGCTGCACTAACGTTTCTGCTCTGTTCTGCGCAGAATTCGACTACTTCTTTAGTAAAAATCGCTTACTACTTTAGTAACAACTAAAGAAGTAACTATCAATTGAGCTCTCCAACACCAACTAAAAGAGTATGTTACTAAAAGAGTAGCACTAAAGTAGTAAATTTAGGAAGGGAACCTTACGTAACAAAAACCGGTTTGTCTGTCTCACTCTAGCACATACATTAGTATGACTTAAGAGTGAGACAGATGTACTGGTTCTTGTATACTCCAAGTCTCCGTCTTAAATTTACTACTTTAGTAAGATTTACTCCTGGATGGTGCACGCCACCCTTAGAACTAGTTCACTAGAGATAATACAATATATAAAAAAAAAATATGTTAAAATAGTTTGCTACTTACTAAGATTTAAACTATTACTAAAATATTAACTATTACTAAGAAATATGATGTGAAAAGATTTAAACTATTACTAAAATATTAACTATTACTAAGAAATATGATGTGAAAAGATTTAAACTATTACTAAAATATTAACTATTACTAAGAAATATAATGTGAAATAAAAATGAAAAGTTGTGAACAATTGGAAACGTTTTCAGTATTTAGATATGTGATGATTTATTGTTATTAATGTAAAACCAAGTCCCTAACTATGGCATCATTGGTCAGCTTACGCAAGAATTGCATTTGTGTTTGACAGTTCCTACAGTTCTCAGGTAAAGCATTCCAAGATCGCGATGTTATATTATAAACTCATTTTGTTTTAGGTTCCTACTGCAATGAAATACATACGTATGTAGCACTGCGTGTTCCAAAATGTTTTTCCTGACTAGAGTAAATTATCTTCTTCGTCTTTCCTCAGACCAGGAGCCTATTCTCCCCAATCACACTATCTTTTTAGTGATTTATTGTCCCTTGATGGCCTTTATAATTCATTCTTTCTACATGTTCCACCCACTCTTTCTTTTTAACCAGTTTCCAATGTCCACAGTTTTGTCTTATAACACAATTGTTTGTCCATTAATGGCCTTCCTGTGATTTTTTTTTTCTCACAAGCATTGTCTAAATTCCAAATCTAGCTTTTCTGTGCTCTACTTAAGTATAGCCTACAGTCTTTAGAACAGCGGTGGCTGGGGAAACTGCACTGACAGACGTAAAAATGCGATGAATTGTGGAACGATTTCAAATTATCGTGAGGGAACCGGAACAAGAGAAGATCGTACGATATATGTCCACATTAGCCAGATTTTCTTTTTACAAATTCAACAAATAAAGACAATTTTGAGAAATAGCAATAAATACTTGGGTTATTCTCCAGAAAAGGGCAGATTAATTGATTTTCTGGTGTAAAATAAGTATTTATAGATTATGAATTCTGGGGCTTGGTTCTAAAAGGGTCAATGTCATAAATCTTGCTTTTGAGATAACTGACTTTGAAACCTTTGCAGAAGTAACATTTTTTGCTGAGAACTTCCAACATTGGCCTCTAAGGTTTCTGTATTATGTCTTTTAATAGCAACATACATTGGCACTTTTATTAAACGAAAGATAAAGACTAGCCGAGCTCAATAATGCACAGATCTCATTTTTGCAAGAAATTGACATTGACCCTTTTAGAACCAAGCCAAAGAATTATTATGATAAGTTAGATTGAAATAAGGTCTATTTGATCCCAAGTTCCAAAAGTTACAATTTTCTGCATTTTAGGGCACAGTATGTGAGGTCTCACCTCCGTGTCATGTCCCATGCCTGACTTGTCATTTTCATTCTTTCATAATTCAATATACTTTAATTTGTATTCCATTTTAGTGTTATAATAAGAACAAACAGCTAAAAAAATGAGTAATTAATAACTGAAAAGCAAGTATATCTTCTTGTAAAGACAATTTTTTCCACTAAACATGCCTGTCCCCAAGTGAGACCTCACCTCCGTGAAACAATATAAAAGTTCAATTATTTCCACAGAGATGGCACTATAGTCTTTCTATATTCCTTGGACTCTAACTTTTGGCAGTTTTCTTATCATTTATATAAAGCCAAGCTGTTAGTGTGTTTTTAAGTGTTGTTTTGTTTGTGTAAAATGGCTAAATGCAGAGTTGGTAATTGGACTTTCTCACCTCCGAAACCTACACCCAACGGTAAAGTTGTATGTTTTTACATTTACTTTTGCTATAAATTATAATAATAAGGAATGCAAAGTTAAACTCTAGAACTGAGTTTTTCTAACCTCAAATGTTCTCAAGCTATTTGACAAATTACTCACCTCTCAGCTCCGTTTCTGTTACTCTTGAGTCCTATCCATGGAGGTGTAATTAATGTTGTAATTGATGACATATTTAACTGTCTGCATTTATTATTTTTGGGTAAAATCCCATCTACGGGGACCATTTTTTAGAACCGAGATTCTCTTCATAAAACACTTATATCACACGAATTTTGTTATAGATAGATGTGTGGAGAGGAGAGGAGATGTTGTCTTGGCGAATGATTTGGTCCAACCCACCCGCCTTCTTTTATATCACGATCTAGCGAAAACTCCCTTCTTCTCCACCATTTTTCTGTCCTCGTCCTCCTGATTGGACGTTGGAGGTGTGACGTCATATCCCTAAACAAGATATGATTGTGGATGAACAGTGTGACAAACCTACAAAGGTACAAGCCACTAGCTGCTCGTAAGAAATGGTGGTTGTGCTATTCAGTACATTACTCCTTAACTAACATAAACGTTCCTAACCTAACAAAACATCGGAGGTATTCAGTACATTGCTACTTAACTAACATAAACGTTCCTAACCAAACAGTTGGTAACCGTGTATCGCTCACACAGTCCGTGGAAATGTGAATATCGCGTGAATTGGTCCCCGTAATTGGGATTATGCCTTTTTTTTTTGTTTAAAAAAGATACTGGTATAGCCTAATAGTTTATGACAATTTATCATGTTTTGATTTGAAGGTGATAATCTATTTTAACATTGATAAAAATAAGTAAAAAGTTGTGTGTTAATCCATTTGTATGGTAATAAATATTGTTTTTTTTTCATGATAACATTTAATACAGTAAATTTAATCTAATTCTCACATAACTTCTATATAACTACTATTTCTTACTATTTTCTCACCTCTGTGAATGCACCATTTTCTAACCTTGTTTATTTAGGCCTAATGCAAAATACCACTCGATAAGTAGGACGAGTACCTTAGTAGTACTCTGCAGAATGAAATAATACATAAAAAAATCCCTTTAGGCAAGCCTACAGGCTGAGGTAGATTTCGAAGTGCTTTTGGTTGAATTTACTGTCGCTGCGTAGCACTCTTCTTCTTTAGCCTTGGCATGACAGACCCGCAATAATAACTGCAAAAAAGAGGAAAGAGCACTTTTTCAAACATTCAAATCTCGCCTTATATGATAACTATAAATAAACTAGTTATTGATTTGGAGAGTACTCATCAAGAGCTTTTCAACGATACCCCACAAGACGTAGTTTCAAAAATTTCGAATTTCCATCCCCCCACCCTCACCCCCACTCATACCCCCAAAACCCCCGAATTGTTGGTGTCACTGTGAACTCCATAGGGAGTACTCTAATTTATTCAAACAAAGTTTTTCTCTATACTTCATAGGGACCGAGATATAAATGTTTTAAAATTTCAACCCCCTCCCCGACCACCCCCTTGGGCCAATTTTGCTCTTTAACGAACTAGTCTGAACTATTGGGCCTATAAATAACATAATAAAATTTGGTTCAAATATCTTCAAAATTACGGCCGCTAGCGTGTAAAGATGTATATAAATATCACAATTTTTTTTTGAACAGGCGGTGGTTTCGTACTTAGGAAGGCATGAAACGTAAAGATATGAAAGAATTTTTCGAAAGTCATGACATGGTATCGATTGCAATAGGTAACCTAAAAAATTACGTGGTCCAAAATAAAATAATATTTAAAAAAATACTAACATTGAAATCTGCCCTTTTTTGGAGAATGACTCACTTATGATAAGTAATAACACACGGCAAATTATTGGGTGGACTTGGCGCCACTGCTAGTAACTGTTCATAAATTTGAGATCTCCTACCACAAAGCTATGCTAGAACGATCTATTTCGCATATTTTAAGAGTGTGAGGTAACTCCTCACACGTAAACATTGTTGATTGTTCAAAAGCTCCACAAGGAAGCAGTCAGGTTAGTGAATAATTCTCCAGCAGCTGCATAGACCTCTCTTTATAACCACCAGTATTTCAACCATAGCTAATGTATGTGTGTGTATAGGAATAGCAGGAATGATGCACATAGCTATGACTCAACTGCTAGATGTTTTAGTTGAACAATTTGTTTAACAGAAAAGTGATTACATCATATATATTATCACTGAAGTCATGTTATATAAATTGCATCAGTTACATTTTTATTCTTAACTAGCTTAAAAGGCCCGGCGTCGCCCGGGTTTTGTATTTTGTAAATTCGAAAATAACTTATGAAGGACTTTCGATTTTCAAACTTTACGTCTTTATATAGTGTCACGAATTTGTTCCTTTAATATACTTATCTGTCGTTGATCACAACTTGTTATATTTTTAAAGTTGAAACGATAATACATTCGTTCCAGATTTCAAAGTATTGGAGATGGCTCAAGTTTCATTTCCTGCGACGGCGAGGCGGCACATTTTCGAGTTACAAAGACAAGCGACAAAGCTATATATTCATTGCTCATTTCAGTGAGTCGTATAAATTTATTTTTATGTATTTTCTTAAAATACACTAATTCACATATTTATTTTCCTTTGCATTAATTAGAAAACCTATTTAAAAATCGTGTTTTTCAGCAAAAGTCCTCTTTAGTCCCTATTTTTTCAGCAAAAGTCCTCCTTAGCCCCTTTTAGGCCCTCCAGTCCGATTTAGCCCTTCATATATTCGGAAGCAAGGGGCTATTTAAAAAGAAAGAAAGAAAATTATTGCTACAAGACAAACAGCTATGGTGATTACAATAAACCTGAATTAAAATGAACTATGAACACTTGGCGGAGATTCTCAAATAAAAACTATTGTCTGCTGTCTGAAAGTAACGATGGAAGAGCTCTTCTCTACCTCCAATGAAACATGACCTAAAAATGCTGGAAATGACCTAAAAACGCCGAAAATGACCTAAAAACGCCGAAAATGACCTAAACATGCCGAAAATGACCTAAACATGCTGGAAATGTTCTAAAATGCAGAAAATAACATAAAAATTGTCAAAAATGACGAAAAATGCAAAATAAAGCAAAAAATTAAAAAACGAATTGCCCTTATTTAATCAATTATTTCTTGATTCACGTTTATATACAGGGTGTTAATAAATAACACCGAAATATTTTACCTGTATATAAAGGGGACTTAGACAAGCAACTTTTTTAGGAGATTTTTGCTCTACGACATAAGGGCATTAAAGTCATTACAATTTGGTCCTCATAACTCAATAATGTAGCGAAATAGGGTTAAAATGTTCATTAAATTGACTCCATGCCTTCCTAGTGATGGATAAAAACCTGAGTCTTAATCATTTGTCAATAGCTTTATCATAATTTAGTGTTTACATAATCTGCAATATTTACAGACTAATCACATGACTGGTCGCCACTGCATTAGTCTTTTTTTTATTCACAACTACTGACTACAGTCTTAACAACGAAGTTCCTTTGTTTTGAATTTCTTTGTAATGTTAGAAATCAGTGGCGGCCAAGCCCTGAGAGATTTTATGCTGTAACAGGAAAAATTGAATCCCTAGAGCAAAAACCTCTTAGTAAAAGTTGCTTGTCTATGTCCCCTCTATACACAGGTAAAATATTTCGGTGTTATTCATTAACACCCTGTATATTCGAGCTTTCTTTTAACTTTCATATGAGAAAGGTGCAAGATCATCAAATGCCTTGCCCTAATTATTACTGTTATTATTACTACTTTTATTGTTGTTCTTGCCCGTGTTTAGGGCAGAGTAAGTTATGTGAGGTTATTGCAGATGATTTATAACCATAGCCTGGAATAAATCATGGCTACCGTAACAAGAACATTTCAATAGAATCCTCGTGTGGAGAAGAGAAGAAGGTAATGTGTTTGCAGTTGCACCTGAAATCTCAGGTCTGAGGTAGCGAAACTGAATCCGTTGGAGAAGACTGTTATTGTATGACACATACAGGTGGGACCAGGCAGCACCTGGACTGGATTTCTTTGTGGAGTTGTTGTGAATAGAGAAGACTCACTTGGTACCTGCCATGTCTCAACGGCTGTCTCTATGCTTACACCTGGAGCAAGCTACCGGTCCCCAACTCACTTCCTCAGTACGTCACCCTAAATCTTCAGACATCAGGGCCCTGTTTCATACAACTTTTACACATTGCTAATATTATTAGTTAACTGTTTCATAGACTGCAGAAATAATAACATTTACTGATAATATTAGGTGTTTTTCTATAAGTGTTTTTGGTCCAATAACTTATTCTCAAACCCATGTAATTCAGATTTCGTGATCTTAAATTTGTTGAAAATGAATCACTCTGATTTAATTATCAATTTAGAAAAAGCTTACGTGCGCTATCAAAAGGAATTTTTGTCATAACAAGTTTTTAGGATTTGAGGTTAGATTTTAGTACATAAGCCTACTGCTACCTTGAATAAGTGCCTGGCAGATTTATTAATTTTTTAGAGCTATTTATTATTTGTTTCATTTATGAAGATATATGTAGGCCATGCTGCTTTGAAATAGTATTGACAAAAACTTAGAAGAGAAAAAACACAAACAAACCAGACATAACCTCCACGAACTAATAATATTAGTGAAGAGATTTTATGAGTAGTGTTCATATCTCTACGAAACATGATTTTGTTAACTAAACTCCGTGGCGCTACAAACCTGGAGGGACTTGGCCTACCACCCGACCTCTGCGTCATCTACCATAGGCAGACGGCAGGATTGGGGGGCATGTGGTCAGCATGCCGACACCCACGGCCGTTAATGGTGGTTTTCATGACCGGAGCCGCTACTTCTCTATTAAGTAACTCCTCAATTTGAATCACGAGGCTAAGTGCACCCCTACCAGACCTCCCTACCTCAGAAAAATCCCAGGAGGGACCAGGAATCGAACCCAGGCCGACGGATCTGTAGTCAGAGACGCTAACCACAAGACCACGCCGGCGGTCGATTTTGTTAACTAATAAATAATATTATGAGTTCTAATAATAACTAATATTACTTAGCAAGTTTTATGAAACAGGAGCCTGTAATATTCAAGACAATTCGGCACGGAGAGCCGAAGATCCTGGTTCAAATCCCGGCTATGGCATTGAATTTTTCATTCTGACTTCACGTTTCCATCTTAGCCTACACACGGCCAGTGTGAAAGGATTATCATTCCATTCAAGACAAGCTTTATACTTAAATTTTCTAAAACTAGCCAACAAAATGTGACAATTTCTGCCTTCGTGTTGTTCTGATATTTGCATCTAACTTTCAAAATGTATCACGTGATGTAATTATGCACTTTTCTCAATTACATTTTCAAACCTACAGCAGGAACGATAGATAAACAGGTATTTTGCAGTGGAATGATATAGGCTATCTTTCACACTGACAGAAAACGTGGTCTTTAACCCTATCGAAGCGAGAGTTTTCGCCATTACATTTCAATTAATTAAATTAATTGCGTTGTGACTTTGTTCTGCTGCCTTGGTAACCGGGAAGGAAAGATCAGCGCTGAAATGCATTTCTTCAACATAACGCATGGAAGTGTCGATCGCTTTGATTTTGTTAGCTCGCAATGCTTGGTTGATTTGTTTATATCATTACGGGATTCTGATTGGGCGGAAGGGGAATCATGGTTGTAGGCCTATGTGGGAAAACATTGATCGATTTGGGCGAAATTCACTCTACTGCTTTTTTTTGGGGGGGGGGGGAAGGAACTTGAACCTGAGGTCTTTCCCCCTTCCCCCCGAGCGATGCATTCTAATCATAAAATGCACCTCCATGCAGAATGTTTAGTTTTTTCATTATTAATAGAGTAGTTATAAATATTTATGAATAATTAAATGTAAGTGTTAATAAATACAGTGTTTTAATTAGTTTGATTTAATTAAATTATTTTAAAAACTAGCAATTGAATTAATATACGCAGGCGAAGCCGCGAGCACCTGCTAATTTCACTTAAAAAGGGGTATTTAGAAGTGTAATTTCTATTTGAATTAGACTAATTAATGTTGGAGACATCAATATTTTATTTTTGTACGTTTTAGTATTTTATGAACCCATAAGACATTCATTAAAAAGTTTATTTATAATTAGGCTATCCACGGTAATCCTTTCACTTCCACGAGGGTAAATGTATCTAGATAGAACCTAATAAATCACCGAACCATTATGAACTAGTAAAGAATAAAACAACATCTTGTTCATATTGAAATTATCGTCCTTCCTTCTTAATAACATATTAGCCATATTGAAATTATCGCCTCTAACGTCTTGGCCATATTGATGTTATCACACCTGCCTTCTTAATAAAATCTCGGTCATATTGATGTTATGACATCTAATGTTTAATGTTTAATGTTTAATATTTATTATTTGTCTATAAAATCAATACATATTGATATCAGACATGTCATAACTATGGATAAAATTAAAAAAAAATTAATTTAAATAATATGTACATACACATTTATAAAAATATACGTTCAAAATTCTTAGTATCTATCCTACATTCCTATTTTATCCTCATCTAGATATTCTTGTACATTATAAAATGGATGGTTTATTAACCAATTATATATCCTACTTTTAAAACTAGATAAAGGTAAACTGGTTACCTGCACGGGTAATTGATTAAAAAGTTTAACTCCTAAAATTTTATAATATTTCTTGGTCTTCATTATTCTTTGGGCTGTTGTATTTAGTTTTTCTGCATTTCTAGTTTCATACAAATGAACATCATTTCTCCGATTATACAAAGTCACATTGTTTTTCATATACATCAATATCTCCATTATATATAAATTTACCACAGTCAGAATTCTAACCGAGATAAACAGTGGCTTGCAATGTTCATTCTTACTTTTACCTGTTAACACTCTCAGAGCTTTCTTTTGTATTAATAGTACTTGATTTACCTCTGAACCACTTCCCCATAGGATTAACCCATATCTAATTACACTCTCAAAAAATGCAAATTAAGCACATCTTAAATACTCTTTGGAAACAGCTTCTTTAAGGGACTGCAATAAAAAAATGGTCCTAGATAATTTTTTGCAAACTTCTTCTATTTGACACTTCCATGTAAGCTGTTTATCCAAATGCAGACCCAACAGTTTAACATTTTCACTCATTTCATCATCTATTAGATCAAATTTTCTCAGGGTAAACACAATATTTTGTGTCTTATTCGCATTTAGATAAAAACCATTTCTCCTAAACCATATTTATATTTTCTGTTTTGTGCTATGTACCAAGTTTCTCAATTCTTCATAATTTGTATGTGTATTTAGATATGTAGTATCATCTGCATATACCACAGTTTGTGCTGAATTACAAGATGACACATCATTAATCATAATCAGAAACAAAAGAGGGCCCAAAACAGAACCCTGCGGGACTCCAATATTTACCTGCGAGCGTTTTTCCTTTATTATGACTACCTGTTCTCTATTTTCAAGGTAGGACTTAAACATATTTAAATCCTTTTCCCTTATACCATAAATATTTAATTTTTTTAATAAGATGTCATGTTTGACACAGGAGCAATATCATTTTTTTCAAATGCTTCATGTATTTTTTCAACTAATGAATCAACTGCAAGGACTGTAGACTTTTTACTCCTGTAACCAAATTGATTTAAGGAGAAAAGATTATATTTCTCAAAATAGTCATTCAATTGCTGTTTTATCAGGCTTTCCATAATTTTTGCAAACACAGGTATTATTGATATTGGCCTATAATTACTCTCTAGTTCCTTATCCCCTTTTTTATATATTGGTATTACCCTCGATATTTTAAGACATCTAGGGAATTTGCCCTCTCTTAAACAAAGATTTATGCATAAGGTCAAAGGTTGTAAAACATTATCAATTATCTGTTTAAAAAAATTATTTGTCATTTCATATATATCCATGGAGTTAGACTTTTTAAAATTATATACTACCTTTCTAACATAGCTTCCATTGTCACATCCCTAAAAGTAAAATTCTCTAATACATTAACCTTCAGATACTCTAATTCTGAGTTTGTACATGAGTCTATTTTATTTGTGATATCTTTCACAGAATTAATGAAAAACTTATTGAAATCATCAGATGAAATTTTACATGTAGTTACGCTATTACTATCTTT
Source organism: Ectobius pallidus (assembly GCA_964059195.1). Taxonomy (NCBI): domain Eukaryota; kingdom Metazoa; phylum Arthropoda; class Insecta; order Blattodea; family Ectobiidae; genus Ectobius; species Ectobius pallidus. Next base: position 177,275,496 of record CAXKWD010000004.1, on the reverse strand, counting down.
TCCTCTTTTTGAATTTATAACGGACCACGCCGCCTTTATTTTATTCTCTGCATTATCAATATATGCTTGATTTGCTGCCCTTTTTGCATCATTCAGAGCTTTTCTATAAACCTTTCTGTTTTCCTTTATAGAGCTTGCTAAATTAAATTCTACACATTTATTATTCATATCAGTCATTATCAATAACTTATTTCTCATCTTATCTAGTTCAGATGTATACCAGTTATTACTTTTCTTGCTTCTCTTTGCATATACTACCCTTCTCTTCACTTTAAAATTTATATTAAATAAGTTTAAAAATATATTTAAGAATTTTTGAAAAACGCTCTCAGCTGATGTATCACTTTTATGGAGTTCATTCCAATCAAAAGAATTTTAACTTTCCTTGAAGTTAAAATAATCTTCGTCACTAAAATATATTTTTTCTACAATCCGACTAATTTCATTCCTTTTTTCTTCGAAATTCTCTCAAAATAAATTCAAAGTTATTGCTAGATGATCTGACATATAAGGTTGTACCACTTTTACCTCATATTTTATACAGTTAAAATTAATTAAAACATTGTCCAGGCATGAATCCTTCCTTGTTGGTGATTCATTTATGCACCTAAAGTTATTTTGCCTTAGCAAGTTTAGAAAAACATTTACACTTTTTTTATTTGCAAGTATGTCAAACTGTTCATTCAAATCCCCACAAATTACTACTTTATATTTATTATATCTTGATAAAAAAATTAGCACATTCTCCATGCTTTCTATAAATACATTTGCATCCCCTGAAGGTGATCTGTATAACGCTATTATAATTATCTTAATCTCAGCTATGATTATTCCTGTAATTTCTATTATTTTTTCTTTACAAAACTTTCCCAAATCCATTTTTTTGTATTCTAATTCTAAACCCTTATTCACATAAATTATAACTCCACCCCCTTTATACTCACTTCGACAAAAATAATTACCCACAGAGAAACCATCTAAAACCTTGTATTTAATTTCTTCTTCTACTAACCAATGTTCACTCAAACATATTATATCACATTCACTCTGTTGCTTTGAAAAATACACGCTTAATTCTTCAAGTTTGTTCCTCACACTCTGAATATTCATATAAAATATGTTTAAATTTTGCTGGTTAACACTCACTTCTTGATCTACCCTAAAAAAAGCTCTTCAAAACTTGATGTAATTCTCTGCTCTCTTATTGGAATAGGCTTAAGTCCCAGGTAAGTGCTGGTGCTATACTTATTTGCAATTTCTATTATTTTCGAACTAACATAGTTTTTTCCAAATCTATTTAGGTGTAGGCCTAAACCTTGAACTGAATAAAATCTTCTTCCCAAATTACTTAATTCAATAAAAGTCACATTCTTAAAATGTTTGCATATTTTAAGCATTTCACCATCTCTTCTGCCTCTTCACCATCTGCATCTCTTCACCATCTGCCTTCTTAATAACATCTCTGTCATAATGTGTTATCACACCTGCCTTCTTAATAAAATCTCGGTCATATTGATGTTATGACACCTGCCTTCTTAATAAAATCTCTTTCATATTGTGTTATCACACCTGCCTTCTTAATAATATCTCGGTCACATTGTGTCTGCCTTCTTAATATTTTTTCGGTCATATTGTGTTATCGCACCGGCCTTCTTAATAATACCTCGGCCATATTGTGTCTGCCTTCTTAATATTATCTCGGTCATTTTGTGTTATCACACCTGCCTTCTTAATAATACCTCGGCCATATTGTGTCTGCCTTCTTAATATTATCTCGGTGATATTGTGTTATCACACCTGCCTTCTTAGTAATACATCGGATATAATCAAGTTTCTCCCCTGCCTTATAATATACAAACAAGTTGAAAATCAGTTTGAATAGTGATAGGTGGTTTTCACTTGACCGGTGGAGAGCAAGTGACTGAGATATGACACGTTTTAAAATATATATTTTTATTATTACATTCCATAAATTCAAGTTAACAGAAAACCTGAGTATAGAACAGTGAACATTATACATAATAAAATCATATATTACCGGTACTTAGACCTAAGCATAATTACGTATAATATATCAGAGATTGAGTCATTAAAAATAATAGGCTTCCATACTAATGTTACTGATCAGTATACTCATCTACTGAATAAAATGCATCCACATAAATATTTCTTAAGCGCAGTGTTGAAGGACTATTTCCTGGTGACGCGTTTATTTCATTATAAAGATAAACAGTTTAGTACTTTCATAATAAACCCTTTTTTGAAAGCAGATTACTGAAACGGAAGGCGAAACGTCGATCAAATCTGTGCGCAGCACTGACATTATGATTTTCTCTTTCATTGGATAATGCTTTCTCGGGCTTCTTTCTTTCTTTTCCGTAGTTTCACCGCTTCCCTTTTAGGGACATTTAAGCGTCCCAAGCCGCCCGGGCCTTACAGGTCCGCGACCTGTCGGAAAAGGTATTCTCTCTGGATCACATACATACTTTTTTGACCAGACAAGGACATGGAGGGCCCCCGGATGAGTGATCACTCCAATGCCGGGGCCACCTCCGAGACAACACGAACACAGGACGATACACACCATTCACAGACATATTTACTCTGAACAAGGCGAGGATGGGATGAAGATGGTAATGACGGCCAGATGATATCCAGGGACCACAAGGGCCAAAGTTACCCGACATTTGTCTCACAGATGAAGAAAAACCCCGGAAAAACCTAGTCCTGGTAAATTGTCCCGACCAGGATTCGAGAGGAGCGAACGCATCCCCTACGCCACAGCGGTGGACTTCTCGGGCTTCTAACTGATAAATTTACTTGGATTTTCTTACTTTAGAGATAAATTATATTCACACAGGAGGGTTAAGATTTGAAATTTATTAAGTAAAGGTTGACAAGAATCTCTTTTGCACGCACCAGCGTACATGCTTTCTGTAAGAATTAGAAATTTTTGCTATCCGCTGAATTACCCCAAAATATTAATCCATATTTCGTCTATATTAATAAAAGGAAGTGTCTGTCTTCCTTCTGTCTGTCTGTCCGCGATGCCCAGCGAAATCTACTGAACGCAGAGATCTGAGATTTTAATCATAGGTGTACTGAAGGGTCGGAAAATGCACCTCGAAGCCGGAATTTTAATTTTCGCTTTCGTTCGTGAGTTATGAGTGAAAAACGGGCAAAAAACGTGAATTTTTTACGTTTTCGAAGCATCAGTTTTCAGTTATACATTTCAATGTCAAATCAATTACAGTTGGCTTTGCCTATTTTTGTCATACCTTGGAAATAAAACTTGCGCGATCGCTTGAATGTTGTAAGCCCTAAATATGGTCAAACATTGTTTTATTTGGACGAAACTCACTATAGGCCTACAGGGGTTTTCTGGACCAAGGAACTTGAATCTGAGGTCGCCTTTACCAGGCGACGCTATCTAATCGTGGTATGTAGTCCACGTGATTTAGGTGTCAAATATAATGATTTAACTATTATGTTCTTAATTTTTAATTTTTGAAATAATTATCGCGGGCGAAGCCGCAAGCACATGCTAGTAAGAAATAAAAACAAGCGGAACGTAATTTCGGTGAGATATATTGAATGTGCTCGTCCCTCTCTGAGAGGGCTCATTACTCGAGGAACCGAGTGTACAGGTAAAGACGTCTTCAATACATCGGACCCTTGAGAAAGAAGCAAATCCCTTTTGTAAAGTAGAAGAAAGGGACGCAAGCAGGCCTCGTCTTACTATTATGCAAGAGCAACGCGACATCTGTGCGCGAGCAGCTGCATCAACACCTGGCAAAACTGCCCGTTCTTCTCACAAGTGTTGTACCGGTTTCACGAAACTTTTTCTTCTAACTAATTTCATGATCTCTTAGATATTTTGTTACACTCGGATGTGCACAGAGCCTTTCAGCATTTATATCACACTAGCTGAAAAGGCCCGGCGTCGCCCGAGTTTTGTATTTCAAAATTAACTTATAAAGGTCTTTCGATTTTCAAATTCTAGGTCCTTATATTACGTATTGAAAATTTGAAATGAAGAAGAACGACTTATCACATTCAAACTATTCCCGCAGAAAACGCTTGATATAGCTTTTTATGGCTCATAGAGGATGTAGAATTTTGTATCCCATCACACCATGCCTGGTAGGGTTAAAATAAAAATAAAACAGAAATTCCGGTAGCATAAAATTGTATTGTCTTTCCGGAATATTTTATTTCTCACTCTCATGTTACCATACAACCGTTTCGGGGATGAAATTAAAAATAAATTAAATACCACTTTCATACTTCCCTCCCCAAAAACCTGCGATGTACTAACGTACATTTCATCTTCAATATTTAATTACAGCAATGAATTATATCAATAGCTTCTCTAATTTGTCAAACTCCCGTTTCATTTATTTCCAAACCTACCTGATACCTATGCCAACAATAATACACTGTTGTCATGTGAACTGTGATTTGGATTTGATAATTCTGTGTAAAAAGGGATTAAGTATTCTAAAAAACATTTCATTTTTGGCATTTAAAATAAAAAAAATTCAAAATCCTTTCTTAGTGAGCACCTACATTATAAAACGAAGGTACTGTCAAAATTCCAAGTCTCTACCTATTATAGTTTAGGCTCTACGTTGATTCTCTGTCATTAAGTCAGTCAGTCAGGACAAAGCCTTTTATATAATACTAGCTTAAAAGACCCGGCGTCGCCCGGGTTTTGTATTTTGTAATTGGAAATTAACTTATGAAGGATTTTAAATTTTAAATTTAGGTCCTTATATAGGCATTTATAATTTGAAATAGGAAGAACGACTTATTACACTCAAACTATTCCCTCAGAAAACACTTGATATAGTTTTTTATGGCTCATAGAGGATCTAGAATTTTGCATCCCATCGCTTGTACAGTGCACAGCAAGCCTGGTAGAGGTTTAAATAAGAAGAAACAGAAATTCCTGTAACATAAAATTGTAATATCGAGGCGGGAAATTTTCCACTCTTATGTTACCATAAAGCCGTTTTGGGAATGAAATTAAACAGAAAGCATTATCACTTTCATTCTTTTCTCTCCAAAAACCTGCGATATAATATAATAATATACACATTACCATACCTCGTTTTGTTTTCTCTATGTCCAGGGTAGAGAAAGTTATGTGATTCCATTATTTTAGTGGATTTCATTCTGTAATATTTATTTATAACATGAATTATTTTGATAACTTCTCTTATTTGTCAAAAGTGCATTTCATTTGTTTTTTCCAAGCCCATCATATACCACTTGGCAACAATATATTCTGTGATTTGGAATTGATAATTCTATGTAAAAAGGGATTAAGTATTTTCAAAAACATTTAATTTTTGGCATTTAGAATCAGAATTTTTCAAAATCCTTTCTTAGTGAGCACCTACATTATGAAACGAAGGTACTGTCAAAATTCCAAGTCTCTACCTGTTATAGTTTAGGCTGTACGTTGATTCCTGTCATTCAGTCAATCAGTCAGTCAGTCAGGACAAAGCCTTTTATATATATAGAGATAGAGATTTACCTTGGCATTTGTCTATAGGGCCTATGCGTATCGGTCCACGATTATTAAAGAGTTCCCCATAACTGGTCACGGAAAATTTGAGCAGTGTCTGGAACGATTCAAAATAGGAAACAATATCTGCATTTGCAAAGACAGAAATCAGACTGTATCACATCTTATTTGAATGCTTTGCTTTGGAAGTCCAAAGACAAAAAATTATTACTCAATTAGATTATTGACAATGTAGACAGCCTTTGACAAATTTTTGCATAAGAAATGCTGCTACAAGAAGTTATGTGAATGTTTAAATTTTATTTTTAAGAAACTTTGATTTAGTATTAGTATTTGAATGTTAATTAATTTTATTCATATCTGCTATATTGTCAACATGTAAGTATAGAAATTAAGCAAACTGTACGTGAATGTAAATTCCATTAATTGTACAGTAACTAAAACCCTAGCATACCGAAAGGTGAAATAGGGTTAATTTTATTTGGAGATTCAACAACAACAAATATAAAAATAAACATTCTGATAACTTACAATGCATTAACATGCCTTTTTAAAATAATTTTCTCATGATACTCTCCAGTTACTGACCGCTGTTTGAGCTTTTGTTCACGAACAAAATGCTTATATGAATAAGAGAAAATTCCTTCAGTGTGTTGGAGGTAAGTTACGAAGAGTTCTTTCCTACGGGATAATGAGTGCATGGCCGTCCAGAAGGGGGAGCAGGGTGGGGCCGCTGTCCCTCCCTGGAAATTGTTTACACATTATTAAACCTCTAAATTAAATTACTATAAGCAACTAATGTAAAGTGAGGTTTAAGTCTCCAAATACTGTTGTATGTCCACGTTGTTTGGATGAAAACAAGCTGTAACAGCTGACTAGATATGAGTAAGTAGGAATAATTATTTCCCCTAAACTTGAAACCATTTATACCCAAACATTTTATTATAATGAAGATAAGGCAAGAAAATGTTGCATTTTATTTTTTATATGAATAGTACCTGTGAAATTGTAAGGTGTATGAAATGTCGTGTGAGTGTATACATCAGATGTTTTCTGTGTATCCATAGTCATAGGCCCATGAAAAAAGTTCATTAGATAATAATAATAATAATAATAATAATAGCAACAATAATATGAATAATAATAATAGCAATAATAATATAAATAGTAATAATAATAATAGCAATGATGTGAATAGTAATAATAATAGCAATAACAATACGAATAGTGGTAGTAGTAGTAGTAGTAATAATAATAATAATAATAATAATAATAATAATAATAATGAAGTGATTGTAGTAGCATAGTGATGGTGGTGGTGGCAGTAATTCGTTCATTGGATCCCCCTTGACAAAATTTCTGTGGACGCCCATGAATGAGTGTCACATTATTTGTGCAGTTCCCCCCCCCCCAGTATGTATTATTTTATGTTCTATACGGCAGAAGGTGCAGCAAAGTGCATCTAATATACAAAATCGAATGTGTGTTTGTTGGTATGTATGTACGTTCCCTATACAAATCTACATTTCTTGACCAATTTGTAGGAAATTTTGCACACATACCCAGTTAAGCCCAGAAAGTAACGCGGTCAACATTAAAATTGAAACAAACCAGTCCTTCCCTTGAAAATTATATAATTTCTGATAATATTTTACTGAAAAAAATGAAATGCAGTTCATTTCACATGACTTCAGTGTATTGTTTACTGTGATCACATAGGGCTTTGGCAACTACATAATACTGAACTTCAAATTATGATTCCATCGATGTAATATATTGGCGAAAATAATTATTGAAAAATGAAATCCACGAAAATAAACCACAGTGTGATGCAGTCACATATCTTTCTCTACCCTTGGCAAGGAAAATATAATTTTCTCACATCACATTTTGATGTAGAATAAGAAACCGTATTGCAGGGACAGCTTAAGTGTCTGCCAATGAGTATGCTCTATCAGATGTCTGTAAAAAAAATCCTATCAACTGATATGTTACTCATAGCTATAGACTTTGTGTTATTTGAGAAATAGGGATGTTTATCATAGGCCCTAAGCATCTAAAAGAAGACAAAATGGGATGGTACATTTTCAGTCCTATGCCCGCAGTATATTATGTCCCAGGTTTTAGGGGAGAAAAGTATGAAAGTGATATTGATTTTTTTTTTATTTCAGCCCCGAAACGGTTGTATGATAACATGAAAGTGAGAAATAAAATTTTCCGTCAAGACAATACAATCTTATGTAGCCGATATTTCTGTTTCTTCTTATTTCAACCCCTATCAGGAATGGTATTTAGAAGCAACGGAATGCAAGATTCATCATTCTCTATGAGCCATAAAAAAAAGTTATATCTGGCGTTTTCTGAGGGAATAGTTTGTGTGATAAGTCGTTCTTCCTCATTTCAAATGTTACACATAAGGACCTAGAGTTTCAATATCGAAAGTCCTCCGTAAGTTAATTTCAAATTACAGGTCCGGGCGGTGCCGGGCCTTTTCAGCTAGTTATTAAATAAAATTGTGTTTGGAATTGCATCAAACATTCTTTCGTTATTACTCGTAGAAGTGAGAGCTACTCGAATATATTCTGAGTACAAATTTGTGAGATTTTGTGAATAAGTCTGAATATAACTTATTGCTACCATCGTAGCACTAGTGCATGAATGCAGATGCTCCAATGGTAAAAATAAGCAAAGTGATCACAATTATTAACAGTTTTAATTGAAGAGAGATGTGATACGCAATAATGAGTAGCAGGAAAAGTCACATGCTTTTCGCAAGACAAGGCCTTCTATTAATTCATTACCATCCCGGCCGGCTTGCGTTCTTGCCCCAAACATCATAGTTCAACGTTTTGCCGTTTTGCCTTTTTGCCTAAGCAGGAGAACGATGGCCGCCATAACTCAAGTTTTGGACAACTAAAGCAGCAAACACAGTATTTAATGACAGCCCAAGTGCCCTGGTTGCTGCAGGAAACTCTCGTACTGAGGTCATAGCGTTGGTAAAATAATGTAAAACAGCTCGTAAGAGAAAATAAATATTTCAGAATAAACAACAGTGTTAACCTTTATAAGAAAAACAAAATAAAATATTAAGATAACTTCATTCTCCAACTTTGTAATCTTCACTATTATTAAAAGTGATTTTCAGCAGTCGCTAGCATGCAACAGTTGTCTCTTTCTGGCCCTTTGAAGGTCTGTGATTATTTAAATTGTTTCTCATTTTTGTCTTTTTGAATTTTTTGGTGAATTTTTTATTTCTGATTTTTAATTTTGAATCCTTGATTTTTGATACTGATTTATTATTTTTTTAAATTTCTGATCTTTTGTTTTATAGTGTTAAATTATTCTGTTTTTTTTTTTGGATTTCAATTTTTTATTTCTGAATTTATAAATTTTATGAAATGTATAATTCTACTTTATTTATTTATTTTTATAACTTTTGTTTTATACTTTTGAATTTTTTGTTTTTTTAATGTTTTATTTCGAAAACTTTTATTTTCTTGATTTTTACTTTTTATTTTAATCCTGATTTTTTATTTTGTTTACTTCTGAAATACTGATTTTCAATTTTTTATTTTTTTTTATTCTGTTTTTAATTTTGGTATTTTCGAATATATATTTTTACTTTAAATATGTGAATTTGGACTTTTAATTTTTAAACTCTAATTATTTTATATTTTTATATTTTTTTAGTTTACAATTTTTATTGTTGTTTTTTAGTTTTTGAATCTTTAATTTTTTAATTTGTTGTACGTTTGATTTTTTTTTAAATTTTGTCCCATGAGATGGATATACAGTATTGATGAATAGAAATAGGTCACAAGATTTGTAGGATAATTTAAAATAGGTAAGAGAAAATCTTAATTGCGGCTGACGATGACCGATTGTGCTGGATATAGGCCTAACGACGTAAGTACTGTAGGATAGGTCACAGAATTTGAATGACATTTAAAACGTGTAAGAGAAAATCGTGTGAGCTCTACACCTTTGCGGTTGACGAATACCCTTTATGGTGAACGTAAGGGTCTTACTGTACGATAGTAATTAAGTCACAGAATTTGTAGGGTACTTAAAAATATCTAAGAGAAAATAGGCAACCAAAAGGGCAGTTGTACATTTTACAAACATACAGCCAACCCTCGATATAATGCCCCTCTTTACAGTGCCACCCTTGCACTGCGCCAATAAATGCAAGTGAAGGGATCTTTTCCCATATAAAAAATATATATAAGAAACCTCGTTACTGTGCCAATTCATTTAGTGCCAGTGAATATGAAACAAGATTTTTGCAAAATATAGCTTGCAGTGATTTTTTTCAGTTGCAGAATTCTTTTAAAACTGGCATGAATGTTAAGATTATTTAAGAAACATACTGTTCTTATTTCCAAGAAGTGAGTGTTCCCCTGCCACTAACTGCAAATGTAGTGCAGTGGAACGAGGAAGCTATGTTAAGAAGTTGGACAGACAGCCTGTGTGAGGGTGGAGCAGGTAGAAAAACCCTTCATACAATAAGACATTCCAAACTTTCACTTCTTATAGTCCAGTATCTAATCAGCTGTTAAACACTACACTACAGTTACTCGTAAGATTGTTAAAATGAAAGGAGCTGTTGTTCACTTCAAGAAAAACGAGAAGTTTGTGAATACAGTGAAAGATATCCAAAGTCTAGCCAGAAGGCTATTCCATCACATTTTTACTGTACAGTATTTTATTTTGTGATAAAGTTCTCTATTTACCTCTTATTTATTTATTTATTTGTTTTCATAATACAGAACAGTAAATTAATACAGCACTGCATTATGTCATTTTTATTTTGAAAATTAAATTTAGTTTTAGTACCACCCACGCTTTGTGCCGCTAAATGTTAGAGAACGGATGGTGGCATTATATCGAGGATTGACTTATTCTCCCTTGGATGACGTCACACCATGTGCTGGAACCTAAATACTTAAAATGTAATTCTCCGCGGTAATTTCGAATTATCCTACTTGAAATTTAATTTGAAATTCACTCTCGCCTCTTAATTTCAAGGTTAGGTGCGCGATACAGAGATCTCTATTGACCTCATAGAAGAAGCCGAATGTTAACTCTCTTAGACAACGTGGAAGTTACACGAACTGGTGCTCGAACTGTAAACGACAGTTCCCCGGATCAAATCCATCGGAACATTTGTATCTATACTAATATCACTATGTATTGTCACAAAGCCCAGAAAAGAAGCGCCCAGAAACTGACAGAAGAAGGACTCGGCCAGAAAGCGCCAGAATTCGACACGTCTAGAAGAGGGGCCGGTCTCTTATTGCTGATTGGAGCTGCGAGCCGATAGGCGCGGTCTACTGTAAAGCACGGCACAATGAGTGGACTGGGCGCGCTCGTGGGAGAGGCCAGAGGAGGGGCCACGTACTAAGGGGTGTGACGGCGCACCGCGCGGGCATTCTAGATTCCACGCGGGCGGAACTTTCGAGACATCGGCTCCAGAATATACGTCGGGCCTATATATAGGACCGCGAGCGAGCAGAGTCAGTTAGTTAGTAGCAGAGAGGCAGTCAATGAATAAGAGTAACAGCGACAGTCAGTCAAGGATAGACAGTCCGTGAGCAGTCAGTCAGTCAAGGAGAGAGAGTCCGTGAGTAGCAACGGTCAGTCAGAGGGAGTCAGCCCGCGAGGAGTGATGAGCCAGCCAAAGTAGACAGAGATCCCGTCAATGAGAGAACAGCCAGTCAGTAACAGTCAGTAACGGTGAGAGAGAGTCAGCGTCGGAGTGTGAACTGGACGGCGAGGACTGATCAGCGCGACCTCAAGTAAGTGTGACTTGAGGAGCTGAGGACCTGGACGGACTGAACCGATCAGCGCGGCCTCAAGTAACTGTGACTTGGGAAGCTGAGGAGCCAGTGACCGGAGGGACTAGTCAACTGAGGGACCAGCGAACGGAAGACCTAGTCAACGGGGAACTAGTGACCGGAGGGACTGGTGAACGAAGGAACTAGTGAACGGAAGAGCTGGTGAGCTGATCTGGACTGGACTGGACTGGGACACTGCTGTGACGTGGAAGTGAGCACCGGACTGAAGGGTGAACTGGAGAACCTTCAGTAGTTTCTGGCTGTATTGACCACTGTTGTAGGAAATAAAGAATCCTCCATCCTTCAATTAGAAATTCGGTGTTCTCATTCCGAACCCCGACGAGCCCTTGTTACAGTATATACATATACACCAGTGTCCAAAATTAAAGCAACAAACAGAAATTTCATCTTTGGTGGTTTATTTTGCCACAATACAGAATAAACAGGTGATAGTAACGTATAAACAATAAGAGGAATAAAGAAAGTAAACTATTGCAACGTTTGTGCATACCAGTAAAACAAAACACTTTTTTTTTTGTTTGCACAAGTAATGACTTTCACACACATCAAGAAAAACGAATTAATGTGCTCAGTATGGGGTGTGACCATCTCTGGCAGCAATACATGCCTCACAACGGCGTGGCATGCTGTGAATAATGTCATCAATCTCATTTTGAAGCAATAACGCCCATACTTCCTGCAGAGCAGCTCGCAAGGCCTGGAGAGTGGTTGGTGGATGTTTAGGTGAAACAAGTCGTCTCCCTAGTGCATCCCAGTCATGCTGTATAGGATTCAAATCGGGAGATCGAGCAGGCCTATCCAAGCGTGCAATATCTTCAGTTTCCAGGAAAACATCCACCACCTGTGCTGCTATCTCCTCCGCTGCTCTATCATGAGCTGCTAACTCCTCCGCCCGTCTATCAAGAGCTGCTACTTCCTCCGCTGCTCATTCATGAGATGCTATCTCCTCCGCTGCTCTATCATGAGCTGCTAACTTCTCCACCCGCTTATCATGAGCTGCTACTTCTTCCGCTGCTCTATCATGAGCTGCTGTCTCCACTGCTGCTCTACCATGAGCTGCTATCTCCTCCGCTGCTCTATCATGAGCTGCTATCTCCTCCGCAGCACTTTCATGAGCTCCTATCTCCTCCGCTGCTCTATCATGAGCTGCTACCTCCTCCGCTGCTCTATCATGAGCTGCTACTTCCTCCGCTGCTCTACCATGAGCTGCTATAACCTCCGCTGCTCTTTCATGAGCTGCTATCTCCTCCGATGCTCTATCATGAGCTGCTATCTCCTCCGCTGCTATAACATGAGCTGCTTTCTCCTCCGCTGCTCTTTCAGGAGCTGCTATCTCCACCGCTGCTCTATCATGAGCTGCTACCTCCTCCGCTGCTCTATCATGAGCTGCTATCTCCTCCGCTGCTCTATCATGAGCTGCTATCTCCTCTGCTCTATCATGAGCTGCTACCTCCTCCGCCCGTCTATCATGAGCTGCTACCTCCTCCGCCCGTCTATCATGAGCTGCTACTTCCTCCGCTCCTGTATCATGAGCTGCTATCTCCTCCGTTGCTCTATCATGAGCTGCTATCCCCTCAGTTGCTCTATCATGAGCTGCTATCTCCTCCGCTGCTCTTTCATGAGCTTCTATCTCCTCCGCTGCTCTATCATGAGCTGCTATCTCCTCCGCTGCTCTATCATGAGCTGCTATCTCCTCCGTTGCTCTATCATGAGCTGCAATTTCCTCCGCTGCTCTACCATGAGCTGCTATCTCCTCCGCTGTTATCTACTCCGCTGATGTCTCCTCCGCTGCTCTCGTGAGCTGCTATCTCCTCCGCTGCTCTATCATCAGCTGCTATCTCCTCCGCTGCTCTATCATGAGCTGCTACTTCTTCCGCTGCTCTATCATGAGCTGCTGTCTCCACCGCTGCTCTACCATGAGCTGCTATATCCTCCGCTGCTCTATCATGAGCTGCTATCTCCTCCGCTGCTCTCATGAGCTGCTATCTCCTCCGCTGCTCTTTCATGAACTGCTACCTCCTCCGCTGATCTATCATGAGCTGCTACCTCCTCCGCTTCTCTATCATGAGCTGCTATCTCCTCCGCTGCTCTATCATGAGTTGCTATCTCCTCCGCTGCTCTATCCTGAGCTGCTACTTCCTCCGCTGCTCTATCATGAGCTGCTATCTCCTTCGCCCGTCTATCATGAGCTGCTATCTCCTCCGCTGCAATATCATGAGCTGCTACTTCCTCCGCTGCTCTATCATGAGCTGCTATCTCCACCGCAGCTCTATCATCAGCAGCTATCTCCTCCAATGATCTATCATGAGCTGCTATCCCCTCAGCTGCTCATTCATGAATTGCTACCTCCTCCGCTGCTCTACCATGAGCTGCTATCCCCTCAGTTGCTCTATCATGAGCTGCTATCTCCTCCGCTGCTCTATCATGAGCTGCTATCTCCACCGCTGCTCTATCATGAGCTGCTATCCCCTCAGCTGCTCTTTCATGAACTGCTACGTCCTCCGCTGATCTACCATGAGCTGCTATCCCCTCAGCTGCTCTTTCATGAACTGCTACCTCCTCCGCTGCTCTACCATGAGCTGCTATCCCCTCAGTTGCTCTATCATGAGCTGTTATCTCCTCCGCTGCTCTATCATGAGCTCCTATCTCCTTCGACCGTCTATCATGTGCTGCTACTTCCTCCGCTGCTCTATCATGAGCTGCTATCTCCTCCGCAGTTCTATCATCAGCTGCTATCTCCTCCAATGCTCTATCATGAGCTGCTATCCCCTCAGCTGCTCTTTCATGAACTGCTACCTCCTCCGCTGCTGTACCATGAGCTGCTATCCCCTCAGTTGCTCTATCATGAGCTGCTACTTCCTCCGCTGCTCTATCATGAGCTGCTATCTCCTCCGCTGCTCTATCATGAGCTGCTATCCCCTCAGCTGCTCTTTCAAGAACTGCTACCTCCTCCGCTGCTCTACCATGAGCTGCTATCCCCTCAGTTGCTCTATCATGAGCTGCTATCTCCTCCGCTGCTCTATCATGAGCTGCTATCTCCTTCGCCCGTCTATCATGAGCTGCTATCTCCTCCGCTGCTCTATCATGAGCTGCTATCCCCTCAGCTGCTCTTTCATGAACTGCTACCTCCTCCGCTGCTCTACCATGAGCTGCTATCCCCTCAGCTGCTCTTTCATGAACTGCTACCTCCTCCACTGCTCTACCATGAGCTGCTATCCCCTCAGTTGCTCTATCATGAGCTGCTATCCCCTCAGTTGCTCTATCATGAGCTGCTATCTCCTCCGCTGCTATATCATGAGCTGCTATCTCCTTCGCCCGTCTATCATGAGCTGCTATCTCCTCTGCTGCTCTATCATGAGCTGCTATCCCCTCAGCTGCTCTTTCATGAACTGCTACCTCCTCCGCTGCTCTACCATGAGCTGCTATCCCCTCAGCTGCTCTTTCATGAACTGCTACCTCCTCCGCTGCTCTACAATGAGCTGCTATCCCCTCAGTTGCTCTATCATGAGCTGTTATCTCCTCCGCTGCTCTATCATGAGCTGCTATCTCCTTCGCCCGTCTATCATGAGCTGCTATCTCCTCCGCTGCTCTATCATGAGCTGATACTTCCTCCGCTGCTCTATCATGAGCTGCTATCTCCACCGCAGCTCTATCATCAGCTGCTATCTCCTCCAATGCTCTATCATGAGCTGCTATCCCCTCAGCTGCTCTTTCATGAACTGCTACCTCCTCCGCTGCTATACCATGAGCTGCTATCCCCTCAGTTGCTCTATCATGAGCTGCTATCTCCTCCGCTGCTCTATCATGAGCTGCTATCTCCTCCGCTGCTCTATCATGAGCTGCTACTTCCTCCGCTGCTCTATCATGAACTGCTATCTCCACCGCAGCTCTATCATCAGCTGCTATCTCCTCCAATGCTCTATCATGAGCTGCTGTCTCCTCCTCTGCTCTATCATGAGCTGCTATCTCCGCTGTTATCTCCTCCACTGCTATCTCCTCCGCTGCTCTATTATGAGCTGCTATCTCCTCCGCTGCTCTATCATGAGCTGCTATCTCCTTCGCTGCTCTATCATGAGCTGCTATTTCTTCCGCTGCTCTATCATGAGCTGCTGTCTCCACCGCTGTCTACCATGAGCTGCTATTTCTTCCTCTGCTCTATCATGAGCTGCTATCTCCTCCGCTGCTCTATCCTAATCTGCTGACTTCTGTGTTCTGCGTCTTTCTCCTCTGCCATCACCTCCGCCGCTGCTCTACCGTCTCCTAAGCCGACTACTCAGCTGTCCCCTATGCCGATTCCTCGACCGTCCCCTATACCGGGTCCTCTTTCGAATCTACTGTCTCCTTTCCCGACTCTGCCGTCTCCTCTGCCGCGCTATTCGAATATTCTGGAACCTCTGCAGCGCTATCCTATACTGCTCTCTTTTCTGCTGTTCTGTAACAAACCGTCTTCCTTCCTGATGACTTCTACATAGCTCTTTCCATCCAAGGCAGCCCCATCCAAAGCACATATAACTTCTCTGGCTCTATACAGATCTGAAATTTGGGTTATGTAGAACAATCATATTATGATTTATGAGTAATGCTCTGTAGATGCGAAACTAGATTCTGTTTTCGACAATTCAGAACAAAACACTCATAATATTCGAGAACTAGGTAGACCTACAGAGAAAAATTTTCTGACAATAACGAGATGAATGAAAAGGGAATAAAGGACACATTTAATGATGAAATTCAGCTTCTATATAGCCTAACACCTAATAATCATGTAGACATGGATGGGCTGAACCCATAGCTCGAAGAGTTTCGTGCAAGATATTGAGGACCTAGACACAGAGGAGAGAATTACCTAATATATTCAAAAGACCCGCCCCAGGGAGATCGGAAAGAGACAAAGGGCTTAAACAGAAGAAACTAGGACGATGAAGATATTTTTGTTAAAAGTTTTTTATTGTTCTACCGAAGGAATAAGTTGTCAAAATCTACATCCCATGTTTTAGGCTAAAGCCATGCTTCGCATACTTGATACATAAATAGCTATTCACCTCCTCTTAGAATTCTTGAAACTCTGTAAAAGAGCCTGTATAATATTTATAATTGAGTAACATGGTATCATATTTGTCAATATTATCAAATAATGTGCTAGCAATATAAATCTGTGATATGTGACTTAGTTTCAGGTGAGTGACATTGATGGTGGAATATGTTGTTGAGATTAACCCGAATAAACAGTTCAGAAATGTATTAAAACGAAATCTTCTTAAAGTACTCATATCAAGCATTAAGAAATCTCTCCAGGGTATTGACTCGCAGAAATATATACTTCCTTAGTTTAAATCAATGATAACTGAAGATATAAAGGTATCTCTGCAATGTGAAGGAAAGTCAATTTACCTTCCTGGTTATGTTGCGAGCCTAAATAAAATCAATGCATATAGGCTACACTCGTGTATTCTACAGCCAATTGCATAAAGCCAAATTTATGCATGCATGTAGAGGTTTCAGTAGTATCTCTATATATATAAAAGCCTTTGTCCTGACTGACTGAATGAATGACTGACTGACTGATTGACTGAATGACAGGAATCAACGTACAGCCTAAACTATAACAGGTAGAGACTTGGAATTTTGACAGTACCTTCGTTTCATAATGTAGGTGCTCACTAAGAAAGGATTTTGAAAAATTCTGATCCTAAATGCCAAAAATTAAATGTTTTTGAAAATACTTAATCCCTTTTTACATAGAATTATCCATTCCAAATCACAGAATACATTGTTGCCAAATGGTGTCAGGTGGGCTTGGAAAAAACACATGAAATGCACTTTTGACAAATAAGAGAAGTTATCAAAATAATTCATGTTATAAATAAATATTACAGAATGAAATCCACTAAAATAATGGAATCACATAACTTTCTCTACCCTGGACATAGAGAAAACAAAACGAGGTATGGTAATGTGTAACTTATATTATTATATTATATCGCAGGTTTTTGGAGAGAAAAGTATGAAAGTGATAATGCTTTCTGTTTAATTTCATCTCCAAAACGGCTTTATGGTAACATAAGAGTGGGAAATTTCCCGCCTCGATATTACAATTTTATGTTACAGGAATTTCTGTTTCTTCTTATTTAAACCTCTACCAGGCTTGCTGTGCACTGTACAAGCGATGGGATGCAAAATTCTAGATCCTCTATGAGCCATAAAAAACTATATCAAGCGTTTTCTGAGGGAATGGTTTGAGTGTAATAAGTCGTTCTTCCTATTTCAAATTATAAATGCCTATATAAGGACCTAGAATTTAAAATTGAAAATCCTTCATAAGCTAATTTCCAATTACAAAATACAAAACCCGGGCGACGCCGGGTCTTTTAAGCTAGTCATTAATATAAGACGTGAACAAAGTTTCAAATGTCTTTTACTTATCTTGTTATGGCACAGAGTGCTTCAAAAATAAGTTCTAAAATGATTAACTTACTTATGCATAAAAAATAACGTAAATAAAAACAATTAAGGACATTTACTATTAAAGAAATTATTCTTCTATCTTATAAGAATTCCTAGTAAAGCAGTGAATTTAATCACTGTCATTCCGTGAACATTAGCCTCCATAACTAACTAACTCCGTAATGCTAACATCCCAGAAGGGATAAGGCCTACTACCCGACCGCTGCGTCGTCTACCATAGTCAGACGGCAGGATTGGAGGCATGTGGTCAGCATGCCGACACCCACGGCCGTTAATGGTGGTTTCCATGACTGGAGCTGCTACTACTAGCCTCTATAAGAAAACATATTTTATATTTATTGAATATCCAAAATTGGATTAAACCCTATTTCACCTGAAGGTATATTAGGGTTACAGATAATAAAAAAAATGAGTTCTTTAATGATTTTTAAGAATCAGAATTCTCATTGGAGTTCCTTGCAAAAAGGGATTAAAACAAAGATATGCCTATTATTATTTAAGAGCAAATATACGGTTTTATACAATAATTCAAAGGTGTAATAATAGTTATTTATGAAACAAGTGGCGAATAGAGGTGTACAAATCTCGATTTTAGCTTGCCCATACCCGCTTGAACGCCAGGCAAGCAAGTTGCCAGCGTCACAGCTAGCAAGCAGGCAGGTTTCTTTAGGCTCGCATGGGTCAGGTTAAACCCAACTTACGCAAGCCAGAATCAGTTGCTAAGTGTAGGTAATACTTTCTTGCTTTTCTACATGCTGGTAGAAGAAATTCATCATGCAGATAAATAAAAGGTGGATAAAGTATTAAAAATCGTTTTAGTGTCTTAACACATTTATTATTTTTATTATTAGGTAGATTTCGATGATCTACCTATTGCAATCGATACCATGTCATGACTTTCGAAATATTCTTTCATATCTTTACGTTTCGTCCGCCGGCGTGGTCTTGTAGTTAGCATCGCTGACTACAGATCCGTCGGCCCGGGTTCGATTCCCGGTACCTCCTCGGATTTTTCTGAGGTAGGGAGGTCTGGTAGGGGTGCACTCAGCCTCGTGATTCAAAATTGAGGAGCTACTTGATAGAGAAGTAGCGGCTCCGGTCAAGAAAACCACCATTAACAGCCGTGGGTGTCGGCATGCTGACCACATGCCCCCCAATCCTGCCATCTACCTACGGGGGATAACGCAGCGGTCGGTTGGTAGGCCAAGTCCCTCAAGGGATGTAGCGCCACGGAGTTTATCTTTACGTTTCATGCCTCCCTAAGTACGAAACCACCGCCTGTTAAAAAAATTGTGATATATATATATATATCTTTACACGCTGGCGGCCGTAATTTTGAAGATATTTGAACCAAATTTTATTATGTTATTTCTAGGCTCAATAGTTCGGACAAGTTCGTTAATGAGGAAAATTGGCGGAAGGGGGTGGTCGGAGGAGGGGGTTGAAATTTTAAAACATTTATATCTCGGCCCCTATGAAGTATAGAGGGAGACTTTGTTTGAATAAATTAGAGTACTCCTTATGGAGTTCACGGTGATACCAACGATTCGGGGGTTTTGGGGGTACGAGTGGGGGTGGGGGGATGGAAATTCGAAAAGCTATGCATTTAAAAACAATCTTATTTACTTTTGCCTAATCAGGTTAACGTTATTTTGTTCGCTTGTACCAACATTTTCTCTACGCTAAGGACCTGATCAAACTCTTTCACATACCGGCGGGTTATATTTTGTGGACCTCTGCTGTAGTCTAACAATAAATAACTTGTTTATTTAAACGTATCTACAGTACAGCATAACTTCATAAAAAATGTGATAAGATTACATCAGCACTAATTACATAAGGCTACATTCCAAAATACGGTTTGAAACAACGTTATAGGCTATAAAATTCAGAAGTTCTTAACCATATCTGCTAATGGATATTAAATGAAGCAACATTTTTAATAAAATTATACGCTTTATCTTCTAATTTGGAGGACTCACGCAAGAAATACGCTTACCAGGTTTCAAATAAAAATATTAAAAACTCATATCAGCACATATGCAAACCCACACAAGAATACAGTACTCATGCCGAAGTTATATAAGAAACCAGGACAAAAACCACATGCTATAAATACCTGAATGCTAAGCATATGGTGTGTGATTTCGGAAGTTGTAGTCTTCGGAGATTCCATTTTAATATGCTTTGAAGAACTACTAATTTTGATCCACGCCGAAAATGAAGAGCGATCTCTTAGCAACAAAATTCTTTGATGGCGTACAAGAATTTAGTAATATCTTGGCAACATGTACATAACTTATTTTTAAAAATGCATTTCTCTATGTGGGAAAAATTGACTGGCTTGGATCTGGGAATAACAGTTGGTTTGCTTTGTTTTAAACAATTATCTGGCAGAACATCAATATTCAGATTCCTGGGATGAGAACGAAAAATAAATTCGATGTATGAACGAAAAATAAGTTTCCAAGGTTTTCTCTATGTACCTTAACTGGTTTTACATACTTATGATCATTTCATTTATACTTAATTATTCGCAACTACATCCAAAAAGTTGAAGCATTTTTAATTAGAAATTATTTAACGAAAACGATGGTGTCATAATTTTTTAGAGAGTCGTTTCATTTAAAGTACAATATTTCTTTTGTTCTAACTGGATTTTTTGCTTTTGTTTGCTGTATTGGGTTTGATCCTGAAAATCATTCTCGGATTTTCACAGTTTGAAATGTCTTAAATATAATTTAAAAAATACAATTATGGGAAAAATGCCTTCGTGTTATGTCTGTAAACATCATAGCTTGACAACAAAAAATCGTATAAAATGAAATTTTACATTTGCGTTACAACTTTTCTGGGGATAGAACATAAAGAATGGCAATGACTTAATGACCAAAATTTCAATTTTCAATCTACTTTCGAAAACGGATCTAACAATTTTGTTTGTTTTGTATAACTACTAAAAATCCAATTCTTGCCCCAGAAATATTTTTAAGTCGGCGCCTCTGAACGAGATTGTCATCGGATACACGTCATGAAATGATAATGTAGTAGACTACTAGATGACAGACATTTCTCACTTTCTTCCCTCATATGACGTTTCCAGTTAATAGGCTTAGCGAATTGTACCTCTTGAGTAAAGAATATACAATAGTTAGAATTTATAACGTCCCTATTGATATTGGACCAAATCGGTTGACCGGTACCGAAATAACGAGTAATTATCAGTCACATCTATTATAATATAATCTTCGTTCTCCGACAGTTCGATGCATTTTGATTGGCTCGCAGCCAACCAATCAGCGGCCGAGCTTCAGTAACTGATGTTCTAACGTAAACAATTCTGCAAATAGAAATAACAGGAGAAATTAATTATTAAAGAGCATGTTTTCATTTCAAATTTAACATAAATATTAATTTTGTAATGGATAACACGCTACAATATTTAGCATGGCCCAAAATATAATAAACATAACGTAACAAATTGCCAATCTTTTATTGATATTGTTAGCCCGCCTTGAATGATTCACTTCTTTATAACGATGTTAGTGTAAGTAAATGTAATTAAAAGATTTAAAACACAACTAGCCATTGAATACTGATATAATATTGTTCATTCTATCGATAAGTATGTTATCGATATCTACATTAACTTATATTTTAATGTGAGTAATTTTCTTATTTGTTCCTGTGCAGCAATATACCTGATGTATTTCCTGGCAGATAGATTTCAGATTGACTTTTTATTCATTCATAACGTATACGGCTGCTTTAAATTTGAAACAAACATGTCAGCGATTCGTAGGCCTATTATACCAGTGATATTATTGCCAATGGATTTTGTAAAACGTTGACATATTTGAAGTATTATTATATCAGTGTATACGAATATGAATTAAGGTTAAGAATCAAACTTTAGACCTCTGTTTTTCTGTAAGCCCTGCTTAATAAATCGATCTGGAATTTAGCTCGGAGATCTATTACAAAAATAACTTCTTTTTGGCATGGGCCTATCATAATTGCAATTATCACTGATTACAAAAAGCATTCTGGCACTTCGTTGTATCAGTTTACCTGATTTTATTTTAGCTGTGATTGAAATAAACTTACACTGAGCAAAACTGAGTTCAGTTTCTTAATAAAATTTCTAGCTTCAATTTCTCTTCATACAAACAAACAAATACAAGCGAATTAGAAGATCTTATCACAGTATAAGTATTAATACAGTAAAGAAACTGTGTGTTAAAAGTCCTATGACAACATGTTGGCTGGACGACAATAGCGCTCCATCCGGAGATTAAGTAAAACTACATTCTCATCATATCAAATGACTTGGGAAAATA
Source organism: Ectobius pallidus (assembly GCA_964059195.1). Taxonomy (NCBI): domain Eukaryota; kingdom Metazoa; phylum Arthropoda; class Insecta; order Blattodea; family Ectobiidae; genus Ectobius; species Ectobius pallidus. The sequence goes on along the minus strand of CAXKWD010000004.1, from coordinate 177,253,300 downwards.
CATAAACACAATGCAAAATATGTTATGTTAAAAGAGAAAAATACAGAATATTTTTATTTAATGCAAATCTAATTTTAAATTTAAGAGAAAATAAAACAGATACTGTATTATATTCTAGTTAAGAGGAGATAAACATTACCTAAATAGGCTACTGTTAAGGACTGTATCTAGGCCTAGTACTTTTCCTTTAAAATCTTTGCCCTTTAATATAATTTATAATTCAAATTATGATATTAAATAGCCTACGTATTAATTACGTAAATTATATTATAGGTCTGTCACGTTGTTCATCCTGCACGTCATTGTTGACAGTGTATTTTGATTCTTTGCCTCATATGTCAATATACGACTTCAATTTATTGTAAGCCAGTAGGCCTACAATAAATATTACTTATTTTCGTTCTTACCTTTCTGGATGTTTCAAGAAAGTGAAGAAATGCAATTCAGGATTTTGTATTTTATTATTACTGAAATTTACAGCAGAATAATAAGGTCCTTTCGAATATCGCGTGTTCTAATAAATACAACACTCCTATTTATTTACATACTTCCCGGAGTAGTTTCTGTAGTCTTACTTTATGGCCGCTACGATCGCTAGTAAATGCGCGCTCATGCTCGTCTGGCAGAAAAACGGACTGAGTTTCTGTACTGTATTATTACTTATACTGTGATCTTATTGTTTTTCTTTTATTTCTAAGGCCATTTCGTCTTCTTTCCTCAGCCAACAGGTCTACCAATACCATTGCACTACGGTTTAACTTAACCAGAACATTATAAAACGGCAAATGCAGTTAAACTTGAGATTTGGTTTAATCTAGCCTACAAGTTAAACTACGTATATAATACCGAGCCTTATTATAAAGATTTTTCAATTACTGTTTGTCTCCACTGTTCACAGGTTTTTCCTCACCACTTTAGCCAAATGCAAAACAAAAAGCAGCCAAAATATCGCCATTTAACAAATCCAAAGAAACGAGGAAAAGTTCATATCGCGTGTTTTCTATTTGACTATTTTGAAACTAGCCTTAACATAATATTGTAAAATATGGTTATTATACTCCGAAAATTCATAATAGTAATAATATTAACTAAATTAGCAACCATAACAGTTGTTAATACTCTGTTATTAATTTGAACAAATGGCATACACATTGTTGTATTACTTATATTTTTACTAGCCAAATTTAATAGCGAGTTGCCAAATCATTTTTCGGTGGCTATTTCTTAAAAAAATAAATTGTCAAGAATGAGAAAAATCGCCACATCAGGTAAACCCTGCACTAAAGTTTGCCTATTATTAAGTCGATTGTTATTAAGTGCCAGTATGGTACTTTATGAGATTGTGTGTGGGGACGAAAAATGTTTGTCCGTCTGTCCGTCCGTCTGTCCGTCCGTCCGTCCGTGTGTCTGTACGCGCCATAACTCAAATACGCTTTTTCGGATTTTCATGAAACTTGGAAAACACATTTATAATGTACATGGGAAGAACCCTATTGATATTGAACCAAATCGGTTCACCGGTACCGGAGTAATGCCCAATTTAGTGCCAATTTTAATAGATTATGGCGCCTTTCTACGGTACCGGAGTAAAACCCAATTTACTGTATACTTTAAAGGCGCAGCAACTCAAATACGCTTTATCGGATTTTTATGAAACTTCGTATACGCATTTATAATGTCCATGGGAAGAAATCTGTTGATATTCGACTAAATCCGTTGGCCAGTACCGGAATAATGCCCAATTTAATGCCTTTTTTGTTAATATATAAGAAGTCGCGATAACTCAAGTATGCTTTATTGGATTTTCCTGAAACTTTGCATACCCATTTATAATGTACATGGGAAGATGTCTACTGATATTGGACCAAATCGGTAGACCGGTACCGGAGTAAAAACCAATTTAGTGTATATTTTAAAGACGCGGTAACTCAAATACGCTTTACCGGATTTTTATGAAACTTGGTTACACATTTATAATGTCCATTGGAAAACATCTATTGATATTGGATAAAATCTGTTGACCTGTTTCGGAGTAATGCTCAATTTAGTGCCTATTTTATGGTAATATACGTATTCGAAAGAATTTATGAAAGTCAAATCAGTTATCATGACAACATAGTCAATTGTTTTACTGTGATCTTATAAGGCTTTGGCTATTAAAATACAGTTAGCTATGAGAAATAAAAGTATTGCTTTACATGCGCTTGTCCAACTAGACCGTTAAACTGACCCAGGTGGCCGAGATGGTAACGTCTTGGCCTCACATTCTGGAGTTCCATGGTTCAAATCCCGAAACCGGCCAATTTGACTTTTTTTTGTATTCTGCATATCATAATTGCAATCATAACTGATTAAACAAAAACATACTGGCACTTTGTTACATCAGTTTACCTGATGTTATTATTGTTGTTACTATTATTGTTGGTATTATTATAATCAATGAATAATAGTTTCCTCTTGTTTTAAATGTTTATTGGGATATTACTACCATTACAAAGTAAAACTAAAGCAAACGCTCCTCCTCTATATGGAATTCTCACCTACATAATTGGCTCCGAAATTTACTTTCACCCCAGCCCCCGAAAATCGGTGGGATGGCCCTGTATAGATGTTTCGTCTTTATCCAGTCTAGTCATGTTTGTAACGTAATAATGGAATGATGATCGATGAATGAAGTCAACATCAAAAGATTACTGTATTTAACTTTATTAAGTGCCAGTATAGTACTTTATGAGATTGTGTGGGGGACGTCCGTCCGTCCGTCTGTATGCGCGATAACTCAAATACACTTTGTCGGATTTTAATGAAACTTGGTATACGCGTTTATAATGTTCATGGGAAGAAACTAGGGCTGTACCGATTAATCGATTAAATATTTAATCGTCGATCAATTACATTTTCCGATTAATCGGTTTAGTCGAATTCTGAAAAACGTTTTCGAGAAATGGGTCAAATGACCAAACTCCTTTCACAGTGCCGAGTGAGAGATTTTAGTGCTCCCGGTATTATTGTAAACAAGCTACGATCGTGTCTTGAACATTCAAATGTCAACAAACTGGTGTGTCTGAAGTTTTGACTGCTAAAGTAACCGGAAATGTAAGTTTTGTATATATTTTGTGACTAGTTAACTAATAATGATATTCATTAATTCAGGATTTCTTCTGATTATCTGTAGTGTAGCAGTTATTAAACGTCTAAAACAATATTAAATGTACCCTTTGGTTTTGTTTAAAATACCGACCTGTTTGTCGATTAAAGTCAAGTGTTAACTCGATTAAAAATTTTAATCGATTTTCAGCCCTAGAAGAAACCTATTGATATTTGACCAAATCGGTTGACCGGTATCGTAGTAATGCCCAATTTAGTGCCTATTTTATGGTAATATATTAGAAAGAATTTAACAAATGCAAATCGGTTATCCTGACAACATATTGTTTTAAATTGATCATATACGGCTTTGGAATTTATGATACGGTTATCCATTGCATATTCCTTTGCATTTGATTATCAAGCTAGTCAAATGTTTATTTCGTTGATCAAGTTGAATACTGTTTATATACTGAAGGTATATTACTGTGAAATAATTAGGCCTACGTAAATTAAGTGGAGTTCTTCGCCAGTGTATTTTGTGAAATGTTGACATATTTTAAGAATTTCTTATATCAGTGTATACGAGTTTGAATTAAGGTTAAGTATGCTCTTCCACAATTCCTGCTTAATGAATCGATCTGGAGCTTAACTCGGAGATAAAGTAAAGTAAAGTAAAGTGACCCCTATACAGGTCATGGAGGCCCAGAGGGTTCCAGGAGGTTGAGGTTCCCAGGTTTTTGGACATTCGGAATGAAGGTGGCAAGGTTGTCAGCCAGATTACAAAAATAACTTATTTTGTTCAAATCATAATTGCAATTAACTTATCACTGATTAAATAAAAGTATTCTGGCACTTTGTTAGGCCTATATCAGTTTACCTGTTTTTATTTTATTTCATTTTAATTCGTTTTTTTCAGATTTGCTTTGACATGTCCAATATCATTCAATATAAATAAGAACGCACCAGAAAACTATCATATACAGTGACTCATATTACTGTCACTGTAGTTTGATTCTCATTGGCCAATTATGAAGTTTCAAGCTATTGTTTTGGTGAAGAAAAGTTGAAGTGGGAAGAACCGCATCAACTCTTACGTGGACGGGCGCGATGCGATGCTCACCTGTTCGGCAGGTGCGTGTTCCATTCCTCCTACTAAAACTTACATTATTTTAGGGTCCCTTTCAATATCTTGCATTTTTAATAACTGCTCATTTAGATTTGTTTATACTCCAATTCCATGTTGACGGAAGGAAACATTATGCTTTTGTTTTGTTTATTTATTTAAGTACATAGTGCCTCATTTAGGAATTAGGCTAACTTATAATAAAATTAATCGAAGCGTTCAGCAGCTCAGCGAGTATTTACATTCTGTATTAAATTCATATGAAAAGGGAATGTTACTTTCTTTACCTGTGCCGTAGGCACTACCTTATGCTCAGAAGAAGCAGAGCAGTGGCGTAGGGAATGGGGGGTCCATGGGGACCGGACCCCTCCCGAAATCAAAACCTAAACGAAATCAAAACCTAAAATTCTATTTTTGTATTAGATTAGTGCTGTAATTATTTAAACTCCATTTTGTCCAATATTTAATTATTTTATTTATTAATAAAATACTGATCTTGTAAATGTAGGCCTATTATTTCTATTGTTTCATGTGTTATTTAACTTTTCTTATAAATAGTAATAAGTATTACAACTTAGGTAACGATTGCTTAAGTTGACATGTTTTAGAGTATAGTAAACAAATTTGCTAACTAGTTTTTTTTCAGTACGGGTACTAAAACAGCGTAAAATGTGATTTTCTAAAGTTCAATATTTAAACATTTTTTCGGGGGGGGGGGGGGTGGACCCCCGTACCCTCCCTCTCTTGGGGTTATTCTATACCCCCCCCCCGGTACTTTCGACCTTGCCCGAAATTATTTTCTTGCTACGCCACTGAAGCAGCCAGTCCCATGAATTAAAAAAGTAATCCTTTTCGGCTCGGCACGTAGATTTCCAAGTTAATCTAAGTAAGATTTTGGTAATATTTGGAAGGGTTACAACAATTTTAACGTGTTGGATATTGTGTGTACTAGGGTGTTACGAATCTGTTGTCCTTTAACCCCTACATTTTTTCATCCCTTGAGCTAACAAACAGTGGCTTAACTAGACCACTTGGGGCCCGGGGCGGATTTATTTCCGAGGCCCCCCTCCGAACAAAAACTACAAACACGGCTATTTTTAACTTCTTTTTCTATGGCTACCCTTTTTTGTTTTTCTGATCGTCTTCATGGGCTAATATATGCGGTAAATAATAGACAAAATAAGGAAGCGAACTCATGCAGTATTTATTGTATTTATTTAATAAATACAAACAGGCGTTAGTCAAATAATATTAAGCTATCACACTAACAAAATACAAATGTGTGCATAATTTAAAAGTAATGAAATGAGAAAAAAGTTATGTATAAATATGGCAAAATAAGAAAGTTAACAGAATAAAATTTTATGGTAACAAACAACAGTATTAATTTTAGCGGGAGAGTCAGTTAATAAATTAGCAAAACTCTGGATTCTATTAATTCAGAATATGTAATAGGCCCTAGTCACCTTTGAAAATTGTATTTTTCTAGCATTTATGTCAGAAAATTGTCTAATTGTCTCATGAAAGTTATTTTCATAGTCAAATTGTTCTCGATGGATAACACTGCTAGTCCATTTGGTCTGTTTTGGCACAATTCATTCACTTTTATATTAGGGTGGGGCATCAATCGGAGGCTCCCATGATAAGTGGGGCCCGGGGCGGACCGCCCCCACCGCCCCCCGCTAGGAACGCCACTGCTAACAAACACTTCGGAATTTCCAACGAAAGTTTTCGGTATAATAACTGTAAAAAGATACAATAGATTTAATATTAAGGGAGTTATACTGACTTTTCAGTTGTTCTAAAGCTTTGGTCCTATTTTTCTCGTTAACGAACACGACCGAGATTTTCCATCTGTATGAATTTTTTCGGTCTGGAATTAATCTGTGCAAAGTACGGCCCTCGTAAATAAAGAAGGTGGGCACACTTGTTGTACATAATTATTTATTAAGAAAGAGCACCAAGAAAAAGAAAACAGATATACAGTAGAGCCCCGCTATTCCGAACTAATTGGGACCGAACACTGTTCGGTTTAGCGGGAATTCGGAATAGGCGGATTTCATGAATAATATCAACGTATTGACCCGTTAAGACGTAAATTAAGTGCGGGGACATCTGCTAGTGTCAGCTCAACACAGCGTTGATCGGCTCGTGAAAGTCGGAAGGGAAGGGCAGTTACCTTTCACGATGCTATTTTTTGTGCTTACCAGTGATTAAAAATGATTCTACAGAATTGTATAAATGGAGCCGACATGTGCTCTAAGCATAGGCGCCGAGTTAGGGTGGGGCAAGGTACTTTCTGCCCCCCCCCCCAAAGACTTAAGATTTTATCATGTAAGGCCTATGTATAGCTACTGAAAATCCAGTTCTTGCCCCCCCCCCCCCCCCCCCCAGAAATATTACCAAGTCAGCGCCACTGCCTGTAAGTAACCAGCTTTCATTCCAATTTGGTTTCAGGCGTTTTCATCAAGCATAGGCTCTCTTAGGCTCTATGTATGTCTCTATTTAACTTCTTTGTTATGCCGCTACAAGGAATAGTTACTTGTTTATTTTGTTTAAAAAACTAGAAAACTATGTCAACATTATAATACAATTTTCGGTGTTATTGTTAGTGTTCATTATATGTTTTATTAAGAAGGCTAAAATCGTTTGTTTAAAACCTAAAAAAGGCTATTCCACGAAAATAAAAGGCTAAAATACCTTTTATAAAAAACCTAAAAATCCGTGCCCTAGTAAGAACATTATTATCTGGGCCATGTGCTTCATATGTAAGTTTTGCACGGTGTTTCTGTCCCCTGATATGGCAATGCAAGATGTAAACATACTATCATCGACAGGTATTGGAAACGGCATCATTCATAATACAAGTAATAACATTGTCATTACCTGGGCGATGACCTTGATAGGCGCTCCGATCAACAGATGGCGGGTGGCACACGACAAGAAACAAAAACAAGCGCGTGCCCACAACGCCAGCTGGTGGCCGGCCTCAACACCGGAAGCGGATGTTCCATCTCCGTCTCACCTTCTTGGTGGTTATTATTAATTACATCAAAGTCGCCCATAGATCCCAGTGCTTACGCACACCTTCATGACCATCGCCCTCATGTTTCGAGTCACTACTCATTACAGGGAGAGATTTGAACCGGTAAAAATACATTAAATATGTGCATATGTATGCATATATTTCCTGGAAATATGCATTATAATTTTAATTTAAAATGTTAGGATAAACATATTTTTTTCGGAATGTGATAAATATTTAAAAACTTTTGTACGTATTATAATTATCTATACTTTTATATATTAGGTAGATTTCGAAGAAAAACCTACCTATTGGGATCGGTACCCTGTCATGACTTTCGAAAAATTCTTTCATAACCTTACGTTTCATGCCTCCCTAAGTACGAAGCCACCGCCAGTTCAAATTTTTTTTTGTATACGGTGTGTATTATATATATACATATACACTGTATATACTGTATATATATACTGTATACTGTATATATATACTGTATATATATGGGGATCGGGGGAGGGGGTTGAAATTTTGAAAAAAATTATATCTCGTCCCCTATGAAGTATAGAGGGAAACTTTGTTTGAATAAATTAGAGTACTCCCTATGGACTTCACAGTGACACCAACGATTCGGGGGTTTTGGGGGTACGAGTGGGGCTGGGGGTGGGGGGATGGAAATTCGACATTTTTGAAGCCACGTCTTGTGGGGTATCGTTGAAAAGCTCTTGAGGAATACTCTACAAATCAATAACTAGTCTCTTGATAGCTCTAATATAAGGCGAGATTTGAATGTTTGAAAAACAATAACACTTAAAAATATACCTCAGCCTGAAGACCTGCCGAAAGGAATGTGTGAGGACCGACTGAGGATAAAATTACCACTGTAATAGAGTTTGAAATATTAAAAATAATAGTTGCACACCTTTAGAACAATAATGCATGGCAAAATAAGAAATAAATAATAAAATATAATATAAATTAAAAACATAATAAACAACTCTGTTTTTATAAAAAAATATTTGAGATTTATTTATATATCATGTGATGCATTGTACACTTTGATATTGCTGTGATAAAATAATTCTCAGTATAAAAAGGAGTTTAATATGAAAGTTACGGCTCAATGGAAAAGGAGTGTTGTCCTCCCAGAATATTATATCCTTTTCTTATTGTCAAAACAAATGATTGTAGGCTCTTCCTCTTTACCGAATTCAGTTCTTATTATTGCGGGTTTGTCATGCCAAGGCTAAAGAAGAAGAGTGCTGCGCAGCGACAATAAATTGAACCAAAAGCACTTCGAAATCTACCTCAGCCTGTAGGCCTGCCTAAAGGGATTTTTTTAATTCTTTGTGGATAATATTTATATTGTGTTAGGAGATTGCGTGTTTCTTGATTATTTTTCTAATACTTTTTCGAAACTCCTGTAAGAAGTCATTAAGAAAAGAAATCATGTCAGAGCCATGTAGGGGGTCCGGGTTCCAATCACGGTCGGGACAAGTTAACTAGGTTGGGTTTTTTCCGAGGTTTTCCCTCACTGTGAGACGAATATTTGGTGACATTAGGCCCCTGTGTTCCCCGGATATCATCTGGCCGTCGTTATCATCTTCGTCTCATCCGCGCCTTGTTCGACATGAGTGCGTCAGTAATTGGTGTGTCTCGGAGGTGGCCCCGGCATTGGCTTGATCACTCATCGGGGAAGGCGTTTCATGTCCTTGACTGGTCAAAAAAGTATGTGTGTGATCCAAAGTTAATCCCTCTCTTGATAGGTCGCGATCCTGTAAGGCCCGAGCGGCGTGGCCCGCATAACCGTCCCTATAACGGGGACGGGAGAGAGAGGCTTTCTCATTTTAAAACTAATTTATGTGATTGAGGAAAGGTATAAAAAACAGACTTATCTCCCAACACTTACATAAAAATATTGTAATTTGTAAGTAGTTAGATGGGAGCCCTGTTCCAAATTATCACAGGGGATTACCGTCGCTTCAGAGAAGGGAGAGGAGGGAAGGATAGAGAGGAGGGAGGAAGGGGAGGGGCGGCAATTACGTCACATTCGGTCATCTTCTTGTGGTGGTAATTTGAATAATTGCCCTCTTACGCATATGCAGTTAGGTCCTTTGGCACCGTTACGTGGTTTGAGGTAGCAACTGTAGCTATTATTGCGCTCTTACGTTATACTCTTAACCTAACCACTCATACCTCCAGTTGCGCCCTTTTAACAGTTACAAAGTCCTGGGTTCGAGCTCCGGGTAGCGTTGTTATGTATATATATGGATAAACCTTTCTGAGTAATGTACGTATGTATCTCCCTTTGAAAGGTCTTGCGTAAATAAGCACCCCTCTTACACCCCTGTAGTTAGGGTCTTGTGATTAGAACTCACGTTCTTCCAACCTGGCGATTGGTTATGACTAGGATTCGGAAGTTTATGAAATGTCATATTTTTATCCTGGCCTCTATTCTCGCCGCAAACACAAATTAAACATGAATTTAACATTTGTTATCCAAATCGGACCGTTTTTATTTTGCATATAAAGTCATATCTTGGTCATTTTTGAGGCCTTGGCCATATTTTGGTCATATTCGTAATTAACGTCATGTTTCAGCTATAAATTCAGTAAAAGAGCACAATTATGCAATATGAGCACTAAATTGTTGACTTAATTTTTTTCCGAAAAAGAGTCAGGAATATTTTGGTTTTACTTTAACTGAAATGTGAAGGGACAATAACAAGTAACAGCCCAATTACCTTTTCCTCCTTGCTGTTAACAACTTCCAATAGACGTGTTTTTAAAAGATTTTCAGTTTACAGTTACAGTGGTATCTGGAAACATTAACAGATTAGAAATTCTTTACTAATAAACCTGTAAATCACCTGTAAAATTGTTAAAAAGTGATTATCTGATGGAATAATGTGATGTAATAATTTAGTGTCATAAAAGTTGTAAATGGAACATTTATTTTTAGGCAGTACGTTCTTTTATGAAGGGATATTTAGGATTTTTGGGTCATATTTTGTCATTTTTAAGGTCACATTTAGTCATTTTTAAGGTCATATTTACTGTCATATTTTCCACTTCTTTAGGTCAAAAACATCCGAACTCTAGTTATGACTTTGGGGTTAACTCGTTCCTATCAAATCAAATACAAATTGGAATCAATTGGTTTTTAATGTTTTATTAAAAATTTTAGGACCAGCACTTAGATAGACCATTACTCCACGAAGGAGAATGTGAGGAAACTATTTAAATCAGAGCTCGCCTGGAATCCGAAAGCTTCGTGACCGTTAAAATTTTAGCATGTCTTTGCCAGTGCGCATGCGTGGAGTGCTCAAGTCCACCATAAAAATATAGTCCACGGTTTTACGCGCTTTAGTTAACCACGTGAATACTAGCGTGATACCGTCAATGTTTTCATCTCAGCGCGTTTCGCTTGCATTCGATTTCCCGCCGCCTCTGTCAGTGACGTTGTCCATGCTGTCAGTTTGAGGGCGAGTTTGAACCGATTCTTATCTCGAAGAAATTAGTTCCTCGAATTCCAGATGTCGCTACTGATTCCCTCTCTCAAACAGTTCCTACTGGAAGATCTGTTTTGTTTGCAATATTGGCATAAGTCTCCCAGCATCAATTCTAAAATTCAGGTGGCTACGAAGATCCAATGTGCTGTCATCTTCTTTCCACGAAGCCTCCTAACTGGCAGATGATAGCAATTGCTGGGAGTTGATCTTCCTGACAGTTTTTATCAGGAGATCATAGTAAAGTTGTCTTGCCCGACAGATTTTGTCAGGAGATCACAATACACAATTCTTGGTCAACTTCGAGATAAGTTCTTTACCTGGCAGATAAATATACTATCAGGAGGTTGTGGTAAAGGCCCTAAGAGAGGTAGCCACAAAAGCAGGCGAGGTAAGGCTGCCAGAACTAGTTTCTGAGCGTCAAAGGATGCGAACACTGCCTTCAGAACATTTACATGTCAAGTGATAAGCTACCGTTACACACAAGCTTTATCGCTCGAGTTTAGGCAGGTGCGCACTCAAATGCTCGTGAAAACATGTGCATGTAAAGGCAATAGACAAACAAAAGAAACCGCGCGGTACCGGTACGTCATTCGTGCAACGCTGCACTCTTTCGCTTGGAAGTGTGTGTGTATGTAAAGACAGAAGACAAACAAACAAAACTTTCCAAGAGCACATCAACTCCTCTGTTCTGAACTTTAAACAATACCGCACGCTCTTAGCTGGCGTGTCGAAAATTTCGACACTCCACGCGCCTTTCTTTTGAGAGAGAATTCGCGCGTGTTTGGCAATTACACGCACAATCTTACGCACGTACTCTTTTGTTGACACTCTATCATGCGAGGAAGAACGTACATTCATTTTGGGCTTATTTTTTCACCGCGCGTGATTGCCTGCTAGCTCTTTCCTCCGATATTGCCCGTACGCTCCCAGGAGTGTGGTAAAGAACTTGTGTGTGGGGCTTGCAATAGAAAACAGATAATGCCTAAGACACGCCGAATTTGATACGAATCCACTTTATTCGGGACATGTGAAAAGAAACAGATGGACAAGAATCAAAGTTATTGAATAAAATACCTATGTTAATTCACAAAACATTTTCCGTGTGACCTGTGATCAAGAGAAGGTGACGCCGTGAAACTAAAACAAATGCAAACTCGGTTTTTAGACCGAGCCTATGTTTTAGGTAACCCGGCAGTGGAAGGCGGGGCCAAAAAATCTGGTGTCTCAACATAGGATTATAACCACTCTTAACAGTGTCAACAGCAATGTTGTAGCAGCAGTGCATTCTGAATGCCGCTGTATGAAAACCTCGTGTAGATCAGGGCTGACCAACGTTCGTTTGAACTCGGGCACATTTACATGATAACTATACCCGAGACGAGCTAAGAAGGAAACCTGAAGTAAACAAAAATCAGTATGTCTGTCTCTCTTTTAGGTCATACGAGTAATGTGCTAGAGTGAGACAGGCATACTGGTATTTGTTTACTTCAGGTTTCCTTCTTTGAACGGCTAGACTTTAGAGATACGCTGTCGTCAGGTTTACAGTGCCACTACTTTGACACTACTGTTAGCCTTACTATGACAAATAATAATACTCACTTACTTACTCAATGGCAATAGACAATTCTTAAGCAAGCTTATAGGGTTATCTATAGCAATATTATCTTTTTTATGCAATCCGAAGGTCCATTGCCGCGCTTACCTGAGCCCGCCATTCAACCCTATTCTGTGCTAACTCCATCCAACCAACCCTCTCAAATCATACTTTTCTTAAATCCATCCCAATATTGCCCTCCCACCTACGTCTAGTCGGCCGCGGTGGTCTAGATGTAGCGTGCCCGCCTCTAGATCCGCAGGGCGCGGGATCAAACCCGGCCGCGGTCGATGGATTTTTCAGGACGTAAAAATCCTGGGCACGGAGTCCTCCGGGAGGGACTTTAATCTGGGGGTCCCGTGTCGTAGATTTACGGCACGTAAAAGAACTCCAAGCCTAAATTAGAGCCTCTGGGAAAAAAAATTCTCGGCCCTTTCAAGTAATACCTTAGTTTCCGGACGGGGGTTGAGAGGCGATGGGCTTACCACAGAAAAGTATAGACCTCTGCCCTCTCTCGGAAAATAAGCGTAACGAAATTCACATAGGTAACAGAAACTTCCACTTGGAAGCCCTTAACCCCAACATAGGGGATATAGGAAAATAGATACAGATATCCTTATTCAGTTCCTGATTTTTCAAGTGCCCAGTGTTCCGATAACTGTATTCGCCCGTAACTTTTCCGGAAGTAACCCCAACTCTATTATTTTAAAGGGGAATAACTTAAATATATTTTTTTTAAATATTGCTCGTTAAGAACTTTCCAGAAAGTAACCAGACTTCTTCTATGCAAATTTGTTGTTGCTAAATCAAGAAAACAGAAAATTATAGACCTCAGGAATATTCCAGAAGAATATTATTATTGTCCGTGCATTTAGACGAGAGCACTGTAAACACAATGCGCAGTGGAATCAGTCACCACGTGAATCATACTAGCAACACACTCCCCTTCCGTCCCGCCCTATCTCTGCGGCGCATGCAAGTGCTCACGTCTAAATGCACAGGGTTGACTGCCTTTTGTTTATCCTTGGAAACTTTTTTGTTTTGTTTACTATGCTTCTTAGCCGCGGTAGCTAAGGCGTGCTGCTTTGGAGCCTTGGGCAAAGGGCTGTGGGTTCGAGTCTCGGCATGGGTGTTTGCGTGTAGTAAGGAAAACAAGGAAAAAAGAAGAAGAAAAAACAAAGTTTCTGAGTCAATCTGGACATTAAAAAATGGAGAAATGTAGCGATATAAATAAAAAAGTTAGACAAAAGTAGAACAGAAGTTGTACAGAAATTGAACCAGCTATATCTTGTTTTTGTTAAGAAGGAGCATTTTTTATATTATTATTGAAAATACTTTTCTGTTTTCTTGATTAGGAGCACAGATATGCAGGGTTCAGAATACAAGTGAACCAAGTCCACTTTAGCTACTTTTGAGCTACAGAAGTTTAAAGTTAAGGGAATGCACCACTGAGATTTGTTAAAAATTGTGAAAAAAAAGTCATTTTTCATTTTTGTACTGATAAAATTCTACAAACATTCTAGTTTCAGAATCTATTTTCGTTTATGATATTCTGCGTGTTTAAAGGGCGTCAGGTGACTTTTAAATGGCCTTGCGCACGTTCCTGACTGCTACCTGCCTGCCCTTAAAGATCGTTTATCTAACTTTTTTTTTCATCATTTTTCATAATTTAAAACACTCCACACGATGAAGTCTTTATGCAATTTCTCTAAAATTTTCAGCACGTTTTCTTAAGGTGTAGTTATAAAAATCTGTCATATGAATTTTTGAAATTATGAATATTTTATTAGTTATGAATTTTCAAAGTAAATATATTTTTGAAATTTTGAAATATAAATATATATAACATACACTTTTTTTTATCTCAGGAACCATAAACCTTAGAAAAAAATCATATGACAAATTTTTTCTTCATAGTTAGATAAATAAAGTGCATTTGTAAAAACATTAATTTTTGAAAATTTTCATCGTGTGGAGTATTTTGAAAATCGCTCTACTTTTATACTATGAAAATTAATAACTCAAAAAAGTTTCAAGATATTAGGATGAAATTTTAAACCATAAAATAAATGCATGAGACAAGTGTATGGTAACATTTTGAGCTATATTGCTTCAAAACTTTCTATTTTAGTAATTTCAGTGGTGCATTCCCTTAAAGCTTCATAACAAAATTACCTGTTAACATTTTTTAAAAGTATACAGGCCTATTCAATTTAAGAAGTTCAAGGAGTAACTTAGACATTTACATAGGTTTTATTGGCCAAATTTCACGTTATAACCCCAAAAAATCCAAAATAGTGGACTTGGTTCAAATGTATTCTGAAGAATTTTAGGAAGATAATGAACCAATACACTTTATTTTTACATCTGCTTAGAGGTCAAATTATAAATATTAAAAGAAAATATCACTTCTTAGTTGAAAGGAAAAGTTAATTGACATAAAAAAACTCATCATCGGTGTCATTTCCTTCAGTTGCTTCGTCGTCCTGGGTTTGACGAGTTGTCTGATCCCCTGGAAGGTTTCTGAAGTATCCATGATAAATAGGGGGTATATAAGGGAGTAGGGACAACATGTCCTCATTTTTTTTTGAAAGTCATTTGTCTTCTGGTTGGGTTAAGCTGACCCTGCTGTACAGTCAACAAGGTTTGCACTTTACGTTTCTTCCTGGCCTACATTTACTGGTCTTTTTCGAGATGTCCAAGGTTCGGAACCCCGAAATTTCACTGAAAGATTCATTTATTTTTATTTGGAAGGCTGCTCCTTTTTCAAACCTCAACCACCGTATCTTAAGCCAATTGATTTTCCTACCTTCATTGTCCTTTTTCCTGTTTGCGATTGAATCTTCGAGGGATTTTGTGCTCAAAAACTCTTCTCGTTGTATTTTTACAACTTCAAACTGAGGCTTTTTCACTTTTGCAGTTTTAATGATGTTGTGCCAGTCATCAGGCACATTGATGGTCCCATGTTTCTTGCTTGCTCTCTCTATTATACCGAAATCAGTATCGTTGGGAAGGTATCATAAATTTCATATCAATTGTTTCCACATCCAATAGAGGGTCTTGAACAAGTTTCAGTAGAGTAAGGCTAGTTTTTATATTCCTGTTTTGCCCAGTGCACGAGTCAGAAAACAGAACAACGTGTTTGAATGTCCTGGCATGTTCATACAAATGTTTCCTAAGGCATGAACCTGGACTTGGTTCAGTAGTACCGTATTCTGAAAGAAAATAACAATCTGTCACTAAACAACAGAACTTTCTGCTGCCTAGCGGATATTATCAGAACTATGACTTGGTTCATTATTACACTGAAAGTTTACATAGCTGGTGCATGTTATAGCGTTGCTAACTCAAAAATGGCAAAAAGTGGACTTGGTCTACTTGTATTCTGAGTCCTCCATATAGTGGGGGTGCTTTTGAAAAAGGTGAAAGGTCTTGATGAGCGTCATTCGAAAATAAACATATGATGGGTATTCGGTTAAAAATTACAGGGTTGGAGTTAGTACGTCCTCTGTTCTCTGTCATACACCGAGCTTCATGTTACTAAACCAATCAGGTGATACACACAGCTTCAGGCGAAATATGAAGAATATATGAAATTTATTTAAGTTAAATATGAAATTATGAAAACATGTTTAAACATATTATGAAATACAAAGATCACTAATTTTATCAATTTAAAAAAAATGATTTAATTCAACACACATTATATTTGCAATGAGAGAACAAAATCAAACACTAGCTACGATAAAGAAAGGAAGAAAGAAAGAAAGAATTGCTAAAAGCAGTTTAATGGATGACTACGTTATGAATTTACAGTATTAAATACACTTATTTTATCACTAAAGAAGTAAGTAAATTTTACTGGACAACTTAGAGAAAATTTTTTTTTCTGAACTGGCATGCCCATCAAATTGCCCCTAGCAAATATGTGCAATTTAAAAAGAATGAAAGAAATCTTTATTGCTAGAAGACAAACTGCTATGCTGTTTACAATAAACCTGAATTAAAATGAACTATGAACACTTGGCGGAGATTCTCAATTAAAAACGATTGTCTGTTGTCTGAAAGTAACGATTTGTACATGGAAAAGCTCCTCTCTACCTCTACTGAAACTTGACCTAAAAATGCCGAAAACGATCTAAAAATCCCGAAAATGACCTAAAAATTGCCAAAAAAGACATATTTTTTCAAAATGACGAAAAATGCAAAATAAAGCAAAAATGCAAAAACAAATTGCCTTTATTTGATCAATTATTTCATGATACACATTTATATATATATATATATATACATTTATATATATTCGAGCTATAAAAAAGATGCAGAAACAAATGTCTTGCCCTACTAATTACGATATCATAGGCATAGAAGCAGCAAGTAGTGGGGGGTAGCGTAGAGGCTAAGATTACGGCAGTCGCCACCAGGTGGCAGCACCGTCGCGGCGTAGGGTTGCGGGAAAATTTGAAACTAAATGGCGCGCGATTTGAAAATGACGCCTGCAAACGCACTCTTACGCAAGGCTTTTTACCAATGTTGTTAAGCCGTTTTGCCAACGATGCCTGCAAACGCACTCTTACGCAAGGCTATTTACCAATGTTGTTAAGCCCTTATGGCAAAGACGTCTGGATATGCACTCTTACGCAAGGCTTTTTACTAATGTTGTCAAGCCCTTATGCCAAGGACGGTTGGAAACACACTCTTACGCATCGGTTTTTACCAATTTTGTTACGCCCTTATGTTCTGCACCGTCGCGGCGGAGGGTTGCGGCAAAATTTGAAACTAAAAGGCGTGCGATTTGAAAATGAATACCCCACCACTGTTCCCTTCGATACTATTTTACACTCTTACACAATGGCTTAACCTAACTTTTAATTTTTCTTGCCGGAGGGTTGCGGTAAAATTTGAAACTAAAAGACGTGCGATTTAAAAATGATTACCCCACCACCGTTCCCTACGAGACTATTTTACACTCTTACGCAATGGCTTAACCTAACTTTTAATTTTTCTTGCACTTACGCGCTTATGTCAGTTGGTTAGCATATAGTCTTATCCTTTAACCTAACTTCTTCTAGACTTAATGATAAGTCCCTAACTCCTTGTTTTCTTGCAAAATACCATTTGATGTTATTTTACACTCTTTCGCAAAGACTTAACTGTCCCTTCTTCACACAAGTCTTTTTTTTTACAATTTCCCTTTTTCCCCGCTTTTACTGTAGCTGCTTCGCATATATTCTTAAGGTTTAAGCTAACTTCTTTAAGTCCCTAGCTCCTCGCCTTCTAGCGAAATGTCTACAGCGCTCTCATAGTTTTCTTTCTGAACCACCCTCGATTCGTAACATGTTATTATGGGCGCTCACATGATTTTCTTTCTTGTGAAACTATTATAAGCCCTACACTCGATTTTCTTGCACATCAAGATGTCGGGTGCTAATTGAATTCTTTTTTCTAGTTCAAGTCATCTTTTTACACTTTAAATACATTCCAACTATTCATTAGCAAGTTTATTATTCGATTTGATGATATATTTCTCTATACCTAGTCATTTCTCCCTAGTTTCTTATTGCAAACGGCTTTTTTCTTTTTTCTTCTTGTCATTATATTACGTTCTTATGCATGTTAATTTTAGTCAATGGTCGCATGCTTCTCACCCATATCTAGGTCACGGCTGCTTCATGTTGAGACATGCTGTAGGTAGTCATAGGATCCGCTTTCGATAATATTTATAACAGCAACCGAAAATGTTGTTTGTCGTATAATTCCTAGACAAAGGATTCATTATAATAATAATAAAACTGTTTTGAAGGAAGGGAGCGTACGGTGACATATGTCAAGCTTTAGCTTGTATTTAAAACTCTTAAGAAACATTATTATTTTAAACACAACTCTGTCTCATTAAATACTTACCTGTTACCTGCTTTCTGCGCAAGTGATGCGCGCTTCAATCCCTGTCATACTGGAAGGACTTTATGTAAAAGAACTCCTGCAGAACCACGTCGTTAAATAACCCAATATGTTTCACTAGAACTGTTATGTAATAACTTTCATTATAATATGATTGTGTATTTTGAGAGGTTATGTCATATGAGTTCGTTATTCTTCTAATTATAATTATTTTACTGTAAAGTAAACATTTATAAAAGGCCTATATGAGAGGATCTAGGATAATGATAGGTAATAGTTCTTTGCAAATCATAGCATATAATAATATATTAGACTTGTGTATACTTATTCAAATGCTAATTTGGCCCTAAAATTTTCGCAAACTATACTATTAAGTTTCTTGAAATGTTTTAATGATTATAGTTTTAAAAAAAATTAAGCGTCTTTTATGTATATTTTCTCTACGATGTAATTTTTAATTGCTGTTACCGACACTTTATTTCTTCGAACAATGTTAAATAATTTCTCTTCCTTAAATTTCAGTAGGCTTCTGTCTTATCTGCAAAGTGGTGACCTGTCTAAAATTTAATTGTAACAAGTTACAGACTCAGCATCAATAACTTGACGTTATTTATTACTGCATAAACAGTATGATGCCAATTAATTAGAAAAATTATAGTCAAAATAGTCTCGCTTACGAAAGTGTTTTATTAGAGTCGGATCTGACTGCTTAAGTTTGGAATTTGTTTGCAAAAACTTTTAAAATCTGATTAAGTCTGGAATTTGCTTGCAAAAACTTTTAAAATCTGATTAAGTCTGGAATTTGCTTGCAAAAACTTTAAAAAATCTTATCTCTTAAGGCACATCTAAAAATTCACTACATGTTTCCTTTACTACGTGTACGTTTTAAAAATCTCATAATATCGGAAAACTTAGAATTGTAACAAACTTCAAAGGTGATCTTTACTGACAGGACTAGTGTTCTTTGATCCTCTTGTGTGTTCTATAATTTGTCAGATGTAATTTATGTAAAATTGTTAGTTTCTACATAATGTGTAATCTACAAATTGAAATAGCAAAATAATTATATTTTCTTCTGCTATTCATGTGTTAAAGAAACCTTTCTACAGATTATTATTCTTTAAGTTAATCCTATCATTGTAAGAAGTCATAGTCGATCAAGCTTCAGTGCAAACCTTCTTCTATAGACCTCTTCAGTGTTGGTTTCCTTAAGCATCAGCATCAGCTCTTCCATAAAGAAAATATTGTATATTAAATCACCTACCTCTTCTGTGAATGTAGATTTAATCAATTAATTTAGCAATTGATACAAAAAAAAATATATGAGACTGTAACAAGCAATTTTAGAAGATAAATTATTAAAATATGACTTGTGGTTTTAAAATTACCGCGTTAAAAAAAAATAGTTCCTGACGGTACAATTAGATGTACAGCTCAAAGATTAAGTGACTGAACTGTACAAAAGAGAATATTTTCGTCAAATAATTATTATCACGTTTTCTAAAAATAATCAAGCCTTTTCATACTGTATATAACACTCGTTTAATTTTATAGTTGTCTGTAACTTAAAGTTTCCTTCGATAAAAATGATTACTGATATTTGATGGCGTATTTTTAAAATATTTTGCCCCGGCCTTGATAGGTAATGGTGTCTAGTGTATACATCTATAACCCCTGAACTATTTTCGAGTAAACGACTTGTTCTAAATTTTGATAAAAATACCATACTTTTTTGTTAATATACAGGTATGCGTCACTTTTCTTTGTCATATCATCTGTGTACAAATAGATATTATATCCTCATGAGAAATTAATCACAGTCTGTTCAATTAGGGAGCTTCGGGAATTTATTTTTAATTCGACCTCCTTTCTGTAACGGATTCTATTATTAACACATAGAAACGTTTTATTTTAATTTCTACAACGACAGTAAAGCTTCAGTTTATTTGTACATTGAAAGTTTAAATTCTAGCGTTCTTCAGTGTAAGCGATCAGTTTTCAGGTTCGGGGTTCGAATCCCTATAGTAAAATATAACTTCCTTCCAAGCTATATTTTTTTCTCAACAAACCGCAACTTGTACGCCTATGTTTCAGAAATTTCCGTTAATATATTATTTATTTTCTTGGAAAAACTTAGAATTAAATCCAGCTCTTAAGATATTTTCTATGTAGTGTGTTTTTATTTCCCCAACTATCCCCTTTTTGTTTAACAATTTACATTAACCTTAAAATGAAGTGTTTAAAGTAGTTCCAGACAATCATATGATAAACATTCATTTTACGCGTGAAAACATTTAGATAAACTATAAATTAATATATTTTGTGTTTAAATATTTTCACCTGCGTTTTTTTTTCTTTTATAACTGACATTAGTTCCACACTTCACTTTAAAAAGCAAATAGAGCAGAGTTTGACTAAAATATAATATTCTTTAGTTTTTTATTTCTCAACTCTGTGTAGTATGTTTGTATTTAGCTAGTTCCAAACATACATTTAATATATTTTGTGTTTAAATAAATTAACGAACCTGTAAATAAAATAGCTCAGTCTTAAATTATTTTCGCAAGTACAAAGTATTCTGCGTTATAACTAGAAAGAATCGCGTAGTAAAACACATGTTTTAAAGTCATTTCACAATGCTAGATTGGTAGCGAACTAATCCGAAATTTGGTGTTTTTTTATTATTTTATTTTAATAATAATATATCCGTTTGTAAAGTAAATTTTCAAAGTTCCATTATGCTACGCTTCAGCAAATATAAATTAAATCCTATAACTATAAAATAAATTTTAAATTCATTTATGTATTTCAAGTTTCCATTAGTTTTCGGTCCGTGTTGAATAAACCCTACTTTCGTTAACTATTAAGGTGTTATTTTTTTTTCGTCGAACGTGTGAACCTATTTCATGCAGACTGCTCAATGTGCTAAAGTATTTTGTTAGTGTCTGTGTTTGAATAAGTGTTTATTGATTTCTCCGAATTTGCAAATTAAATTCTACTTTTCAATTAATTCAGATACATCGAAATAATTTTTTTTGTAGCCCCTAAAATAACATTTTATTTGTGAGTGATAGATTTTCGTAGTTTTTTTTTCCTTTAATAATCACAGTTCCCACTCGTAAACTTCGCAAATTAACTTAGTTACAGGTGCTTCCGAAATTTTATTTAATATAGCTCGGAGTGTTTATTTTCAGTAAAAGTAATTATAGATTTCTCCTAGCTAGTAAATTTTAAACCAGTCCTACATCTTTCACTTAATTCATATGCTGTGAAACATTTTTGTACCCTCTAAATATCATTCAACAAAACAAGACATGTAAACTTCGCAAATTATCTTAGTTACAGGTGCTACCGAAATTTCATATAATATAATCTGTATTTAAATTTTCATTTTATAAGGAAAACGTATAAATTTCTTTTAATATATTTTGTGCTTAAAAAAAAATAGTTTGCGTCAAGCCGGAAATTGTAAATTAAATTCTACCATGAAGATATTTTCAGAAAGTGTTTAAATAGTTCTAACCTGTTTTGTTTAATAAACTCTATTTAAATTAACTCAACCAAACATACATCGTAATTACAGAGGTCTGAAGTTAGTATGAACGTTCAAAACGCTGTTAGTCTTTCGCCGCTTGACAATCAAAACGCTTTTCTTTTGTCACTTGCTTACACAATAATGGAGATATGTCAGGTGGTAGGGGCAATATAGCCATTTTTTAATGCTTCCACAACTGAATGTTAGTCAGTGCTGTGTTGTTCGTAACGGAAGGTGAAGGAGGATCATTATTATGGTTAGGGGACATTAATCGTGGCAATAGAAAAACACAGAAAAGTACAGGCATGTATTGTATTAAAGCCTAATTTGTTAAAGCTTCTATTTTTATTTTATTTAAAGATAAATGCAGTAATAATAATAACGTTCTAGTAATGTTTAAAATACTCCCCTTCGAGGTGCCTAAAAGACAGAAGGTCATTGCATTTATTACTACAGCCACTCAAAATCTCAGAGAGTTCACTTGTCGTTAGAATTGTAAGGCATACAGTTACATTTGTTTGCAAGAATTTTCAGTAAACAGTTTAATATAGATTTTTAGGTCACCTACTAATGAAACTTGTATCATAAGACAGAGCATATTATTCACATTATCGATAGATTACAAACATTTCGATCCTTACTTAAAAGATGCTGCAAAATGTAGTCAGTTATACCTACACAATGTACTCCACGAAACCATTATGTCCAGAAATTAACAAAGATGTGAAGAATCTGTTGAAAAATTTGCCATGCAGCAGTGACATAACTGGTATTAACTTAGTATTCTGATTTTTTAACTAATACTGAAACTGCACTAGTTACAGATGATGTTAATCAGCTTTATGATGTGCAGATGACGATATGTAACTTACAGAACAGGACTAAAGAATATTCACTTGTTAACAGGCTATGGTTTAAATTCTCAGTGTTCTATGTTTTAAATGTTCAAATATATCAATTTAAAAACACACACAAAAAAAAAATAGATTTTAACTACAAGACTCATCTTTATTGTTATTGTTACAGTGGATCGTAACTTGACATTCCCACACGCAATCTGCTTGCTATGAAAACAAAAGAAATCTCCGTGCGGTAAAAATTACAAAAAGCACAAGTGCCGTAAGTAAAATGATAATAATACAAGCCTTTATGGAAGACTGTAACCAAGGCCCCCTATTTTTGTGGCGATTTTAACAGGACAAATATTCAGACCCCATAACAACCAACACATGCGAATCACTTTCTGAAATATAACATCCATCTTCAATAATGTATATACATAATATTTTAGGCTAATATCTCAATTAAAATAATTAAATTTGATATAAATAATCATCGTATGACTACCTACAGCATGTCTCAACATGAAGCAGCCGTGACCTAGATATGGGTGAGAAGCATGCGACCATTGACTAAAATTAACATGCATAAGAACGTAATATAATGACAAGAAGAAAAAAGAAAAAAGCCGTTTGCAATAAGAAACTAGGGAGAAATGACTAGGTATAGAGAAATATATCATCAAATCGAATAATAAACTTGCTAATGAATAGTGGGAATGTATTTAAAGTGTAAAAAGATGACTTGAACTAGAAAAAAGAATTCAATTAGCACCCGACATCTTGATGTGCAAGAAAATCGAGTGTAGGGCTTATAATAGTTTCACAAGAAAGAAAATCATGGGAGCGCCCATAATAACATGTTACGAATCGAGGGTGGTTCAAGAAAGAAAACTATGAGAGCGCTGTAGACATTTCGCTAGAAGGCGAGGAGCTAGGGACTTAAAGAAGTTAGCTTAAACCTTAAGAATATATGCGAAGCAGCTACAGTAAAAGCGGGGAAAAAGGGAAATTGTAAAAAAAAAGACTTGTGTGAAGAAGGGACAGTTAAGTCTTTGCGAAAGAGTGTAAAATAACATCAAATGGTATTTTGCAAGAAAACAAGGAGTTAGGGACTTATCATTAAGTCTAGAAGAAGTTAGGTTAAAGGATAAGACTATATGCTAACCAACTGACATAAGCGCGTAAGTGCAAGAAAAATTAAAAGTTAGGTTAAGCCATTGCGTAAGAGTGTAAAATAGTCTC
Organism: Ectobius pallidus; assembly: GCA_964059195.1. Classification (NCBI taxonomy): domain Eukaryota; kingdom Metazoa; phylum Arthropoda; class Insecta; order Blattodea; family Ectobiidae; genus Ectobius; species Ectobius pallidus. Next base: position 177,229,442 of record CAXKWD010000004.1, on the reverse strand, counting down.
GTAGGGAACGGTGGTGGGGTAATCATTTTTAAATCGCACGTCTTTTAGTTTCAAATTTTACCGCTACCTCCGGCAAGAAAAATTAAAAGTTAGGTTAAGCCATTGCGTAAGAGTGTAAAATAGTATCGAAGGGAACAGTGGTGGGGTATTCATTTTCAAATCGCACGCCTTTTAGTTTCAAATTTTGCCGCAACCCTCCGCCGCGACGGTGCAGAACATAAGGGCGTAACAAAATTGGTAAAAACCGATGCGTAAGAGTGTGTTTCCAACCGTCCTTGGCATAAGGGCTTGACAACATTAGTAAAAAGCCTTGCGTAAGAGTGCATATCCAGACGTCTTTGCCATAAGGGCTTAACAACATTGGTAAATAGCCTTGCGTAAGAGTGCGTTTGCAGGCATCGTTGGCAAAACGGCTTAACAACATTGGTAAAAAGCCTTGCGTAAGAGTGCGTTTGCAGGCGTCATTTTCAAATCGCGCGCCATTTAGTTTCAAATTTTCCCGCAACCCTACGCCGCGACGGTGCTGCCACCTGGTGGCGACTGCCGTAATCTTAGCCTCTACGCTACCCCCCACTACTGCAGCATTTAAGGATTTCCAGGCGAAAGGTTGCATATTCTGTCAGTAAGAATTGTTTTGCAGGATGAGAAAGATCGCTCCACACCACGTGATTTAATGGGAGTATACTTGTTCGCAATATATTTGATATATTAATATTTTCTGGTATTTCACTGTTCTTATCTTCAAGCATCTTACTAATCTGAATGAGAGTGCTGTATGATGGATTCTTTTCCAACAGCAAACAAAATTTTCTAGAAACCACTTTTCCAGTTTACAGATAAAGTGTTGCCAGATTGCTTAGTCATTGGAATGCATGGAATATGTGACTTGGGTCCACAGAATATGTGAGGGGTCTGTTAGCAAACCCGGCAATCTCCAGTCTGAGAAGAGATAGAGATGTTAACTTCTATAACTTATAATGAAAGTTTAGTGCATTTTAGGTAGATTTCGAAGAAAAATCGATCTATTGCAATCGATACCATGCCATGATTTTTTAAAAATTCTTTCATATCTTTACGTTTCATGCTTCTCTAAGTATGAAACCACCGCCCTCTAGCGGCCGTAATTTTGAAGATATTTGGACCAAATTTTATTATGTTATTTCTAGGCCCAATAGTTCGGACAAGTTCGTTAATGAGCAAAATTGGCCCAAGGGCGGTCGGGGGAGGGGGTTGAAATTTTGAAAACTTTATATTTCGGCCCCTATGAAGTATAGAGGGAAACTTTGTTTGAATAAATTAGAGTACTCCCTATGGAGTTCACAGTGACACCAACGATTCGGGGGTTTTGGGGGTACGAGTGTGGGTGATTGGTGGGGGGATGGAAATTCGAAAATTTTGAAACCATGTCTTATGGGATATCGTTGAAAAGCTCTTGATGAGTACTCTACAAATCAATAACTAGCTCTCATATAAGGCGAGATTTGAATGTTTGAAAAGTGCTCTTTCCTCTTTTTTGCAGTTATTATTGCGGGTTTGTCATGCCAAGGCTAAAGAAGAAGAGTGCTGCGCAGCGACAATAAATTAAACCAAGAGCACTTCGAAATCTACCTTAGCCTGTAGGCCTGCCTAAAGGGATTTTTTCTATTACATATTTAGTAAATATGTTGTAAATCTGAGTTTCTCCCTTATGTGGGAAGCGGGATGCAACAGATAGGCTACACTGAAGATGTACTAGGAATCGCATTAAACTTTCGTTAGAAATTAACATCTCTATTTTTTCAGAATGGAGATTGCCGGGTTTTCTAATAGACCCCTCATGTGGAAAAACTTATTGGAAATATTAATGGAAAGAAAATATGTTAATCTTAAAGTTAGAAAGTGCTTAGCTGTTGGAATGAGTTGAGTGTGTGGCTTTGGGGATTTCGGATGTGATTCATGGAAAACTGCATCCACAAAATGTCCTATGTATTGCTAATACAAATGTGAATGCAGGGAAAAATCTGCAATTCTTACAAAATATGAAGTTTAATGAAGATTTTCACGAACTGTAAAAATTTTACTAAAATATTATGAATTATGAACTTTTTTCTTGCATGTATTGCCATCTAAACTCCATGATTCGTAAAATAATCTACTTTCCAGAGCACTACCTGCCAATTTTAGAATGTGAAATTTCATATTTTACCTGCCTCTAATAATATATAATCCATTGCAATAAACGTAATTTTTTCCTTGAGTATTTTTATAATTTGCTCAGGAAATACTGGATTTTGTTAAGTTTATTTTTATATTCCTGGTATCAGCCAATGGCAGGTGTCTCCAAAATGAATGAATGATTTATTTATTTTTTATTGATATAATTGTACAAGTGTGACATGAACTATAGCGGTCAAACTGAAGGGTGTATTGAATGGATGAAAAAAAAATATCGCCCAACGTTTTTATATCGTTCCTGTTGCATCAAATAGCAGTTTTTCACTTCGCAACCAGAGGTAGGCTATTTATAAATGAAACATTTTTAAGACGAATTACAACAGGTATTTTGACCAGACTGTCCCTTAAGGGACAATGGGCCTAGGCTTGGGGGACGCTGTGAACTGACCTTGTACATGAGCCCCAGGGTGGACCTGAACAGTATGGACCCTGCCCCCTCCCCCCCCCCACTTCGCGAAAAGCAGGGGGAAGCCTCTGCTGGCATCTCCAGTCAGCTCCGTGCGCGCCGCGCAGTGTGTTGCTGCAAGATACCGTGTGTGGGTTAGGTTCCAGCCAGGTAAGTTCATCTGTGTGTAGCTCGCTAACAACTCAACTATCCGACACGAAACATGTCCACAACTTTACATAAATATTGTTATTCGAGTTTTTCTAAAAAAAAATCGCTGTAACGGTTTTGTTTGAATTCTTGATAGTAATTGCTTATATGAAGACCTAAAACTTTTACTCGAATTATTTTCTCTAAAGAGTAGTTATAAGCTAGCTCTTCCACAAGCTCGAGCCGCATGAGGCATGTGGGAATCGCGTGAGTGTATTGCATCGGTGTTTTTCTGTCTCTGTGCATTTTTCATTTCTTGTGCCTTGAGATACAACTTGTTCTTGTCATGAGTAGGACTCGAACCGGTGTTTGTAACAGTTTCAGATCAAGGAACATCCTAGTATCAGTAATATCTGGGAATACACACACAAAAAAGTGTTCGTTGTGCACAGATGCTCCGGATTTTTTTTTTTCTGAGTGAAAAAGACTGAAACTGTCTGGTAGGGAAACAAGAAATTCTTGAAATTAAATCTAAAACAAAAGTGCGAAGTGTTGTGAAGTACTTTAACTACATAGTGTATCTTGTACTGTATAAGAACATTGAGGATATAGGCTATGTGTGATTACGCAAGAATACGCCACAATTTGCGTAGGCCTACTCATTGTATAGTACAAACAGAGCTTGCGAAATAAACTACTCATTTAAACTTCAACAAGTTTCATTTGACCGATTGAGCTTTAAGCGGGTGTATAAAGCACCGCCATTCGCTCAGTTAATTATTATACAACGATATTAAAGTCTTAACTTTTCAACTCTTGTTGTTCACAAAAGTTCGTCCAACGATGTAAAGCATAGCTACCGGTGCAGCAGAGTTTCAAATATCCGGTTCGGCAATTATCCGAATCTATTTTCGGAAACATTCGAAATTAATTATTGGATATCGTAATTAGGTCTATTTATATAAATACTGGGAAAAAATAGTTTTATGCTGCACCCTAGGCTCCTCTCTAATGAGGCCCGCCTGGGAAGGTGGGGTTTAGGGTTTCGTCACAGAAGAAATTAAATGTGAGACATAATAAACCTCGTGCTATTCAGTATATTGCTCCTAAACTAACATAAACCTTCCTAACCTAACAAAACGGCGGAGCTTGGCTGGGGTGCAGCATAAATCTATCTTTTGCCGAACACAATTTTTGTACCCAGAAAGAACATAAGACAGTAGTTCTTCACTCATCTAAGCTATTGCACGTAATATAATTAGAGTACGGATGTTTATGACCTAAGAAAAGTGGAAAATATGACCGCAAATATGCCCTTAAAAATGACTAAATATGACCCAAAAACCCTAAATATGACCTAATAAAATAACTTATTAAAAAATAAATGTTCAAATCCAAAACGTTTAAGGCTCTTACATCACATGAATTCAATCAGATAATCACTTTTAGTTTTACTTGTAATGAACTTCTATTTTTAAATAATTTCTCCTGTTTACTCGCTTAATCAGCTCCAAATACTCGTAATATTTTGTAGGCCTTGCGTGTCCCTATAAAATATGAACAATTGCATTAATTTTAAAATTCAAGTTAGACCTACTATTAATTTGGCATACACATTCAATTAATGAAAACATATCAAATCTAACTCGACCATGTGGTACGCACATTGTAGGCCTATAATCTTGCGCCTTTACTTTTTAACTGAATATGACGTTAAATTACAAATATGGCCAGAATGTGACCAAGACCACGAAAATGACCAAAATATGACTTTATATATAAAAAAAACGATCCGATTAGGATAACAAGCATGCAATTCGTGTTTAATTTGTGTTTGCGGCGAAAATGGAGGTCAGGATAAAAATATGACCTGTCATAAACATCCGAACCCTAATCATAATCATTAAAATTTTAAACACAAACCATGATACATGATAATCTAGGAGTAGTTAGAAGTGGAGTACCACAGGGATCAATACTAGGACCTTTGCTATTTTTAATTTTCATCAATGACTTGCCACATAACTTAAGTGACGAAACAAAGGTATTGCTTTTCGCGGATGACACTAGTGTTTTTGTAACAGGAAAATCCCAGGAACAACTGGCAAGAGTAGCTACAAAGGCTTTTCACGAATTAAATATATGGTTCCAAGCCAATAAAATGACGCTTAATATCGAAAAAAACCCACTTTATTCAATTCAGAACAAAACAAAGATGTACCCAAAACCTTGTAATTAATTACCAAACACAAAGCATAGAAGAAATTAGTAATATCAAATTTTTAGGATTACAAATTGATCAACATCTCGACTGGAAGTCACATATTGAAATGATAATTCCAAAACTAAGTTCAGCATGCTTTACCTTAAGAGCCCTGAATCAGGTTTTAAAACAGGATGCCTTACGCATGGTGTATTTTGCAAATTTCCACTCGATAATGAAGTATGGAATCATATTCTGGGGTAACTCGACCCATAGGGATAAAATATTTAAGCTACAAAAGCAAGCAATTAGAATAATGTGTGGAAAGAAAAGGAGAGAATCATGCAAACCGCTCTTTGAAAAATTAAAAGTCCTCACTCTCACAGGGGAGTATATATACTCTGTTATGTGTTATATGGTAGACAATATTGAGAGATTCCAAACTAATAGCAGTGTTCATGAACATATTACTAGAAACAGGAATGATTTACATAGACCGGTTAATGCATTAAAACTTTTTCAGAATGGCGCTTATTACTCCGCAATACAGATATACAATAAGCTTCCAAACAACATTAAATTATTATGTATTCAAAGAAAAAGCAAATCCTTCAAAGGATCTCTCAAGAAATTTTTAATGACTCACACCTTCTACAATATGGATGAGTATTTCCAGTTTGAATAAGTTTATAGTGTAGTATATTATATATCATTATTTATTACTTGCTTGTATATTGTAATCTGACGTGTTCTATATCCTTGAGTCCCACTCAACACAGGATCTACAGAACGAGATAACTACATCTACATCTACATCTAACAATATAGACAAAAGCAAGTCAATATTGTATAGCGTACTGTTAAATCCACAGATCTTAACATACAGTACTATTGAGACTTGACGTCGGCTGGGTTTTTATTTTTGCTTGTAATTCGAATTAAAATTACGGAGATTTTCAAACTCTAGGTCCTTATATAGAGTTTGTAACCAGAAAACACGACAAATCACATCAGTGGCGGACGCAGGGGGGGGGATAGGGGGGTTACATCCCCCCCCGAAATTTTAAAAAAGTACTCTAAATGGCCAGTTTTATAAACTCATTGTATATGTAAGTTGGTTAATTTTTTTTTAGTATTCTTTCTACCTATTCAAATCCCCCCCCGAAAAAAAATTCTGCGTCCGCCACTGAATCACATATTAATTTCTCAGAAAAAGCTAGATATACCGGTAGCTTTTTATCGTTCATAGAATTCTTGAGATTTTGCATCCCATTGCTTCTCACACCCTACATGGTAGGGGTTCAAAGAAGAATTCCTTTAAATATAATTTTGCTGTCTTTGCGGGATCTTTTATTTCTACTCTTATGTCCCCATACAAAAATTTCGAGACTGAAATCAAAGAGAAAATCATTATCACTTTCGCATCTTCCTCCACAAAAACCCAGTAATTTATCTTTATAATAATAAAAGGAAGTGTTTACCTTTCTGTCTGTCTGTGTGCGATGCCCAGCGAAATCTACTGAACGCAGAGATCTGAAATTTTAAACGTAGATGGACTGAAGGGTGAACGAATGCACCTCGAAACCGGATTTTTTAAATTTTCGCTTTCGTTCGCGAGTTATGAGTAAAAAAATGTTAGAAAACGTGCACTTTTTTTCGCTATCCAAGCTTCAGTTTTCAGTAATACATTTCATTCGTCAAATCAATTACAGGTAGCTTTGCCTATTTTTGTCATACCTTGGAAATAAAAGCATCGCGATCGCTTGAATTTTGTAAACCCACACTGGTCAATTCATTTGTTTATAACGCCAAGGCACGCAGTCCTCTGAAATTTTAAAGCCAGACCGAAGAGGGATAATGAATATAGGCCTAAATGGACAAACATTGATCGATTTGAACTTAACTCACTATGCAGGTGTTTTCTCGGCCAGAGAACTCGAAACTGATGTCGTTTTTCCCAGGCGGCGCTTTCTAATCGTGGAATTCACTTCAAAACAGGATTTTTAATTATTTCATTAATTATTAATAGTTTTGTTTAGGCCTATGAATGTTTCACGTGCAAGTGTTAATAAATACAATATTTTAATTATTTTGCTCTTAATTTTTAATCTTCCAAATAATTATCGTGGGCGAACCCGCGGGGATCTAGTAGTTGTGCATATAGAACTAAAAGTGTTATATTCTGTTTAGTCTCGTTTTACTTGCTTAGGACTTACGATAAACTTCGGTCAAAGCATGAAGATTTGCAAAGATAATGCCTGTTGCTCACGGTCAAATTTTTCTTTAAATTTATTGCACAACTATCACTTTTCAACAAATTGGTATTGCTAACGATCAAATTCGCCTTTTGTCAAGCGTTTGGTTATTCGCGTCGGCATATAGGACTTGTTCTAATTCTAGCAAAAAGGCTGTCAAAAGCCAATCAGCGCAACGAACGTGAACAGCCCGCGCCCCGGGCGGCATTGTGGAGAACTTGCTGTCTGCAAGCCAAAAGATTGCAGTGCAGCCATTTTCCTTGCTCACATATTCTTCTTTTCCTAGCGTAGCAACTACATCAAAATAGCATGGGTATATACCTGTGTAGATATCGTTATTCCGAACGGATTAGTATAAAAATCATGACGAGAACACGACTTGTTGCCATACAAAAACGAAATGAAAATTCGAAGCGGGATGGCATAGGAGCCGTATTTGTATATGCACGATTCATGCATGCTTCCATCATTCCTTCATAGCCTTGTGGTAGGATGCTAGACTGTGGAGCTAGAGGTCTGGGGTTCGATTTTTGGTATAGTAATTTTTTTTTCTTTCATAATTATTTTAAATGATCGTAAACAATGTATGATTTTAATATTTCAAAGCTTCACGCATTGTTTGCTTTCTTTTATATGAAAAATTCAAATACACAGGGCAAAGGAAACAACAGGATGTGAAATGTATAAAATTACAATAATAATTATAAATAGCTAAAGTATTAATGTTCGGCAGATTTAAAGGACAACTTTAATAAAATCATGGCAAAAACCAAATATAAGGTGCATCGTCGCATGAGAAATAGCCCTCCCCCAGCGAAGCACTTTCTTTTATACCACGATCTAGCGAATTCTTCGAGGATACACAGGCTGACAAACTGTTGGGTACAAGGCAAACCTGTGGGAACTCTCGAATTTTTTATATTTGGTACAAGGGGCACTCTCGAATTTTTAATATTAGGTACAAGGGACACACTCACAGTTTTAATATTTTTTTACAAGGGGCACTTCCGCATTTTTAATATTTGGTATGGTCGGGAGTGTCGGCGACAATATACAAGGATAGTTTGTCGCCATGCTGCGCGGAGGAACAAAATGTGAATATCGAGTGGGCGGAGCTTAAACAGCACGTTATATTTGTCTTTCGTAAATATCATAACACTGAAATAAATTATTTATAAGTTTTGTAAATTATCTTAATAATGTGATCTTGTCCCATCCCAATTAATCTGGATAATTGTTGTCTTTTAATGTAAACGATACAACAAACTACCATTTCCAGCAGAGTATGAGTAGCTGAAACTTTAGAGTACAGGAGTCTACCACTAGGTGGCAGGGTAATACTACGATGTTGCGAAATTTAGTACACAGAGGGAGAATCATTTGCTAGTATCCATTTGATGACTCATTTGACCGTTTTTTTTTTTTTTTTTATTTGTTTAGTTACATTACAACCCGTGTTTCACCAACTGGTATATCACGGGATATTTACAGAATTATACATATTACTAGAACATATTATAATATGAAAACAGTTTATGTGATGGAGCGGAAGACGTGGTTGATAAAGGTGGTTATCTGTATCGTATTGATATGATACTTGAGCACAATTGGCAACGGTAGTGACTTTAGAATAGATGGTCTTTCTCTTTCAAACCTGGAGCACTGTGTTAGTAGGTGTATGGCGGTCTGAATGTCTTCCTCACGACAGCTGCATGTTGGTGACTCTGTTTTTTTCATTTTAAATAGGTAGGATCTGAAGGAGCCGTGATTGGTTAGAAATTGAGTGAGCATATAGTTGGGCCAAAGGGATAGAGAAAGCCTGTGGAAGATGTTTGGGATGAATGGTTTGGTGTGAGTGGCTACTTCGGAGTTTACATAAGTAGCATTCCAAAGTTCGATATAATCATTTGACCGTTAGCAAAGGTGGTTTTGTTTAAACGTTTGCTTAAATTTGTTGTACAATAAATTTAACGAAACAATTTGACCGTGAGCAACAGGCATAAGATATTTTAAATATAAATTTGAGGACATGAAAATGGGAGACGTTTGGCCGGATTTGAAGTAGCTTAGCTTTAGTAGTTCGAAATTACAGTAAACAAAATATGACAAATATCAGTCAAAGCACGACATAGATATGTAAAGAAAATCTAATATTAGTAATAGGGGATGAAAATAGAGCAGGTTGGTTATGTAGCCTATATTTATTCCTGGTCTATAAGCAAAATTAGTTAAATATCGATAGAAAGAGAGATGATAACTTTAAAATGGTGAAAGGGGCAGATTTCGAATTGAAGTGTTAAAGATTTTTCTCCTGGATGGAGAGGATCTGCGCGTACGATTTGATAAACATCGTTCCAAGCTTGTAGATATAATTTGGAGAAGAAAGTGGAAAGGATGACTTTGAGAAATGTGCCTAGATTTTTCATGTGGTCAGACAGGGTTTGTGAGCACAGTTTGGCAAAAATAATTCAAAGGGTAAAGATCTCGTATTGCAGAACATATGCAACAGGGAATGAAAGGTTCGTCCGAATGTTTATATTTTCTGAGAGTATTCGAAAACGGGGTCCTTATGAAAATATTTAGACCTAAGAGAGATGAGAATGGGGACTGGAGAAAACTGCACAGCGACGAGCTTCATAACTTCTACTCGTCACCGGATATAGTAGGGGTAATTAAATAACGGAGGATGAAATGGGCTGGACATGTTGCGCGCATGGAGAAGGAAAGACATATCTCAAAAATACAGAATGGGAGACCGAAGGGAAAATACCACTTGGAACATCTAGACGTAGATGGGAGGACAATATTAGAATAGATGATAGGGAAGTAGAATTTGAGAGGGATGGTTGTATGGAGTTAAAACAGAATAAGGTTGAATGGCGGTTTCATGTAAGCGCGGAAATGAATCTTCGGGTTCCATAAAGTAGATAATATACATTTAGCTTGCTTAGAAATTTTCTATTGCCTTTGAGTAAGTAAGAAAGAATATTTTCTAGTTCTAGAAGGACGGTGTGAAATTTGGTAGAAATCTGTCACAGAATCAAGATTTTTTACATATATAATATGGGGGTTGAAAACACGTAGGCCTAAGTGGTGTTAGTTCGGAGATAAATTTTTTGCACGATGTAACCAATTAGTGGTTCTTACGAATATTGTTGCCGTGGATCGTAACTTGACATTCCCACACGCATTCTAGTTGCTATGAAAATAAAATAAATCTCAGTGCTGTAAAAATGACAAAAAGCACACGTGCCGTAAGTAAAACCATCATAATACAATCCTTAATCGAAGACCGGAACCAAGGCCCCCCAAAGGCTTTAACAGGACAAATATTCAGTCTCCATAACAACCAACATAAGCGAATCACTTTCTGAAATATAACATCTATCTTCAATAATGTATATACTCGTACATAATATTTCCAGCTAATATCTCAATTAATATAAATAAATTGATATAAATAATCATCGTGCAAGCGCATAACAGATCTCGGAAATTGAAAAAACTGTTTCCTCGATCCGTATGCACCGCTTACGGAACAAGTATCGCAATATCTACTATTCTTACTTCGTTTTGTGGTATCTATGTAAAAGTTGATAAAAACCAATCAGAGAATATAGATTTATATAGGAAATACGTAGTCTTTGAATATAATATTGTGGTTCTCACACTGCTGCATTCCACTACAGTTTTCCGTTGCGAGAGTGCACCACCAGCCAAAACAGGAATGAAATTTATGTATTTAATTATTCATTGCTAAATTCGAATGTAGCCTATTATACCCCAAGCTTGTGTTTTGCTTCTCTACCTCCATCATTAAATTTACAGGTACTAGATTCTCGCGTCTGATTCCGGCTTTTGAACACATACACAACTTGATTTCCCTTGATCATTACAATTTACTATTTTTGACTCCCTCCCCTGCCTTGTTTATAAACCGTCAGTGTCGATGAAGCGATAAGAAGATACCCTAGGCTGGATCTTGTTATTTTTATTACTTGTAACAGGTTGTTATCATTCCATACTTGTAATGCAGTAGTTACAAAGTTACAAGAAATATTCATCTGTAGACCAGTGGGATGCAGCAGTATGAGAGACACAGTATTATATTCAATGACTACCTAGGAAGTATATAATAGGGATATAAACAGCTTAGGGGTGATTTGTTAAGTTTTTTTAAGTTGTGGATGCAAATTTGTACAGATATATAATATGGCTCAAAACACTTAAGGTGTTGGTTCAAATATTAATGTTGTGTAATATATTCTTATGGTTCTACAGGATCTTCGTGTAAGATCTATTAAATTGGTCAAAGGAAATAAGATTCGTGTAGAGATCATAATAACAAGAGTTGAAGCATATAATAATAATAATAGTAGTAATAATAATAATAATAATAATAATAATTTATTGCTGTTCTGTATATTGTTGAACTACATTTCACAACATTGTCAATTATGAATATAAACAATATTAACATACATATGAGGGGCATACTGAAAGTCGAGAGCAACAATTTTTCACAACCTTAATCTTTATTTGTAAGTGAAACCAAGTATATCACCTCAATCTACAGACCTTTTTTTAACTTTTCCACATAATCTTTTTTTTGCACACATGTTTCCCATCGTCCTGCAAGTATGGATATACCCTTGCGATAGAATTCCAATTCCGTTCCAGGAGAAAGGCGTATCACTGTGAATGAAATCTCTGCAAAACTTGCAGTTGGACATAGTGCGGTGCACAGCTTAGGTTGTCGGAAGGTTTGTGCCCGTTGGATTCCACGTTTATTGACCGAGGACCACAAACGTCAGAAACGAACCATTGCCCCAAACCTTCTACAAAGATTTCGAAATGAAGGTGATGAATTTTTGACGAGTATTGTGACTGAATATGAAAGCTGGTTACATCATTATGGACCTGAAACAAAACGACATAGTATGGAACGGCACCATTTGAATTCGCCATCGAAGAAGAAGGCGAAGACAGCTGGAACGGAATTCTATCGCAAGGGTAATTACAAACTTGCAGAACGATGGGAAACATGTGTGGGAAGAAAGAAAGAAAGAAGAAAAAACGGAGACTATGTGGAAAAGTGAAAGAAAGGTCTGTAGATTGAGATGACATACTTGGTTTCACTTATAAATAAAGATTAAGGTTGTGAAGAAATGTTGCTTACGACTTTCAGTATGCCCCTCGTATAAGTATTCAATATACAAAAGCACATTATGACATACAGACAACATACAAGTATTCAAAGAACAAACACAGAATAACATAACATACCCATGACAAACACTCTCATTCCACATCATACATAGGGCCCTGATTTATTGGTGAAATAAAATGGCTGATTTCGGTGTTAACTTCCTTCTATTTCGGTGGGTATTTCGTGAAATAAATTACTTATACCACATTGGGAACATTGCGCAATGATAAATTTTGGTTATTTATTTACATGAACTAACACCCCCCCCCCCCATTTCTATATTCTTCTGCCCTTGTATGAGCTGAAGTAACTTTCGATTTAGGCATGATTAGAGTTATTATTCAAATATAATGACGAGAAATATTATCGTAATTTCTACTAAACACCATCAGATAGCCACTTGCAAACAGAAATGCCAACCATACCACTGTGGATAAAAGACGAAATCTGTTGAATACAAGTAACAAACATTCTACCCTCTTCTGCTGTAATCTATCACAGGCATCGCTAACTTGGCAAAGACATAGCAGGAAAGGAATGTACTCAACAGTACAAACCAGGTCAAAGACAATTTTTGCGTAAATTCTGCAATCTTTGTAATCGATCACAAATATCAATAGTTCGGTAAATCTTCGACAGCCACAGGAACAACAGAAAAAAAAGCATGCTGCTAAGAAATAAAAAAATACAGTACACCAAAACACAATATTGTGATTTTAAGGCACATTTTCGTGCTCATTTCTCACTTTACGGACAGAAGGGGCATATTTCGCGCTTATAGACATATTTCGCGGAATCGAGTAAATTTCGCGATATTTCGTGGATTCAATTTCGTTCATATTGGTAGTTTAAGCATATAAAAGCTAAATATAGCTAAGGGAGGTTGTTTTATAAAATTTCGCGCTTATCGTTGTTACCAAAAAATACGGCCCCTAATCATACATCATTAAAAAAATTAATCAAAGTATACATGAGCTAGTCTCCTGAGACTTTTTATTATTTTACAGGCCTACCATATTAACAGTTGTACTAGAATTTAGAGTTAGTATTCGTTAACATTATAAAAATACTTATCAATCAGAAAATGTTGAAGTGATTTAAATTTCCTTCTATTTTCGTTATTTTTTTATTTTTTATCGGAGGAGTATTGTATAACTTGATTCCTATATAACTATGCATCTTCTCTGTCATCGGAGAGATAACATATTATGTGCAATTTTTAAGAATACAAACATATAAGTCTACATAGTAAAAGCAAACATGTTCAATGGAATAAATATGACCACGATACAATTTATTTCCAGTATTTTTCTGAGGTAGGGAGGTCTGGTAGGGCTGCACTCAGCCTTGTGATTCAAATTGAGGAGCTACTTGATAGAGAAGTAGCGGCTCCGGTCATGGAAACCACCATTAACGGCCGTGGGTGTCGGCATGCTGACCACATGCCTCCAATCCTGCCTTCTGCCTATAGGTAGATGACGCAGCGGTCGGGTGGTAGGCCTTGCCCCTTCGGGGATGTCGCGCCACGGAGTTTAGTTTAGTGGTTTTGTTAACTATGAAATGAGAAGGCATGGTTATTGCTAATAATTATTTTCAGATACATATTTCATTACTTACTTACTTACTCAGAGGCAATAGACAATTCCTCAGCAAGCTTATGGAACCCGAAGGCTCATTGCTGCGCTTACCTGAGCCCGCCATTCAACCCTATTCTGTGCTAACTCCAACCATCCTTCGCAAAATCCTACTTCCCTTAAATACATTCTAATATTCATATTATATTAATATTAATCAATTATTACCCTTTTATTCGTGCAAGTTAGATGTTATCAGAGAAATTAGCTTGAGAAAAACATTTAAACAATTATTTTATGTGAATGTGTAGGCCTATGGTAAGTGAGGCAGCTCATGAGAAAGTAAGACATTTAAATAACAGTGTTGTCTAATTTTTCTGGTTCTGTAGGATCTGTGTGCAAGATCTTCAAAGAATGCAGATTGTATAGAGATCATATAATGAGGGATGAAAATTTTGAGGGGTGGTTTCTTCCAAAATTAGTTTTGCCTGATTTTTTCTCCTGGTTATTTTGGCTTTGTGTATAAAGTATAGTAAAACTTGCTCGAAGAACGTATATTGAAATAATGATCATAATTATTATAATAAGGATTGAAACATTTAAGGGGTGATTTGTTCTAAAATTATATTTGCCTAAAATTTTCTTTTGATTCTATATTGTATGTAAAGTCTGATAAAAATCGTTCTTAGAATGCAGATTATATAGAGTTCACATAGCCTAATAGAGGCTGAAAATAAATAAAGGGTGTTTTTCGATTAGGCCTATTATTGTCTCCACGAATTTTCTTCCCATTCTATAGGGCAAGTGTGTGAAATATGCTAAGATATTACAGAAAATAACACAGGAAGCGGCGTTTGTTTGTTTTTTAATGTTGCCTACGTTTTATTCCTGGTAGAGGAGAGCACGTGCAGGGCCGTAGCTAGGCGGTGGCGAGATGTGCCCCCGCCAAGGGCGCAGGTACAAAGAGGGCGCAAAATTAACCATAAAAAATACCGCCTTTTTAGACTGGTGCAATTTATCAAGCAATAAAAATATTCCACGTTAATGGAAGAAATTTTTTAGGTTATTAAAATTACTGCACGTGAACCATCTGTAGTATTATGCCGATTGTCTACATACAAAACGCAGTCATGCAACGTTAATTAATTAACACATTTCTTATTGACAGTGTGGAACGATATAACGACAATAAAAATTAAAATGTACGTTATTATTGAGATGAAAGTGGTTCAACTCAATCCCTTTCCAACTGACTATCATTTTCAAATTGAGGTTTTGGTTTTCTTTTATAATAACATTGTTTTAAAATTAAAATAATAAACAGTTTTACAGCGATAAAAAAAAATTCAGATCCTCCAGTATTGCAGGGCGCAGATTTGTCAAACTCGCCAAGGGCGCAGAAGGACCTTGCTATGGCCCTGGGCACGTGATCAAAATTTCGTACAAAAATACGCCCAGGTCATTAGAGCACTTTGCACGAGAAACATGCCCACTGGTGCGACTCGCTTTCATCACGCAGCGGGCCCGGGTTCGATTCCTGACCGGAACAAGAGTTATGTAGGTGGGTTTTTTTCCTCGCCAATAAGACGAATGTCTGGTATGTTAAGGCCCTTGTGGACCCTGGTTATTATCTGACCGTCATTGTCATCTACATCCCCTCCACGCCTTGTTCAGAGCATGTGAGCTAATTGGTCTCAATCACGTGTTCGTGTTGTCTCGGAGATGGCTCCGGCATTGAGTTGATCTCTCATCCGGGGAGGTCCTCCATGTCCATGTCCCACTATCTCCTGTAAGGCCCGGGCGGCGTGGGTCGTGATTAGCGTGGTTGAGCGTAATTCTAATGTTTATTGCTGGACGTGATCCGATTCCTACCTAGGATATGTTTTTTATATATTAGATTGGCGCAATGTCATCAATAAATCTGTCCGCAGCGCTGGCGTATGATTGTAATGTTCTCCTATAATAATTTATGAAGTAAGAAATATAACAACAACACTCACCTACTGAAGATGATGAAAATGTGTACAGAAGAACACCTCTTTCACTTATCATGACTCCTCGCCGCTTTTAATGAATCCGCTTTATTCATTAAAATTGAATATCAGTTGGAATTACCAGATGCCATAAACACATCAACAATAGAAAACAGACGCACATCAATGGTTACATGGCCTGCTGTCGTATACCTGCTACACATCTTAATGGAAGGTAGGGATGTGCCAACCTGGTAAACATAACCAGAGCTGCGGAGAGACTTTTTGATGACACTGTGTATACACATTGTCATACGAACATTTGTGAAACAAAATGTAACAAAACGATAAACTTCCTATTTGTCCTGGGGGGGGATTTCAAGCACACCAAATCTTTTTGAGATCCAACAATATTTATTAGCCTACATCTGGAATACTGTTTACCTGTACTGGGGTTTGTGTATTGACATAAAAAAATATTGGTTTGTGATATTTGTTGGCAAATGTCCAAGTAAAAAGTCTAACCATCGTAATATATCAATTAGGAAATAAAAATTAGGTATGTGTGGAGGAAAAAAAACTTTACAATTTACAATATATGCACATAGCCTGAATGGATGTGCCTACATATCTATGTGTTATTGAACCTTAATAGCTTTAAGATATTCTGTGCAATCAATTTTATATAAAAAAATTGACTAGGGTTTCTTTTTCACATAAACTTAATTTTAATAGAAGGACTTTGTACCTGGACATTTACCAACAAAATTCACAAGTCATTATCTTTTTATGTTAATGCACAGAGCTCTAGTAGATATAAACAGTATCCCACGTGTAATAAATATTGTTGTTGGATCTCAGAAGTATTTGGTGTGTTTACAAAGTGATTACTTTCGGGGTGTAAGGAGATAAATCTTTAAACTTTATACTCAGAACGTAACAAGTTGTCATGGGCAAGCAAGACTTTGTTGGAGAAAAATAAATTGATAGCATGGTGGCCCTATGTGTTCAGATGTGTATCGGACATTAGGCACTTAAAATTAGGTAGGAAAAAAAATTAAAAATGCAGAAGAGGAGGTAAAATATGCATTAAAACCATCAAAGTAGATGCTAAAACCTTTACAGCTGCATGCAGGGCCGTAGCTAGGCGGTGGCGAGATGTGCCCCCGCGAAGGGCGCAGGTACAAAAAGGGCGCAAAATTAACCATGAAAAATCCCGCCTTTTTTAGACTGGTGCAATTTATCAAGCAATAAAGTTCCACGTTAATAGAAGAAATCTTTCAGGTTATTAAAAATTACTGCACGTGAACTATCTGTAGTATTATGCCGATTGTCTACAAACAAAAAAGCAGTCATGCAGCGTTCTTTAATTAACACGTTTCTTATTGACAAGGTATGATAACATAAATCATGAACAGTATGGAACCATGTAACGACAATAAAAAAAAATTAAAAAATAAGTTATTATTGAGTTGAAAGTGGTTCAACAATTGAGGTTTAGGTTTTCTTTGAAAATAACAGTGTTTTTATATTAAAATAGTAAACAATTTTACAGAAATTAAAAAAAAAATGTTCAGATCCCCCAGTATTGGAGGGCGCAGATTTGTCAAACCCGCCAAGGGCGCAGAAGGACATTGGTACGGCCCTGGGCCTGCATGCAAAAGGAGAAAATGGTTGAGAAATATGCGCACATTTTGGATCTCTCTTATTACCAATTGAAATAACCTAAAACACTTAAATCATGCTGTATTTAATCATGAAAATAACTTGACCTGATACATGTAGATTAACACATAATAAATATACCAATATGAACAATATTGTTAGTTTTATTTGTACACTGTACCACTTTCAACACACAATACCTTTTGCCAATCATAGTAAACGCTCATTGATTACACAAATAACAAGATTCTTTTTCAAATTTTCCACTTTCAGGTTATGCTTGCTATCAGAGAGGAAGTATGACAATAAAGACAGCTATACACTTCTACTTAAACCTCGTTATCATACGATAATTTATAAAGGCATCTGGCAGTGGGTAAAAGTCAATTTAAGTAATGTAGGCCTTCAACATGACATGAGCTCATGAGATGTAAATTGCACATGTTTTAACCGTTTATCTATTTTTTAAAATGAAATTCATTTTTATATCGGAAAAGCGGAAATAGACATTTATAGGCATTATATCTCGATATAAGTCCACCGCTGTGGCTCAGGGGATGCGTCCAATCCTCTCACGCAGCGGGCCCGGGTTCGATTCCTGGTCGGGACAAGTTACCTAGGTGAGGTTTTTTCCGGGGTTTTCCCTCACCTATGAGACAAATGTCAGGTAACTTTAGGCCCTTGTGGTCCCCGGATATCATCTGGCCGTCATTATCATCTTCATCCTCATCCTCGCCTTGTTCTGAGTGAGTGTGTGTGTGAATGGTGTGTATCGTCCTATGTGTTCGTGTTGTCTCGGAGGTGGCCCCGGCATTGGGCTGATCACTCCAAGTCCTTGTCTGGTCAAAAAAGTATGTATGTGATCCAAAGGTAATCCCTCTCCCGACAGGTCGCGGCCCTGTAAGGCCCGGGCGGCTTGGGTCGCTTAAATCCTAAAAGGGAGAGGTAAAACTACGATAAAGAAGAAGAAAAGATATCTCGATATAGGCAGGTTGATCAATGAAGAAAACAGCTCTAAGTCATATTTATGATATCTATAACGGTTAAGAATAGGCATTTTGCCTAACATCCGGTGTCTAGTTATAAGCAGACCTGGAATTATAGGCTCTAAAAAAATTAGTTTTAGGCACCTAAAATAGGCTTTTAAAACAAGTAAATAGGCTTTTAAAAGAGACAATAGGCACTTAAAATGTGCAATGTGTCAATAGATACAAAATAGACTTTAAAATATTACAATATACACTTAACTGTAACGTGGTCTTTTTTTTTTTTCTGCAAGAAACGTCGTCTACCTAATCTTAGGTAGAATTAACTGCAAAGTTAGGCATCATGAACTATATTCACTTAAACAGATGCTCTTTCACTCGTGAACTCCCCCTTAATCCTCCCCCTCCCCCGTCAGTCAGCATTCCTTTAGCGACAATTGTTTGGAATAATCAAGTTTCTGTGAAAAACACACCCTCTGCTGTTCTGATTTTCATTGAGGGATGTCCATTACAAGATGTAAAAATTGCAGGAGTTGAATTTTATTTTAAATGTACAAAATAGGCATTTTAGGCACTAAAATAGTAAAATAGGCTCTAAAGGTCCAAATAGGCATTTTAGGGCACTATAAAACTCTATAAATGTATTAATAAATTTCATATTTTCAGCTAGTGCTAATGAATGCTTATATCGGGTTACATTTCCACCTAAGCACTAGTATGAGATGAAAAGAATAGAGAAAGGTTGAAAAGGAATAAAAAATGCTGTAGAATATCAATATCAATATTGAGTGTAATTCTAAAAGAACAGTTTGTAAATTATGAAAGAATTGAGATATTTTAGGTTAGGTACAGTTTTGGTATGTATAAGCTTTACACAAAGTCAATGCTAATAACTAATAGATAACTTAAGTTTATCAGTTCCTAACAAACATTATAGAAAACTTCTATTGTTCTATTCCACAAGGACATTTTTTACTCTCTTAAATTATTGTACTTATTACAACATATTTGTATTTGTCTTTTAATGTTAAACTTAAGTTATCTATTAGTTATTAGCATTGACTTTGTGTAAAGCTTATACATACCAAAACTGTACCTAACCTAAAATATCTCAATTCTTTCATAATTTACAAACTGTTCTTTTAGAATTACACTCAATATTATACAATTGATATTCTACAGCATTTTTGATTCCTTCTCAACCTTTCTCTATTCTTTTCATCTCATACTAGTGCTTAGGTGGAAATATAATCCGATATAAGCATCTATAAATGTAAGTGATTAATCATGAAACGTCCACATATTTAAAATTTTTATGTTATTTCATAAGGAACAAAATAGGCATTTGCCTTAAAATCCCAGGTCTAGTTATAAGTTAGCAATGCTGTACGAGTTGATCATCGACATAGATTGGCGAAGTATTTTTTTTAAATAATAAAATTCCACAAGAAATTTTCACTGTGAACAATATAAGTACATTAAACCAATTTCATGAAAAGTACTCCCACCCCAACGTCGTATCACTCCAACCTCGTGAATAGTAAATAACCCCTCCTTACAAATAGTGGAGCCTACTCTAAAACATCTTCCCAAGGAAAGGTATTACTATATCTATATAATAAGAAGTGTTTGTCTGCGATGCCGAGCTAAATGTAAGGAACACAGAAAACTTATTTTTTAATATTTTAAAAATATTTTTCAACATAACGCATGAATTTGTTGATAGCTTCGATTTTGTTAGCTCGCTCTGCTTGATTCATTTGTTTATAACGTAACGACATGCAGACATGTAGTCTTATTTACATAGGTGAATGGAATGAGGATAATGAATGTAGGGCTAAATGGATATACATTCAATGATTTGGACTAGGGAATTCTAATCTGAGGTCGTTTCTTTCCCGGGCGGCGTGTTTAATCGTGAAATGCACCTGTTTAGTTTTTTTAATTATCAAGCATTTTAATTGTTAATGCGTGATTTGCAAGTAAGTGGAAGGTTCATGAATCTGTGGTTAGTTTTGTTAATTTCGAATCTGTTTGTCCATGTGACAGTACAAGATTCGTTTTGTCGTTTTATTTAGCCTACTCACTACGTCTAAAAATGTAATTGAAAATAAAATTATGTAATTCGTGCAATATATGTAAAAACTATGTCAGTGTTAATGAATATAATGTTTTAATTATTTTTAGTACATTCTCTCGCAAACAGCTGCTTGTCGGTGTGGTAACACGCCGAAAAATTGCATTTTAGCAACCAAGGCCGCTAAAATTGCATAAAACTGCATTCAAAATGCAGTTTCATCGGCCTAGTCCTTTAAAGTCGTCATGGCAATCTAAGGTATAAACGAAATCCAGGTGACATTGACCAGTCACACCAACTTAACATGGATTTATGCAAATAATTGGTCATAAAACAAGAAACTTAAGCCAACACGTTTCTTTATGATAATCAAAAACTTTACCAGGGTTTTTCGCAAAACAGGGTAGCGTATTTCATCATATAACAACAAAATATATAAGCCACCAACTTTTCACATCTTCGTTCACAAGATAATCATTGCTTACCATGGATGCATCAGCACTTAATTGCAATATATTCCTTCTCATAGGCTACTGCTGCCGTGATGTTGCTGGCAAAGGTAAAGGTAAAGTGATCCCTACACAGGCCATGGAGGCCCAAAGAGTCCCAGGAGGTTGAGACTTTCCCAAGATTTTCATAAATACTAGTTCCTATGCATTATTGTACGCAAAAACTTTATCGGACTCATCCAGTATTTCAGCCTCGTCCGTTAAAGCGTTATTTTGCGTACTTGATACATAAATAGCTATTCTGTTGAAAAAAAAAATGATTCAAATAAAATTTCTAGCAGTTGAATTAATAAACTCCCTCAAAGCCGCGGGCACCTGCAAGTTTCAATTGAAAAATTACCTGTTTGGTTAATGAGGCTGTTTTTATATGATGTACACATAACTGATAAACAAATGATTACATACATGATATATTAATCTAAGACAAATTTAAGAAGACCCCGAACCTTTTAATTTATTAACTTAAGAAAAATAGGTAAACAACAAAGGAGGCGAGACAACGACGAGACCGGCCGACCTTGGCTGCTTGCATTGTGGGTGCCACTTCTTAAACACTTTTTTCCCCCCAAGAACTGCCTCTACCTGCTGCCACCCTAATCCTCTTCGACCTGTCAATCAGTGAAAAGAAAGGTAATTAATTAGGCGTATTCACACTTGTCTGCAGTCCAGTACAATGTTGACAAATAAGTACCACATGACAAACACTTAAGAAGTGGTGAATGACAGGGGAAACACTGGGGAAATCCACGCGACTACAAGAGCACCTGTTCTTTGTCGTTGTCGATGCAGATTTTCGGATTAGGGAACAATGCTATTATATTTAATTTTGCAATATTTTCACCCCCCTTATTTAAAAAATGTAAAATGGGCATCCTTATTTAAAAACGACGATGTTGCTGTAGGACAGTGATGATGATGATGATGATGATGATGAGTGTTCTGCCCGAAGGCAGGTCCAGACCCTGGACGAAGCCATGGGGTGATGACCACGACTCGTCTGAGGTGATTCAGGCAAGGATGATACCGCGGAGATTTGCCATTGCCTCTCGCGGGATGGGAATGATACTAGATTCGGTCAAAAACTCACCAAGCTGACCAGCGCTTTAAGTAATTAATAGGTGAGTAGCCCCTCTTTTTAGTTCGTCATGCTGAGCATGACTACTAACAGCTGCACCACGTGAAGGTAAGGATGGGACGTTAGGTAACTGTCCGGGTCGGTTCCTTTAAGCTCTCGATAAGAGGGAATTAAAGGGTCTCCTCCCCGTTAATAACAATTACCATTTGCAGCCGTAGGACAGTACTTGTAAATAATTTTTGTGACATTAGATATAGCCTATGTTTCGAAACAGATTGTAATTAGATTCTCGTAAACTGTTGTCTTAAAGTCATCCATCCTCTGTGTCACTCATTTAGCAGTTCGTAGAGATTAGCCTTACTTGACTGCTAACAATCAGATGTTTGTCGTGCGGGCGTAAGAGCAAGCTCTCGTAAACGTCGAGTCGTATTAATCAAAAGCGAGAGCCAGGGCCCTGTTTCATAGAACTAGCTAATAATATCAGTTAATATTAGAACTCATAAAAACATTACACATAAAATCTCTTCACTAATATTATTAGTTCATTAGTCAGCTGATTGATTTGGAGGTTATGTCTAGATTGTTGTTTATATTTTTTCCCTTCTTAGTTTTTTTTAATACTACTTCAAAGCAGCACAGCCTACGCATATCTTCATAAATGTAACAAATAATAACTAGCTCTAAGAAATGAATAAATCTGCCTGGCACTTATTCAAGATAGCCGTAGGCTTATGTACTAAAATCTAACCTCAAATCCTAAAAAACTTGTTATAGCAAAAATTCCTTTCATAGCTTATGTAAGTTTTTTCTAAATTGATAATTAAATCAGAGTGATTAATTTTCCACAAATTTAAGTTCAAGAAATCTGAATTACATGGGTTTGGGAATAAGTTATTGGTCCAAAAACACTTATAGAAAAACACCTAATATTATCAGTAAATTTTATCAGTTTTGCAGTCTATGAAACAGTTTACTGATAATATTAGTAATATTTACTAATAACTTAGAGCCATGAACTTATAACTAATATTATTAGAAAATATTCTTATGAAACAGAAGACTAATAATAAAAACTAATATTATTATGTATTTGATCATAATATTAATGTAAAAGTTCTATGAAACAGGGCCCAGATGGGGAAGTGGTGAGTATGGGAGGTAGCATTTTTTAAATATTTCATTTACATGAAAAGTGATCAATACGTTTCAATCTCTTTTCTGAGGCTTTTCCCTTGACAATGTTATTGACTTGAAAGTTGATACGATTTGTGGTAGTTCGCTACTGCGAGGACAGTCTTGACTGAAGATATGTTAATGACTAGGATTCGGATGTTTATGACATGTCATATTTTAATCCTGACCTCCATTCTTGCCACAAACACAAATTAAATTTGAATTCCACATTTGTTATCCTAATCGGACCGTTTTTATTTTGCATATAAAGTCATATTTTGCTCATTTTTATGGTCTTGGTCATATTTCGGTCATATTTGTAATTTAAAGTCATATTTCAGCTATAAATTCGGTAAAAGAGCACATTTATGTAGTATGTGCACTAAATTGTAGACTTAATTTTTTTCCGAAATAGAGTCACGAATATTTTGGTTTTACTGTAACTGAAATGTGAAGGGGCAATAACAAGTAATAGCACAATTACCTCTTCCTCCTTGTTGTTAACAACTTCCAATAGACATGTTTTAAAAATATTTTCAGGTCACATTTGCAGTGGTATCTGGAAACATTAACAGATTAGAAGTTATTTACAAGTAAAACTGTAAATCACCTGTAAAAATGTTAAGTTATTATGTGATTGAATTAATGTGATGTAATAATTTAGTGTCGATAAATGTTTTAAATTGGAGCATTTATTTTCAGAAAATACGTTCTTTTATGAAGCCATATATAGGATTTTGGGTCATATTTAATCATTTTAAAGTCATATTTGCAGTCATATTTTTCAGTTTTTTAGGCCATAAACATCCGAACCCTATAATAATGACTAAGAATTGAAATGATTTAAAAGTTGGCAATGAGAGGATTTGGATGATGAATGATGGAGTGGTTAAATCTTCTTGCTGTTCTTGCGATGTATTGCAGTAGGGGTTCTGGGTGAAGCAGTTCTTGGGGTCTATCGTTTGATGTCCGGTATGTGGAGTTGGTGTTGCATAGAGAAGTTTTCCTTTGAATTGCATGTAGTTTCCTGAGGAAACGTGGTGCAGCACAGTTCCATATTCCACAGCCGTATTAAGGATGTGTAAAGTATATAGTCTATGAGTACAGGAGTTTGGAAGAGTGGGTAGAGTTGAATCAATCTGGACTTCCGGGAATTAGTTGAAATGGAAACAAGAATTGTAGAGTTTGGTAAGATGTACCAGTGCCTTTCTCGGAAGATGATAATAATTCCATGTGGTCCCGGGGATTTTTTCACACTTTGTTTGTGGAAGGGGTAAGAATGTTGAACTGCACTAGCGAGAGGAGAAGGATCGTAACAAGGTCTCTTATTTCTGAACTACGAGGGCTTTTTTTTTCAACCTTCGATGGGGCATAAAATGAAAACCACTGTGAAAATCAAACCGTTTTATTTGGAACATTTAGGCACACCTTCTTGCTATTTCTCCGCTTAGTCGCGCTCCGATTGAGACAATTGTCGAAGTGTGGTGCAACTTTCAAATATCCTCTTCATAGAAGCTTGTCGCCAGCGTATTGAGAAGGGTCTTCCCGGCATTTTGAAGTGTTTTGAAATTCTTCGTTGGTGTGGAAGTCAGATATTGGGTTTGTTCGGGGAGTTTGCGTGCATCCATTGTTTGGATTGTTCTTTTGATTCTGGATTGTCGTTACGAATCCACGTTTCATCCCCTGTCACGATGGATTTCAAAAACTCGTTCCCGTGCCGAGTGACTTTCATCTTTTTCGGCAGCTGAAGAAAGATCTGGGAGGACAGAGCTTCCACAGCAACGAATAATTTCAAAACACTTCTCAAAACGCTGGCGGCAAGTTTCTATGAAGAGGGCATTTAAAAGTTGCACCACGCTTCGACAAATGTCTCAATCGGAGCGCGACTATGTAGAGAAGTAGCTAGAAGGTGTACCTAAATCTTTCAAATAAAACAATTTTGATTTTCACTGGGGTTTTCATTTTATGCCCCATCGGAGGTTCGAAAAAAAATAGCCCTCGTACATTATACGGTCTTACCGCACTGAAAGCAACGACACAACTGACCCATTCACCCCTCCACGTCAAAATAATGTGCTACAAAATATTAGAATAGGAGATAAACAATTCGAACAAGTGGAGAAATCCAAATAGGCCTATCTGATAGCAGTACACATACAA
Organism: Ectobius pallidus; assembly: GCA_964059195.1. NCBI lineage: Eukaryota > Metazoa > Arthropoda > Insecta > Blattodea > Ectobiidae > Ectobius > Ectobius pallidus. Next base: position 177,203,834 of record CAXKWD010000004.1, on the reverse strand, counting down.
TATACATGTATTATTAAGAAATAAGTGTCGACTGAAATAGGGAAATGCTTGTTTTTATTCATTTGAAGGGGTCGGGGGAAGATAGTGCTAACCCACACAAACTTTTAGATATTACATTTTAAAGTTTGCTGAAATCTGCAAATCTTATTTTTATCTTTTTTGGTAGCCTACATATTATGTTGCTAACAAGTCTTATCGACAAAATTAGCCCATGATAAGGCTGTTGGAATAAAATAGTGACTACTAAGTAAGAAAAAATATAAATAGTGCAACAATTTCAACTTTATATAAAAAAAAAAAAAAGATGGTTAGCACTATCTTCCCCCGACCTCTTTAGCTTAGAAACTTAAATCTTCTCGTCTTTTGTTCAAAAATGTAAAAATAAAAAATTATAAGACAAGTACCCTGCCGGTTGTATTGTAACTTTTTTTTAACATTGGGATTTTATGCAAATCCTATTTAGTTCCTTTAGGAAAAATGTGCAAAATAATTTCAAGAGTTTGCACTTAATGAAAATTATACTCATTGGGAGCAGTTTTATAGTGCCTAAAATGACCTAAAATGGGGATCAGTGCCTATTCCTTCTTTTTTGTACCTAAACTTGCCCAAACAAGTAATTTTTAAGTTCTTTAAAAGAAATTCAAGGTTTCAAAGATTTAATATCATCATTTACTTAAAAATTATTTATTTCTCAGGCATGGAATGACACCACATTCTGTACTTTATTAATTGCATTCATAGTAGTGTGAAGAGAAACAATGTTGAAAGACAAGTGTTTGAAAGTTTCTTTAATTCGTTCGTGGCTAATGGATTATAATGATCTTATTTACAAGGAAAAAGCATATTTGTTTGTCTTTTTTCTAACGAAGGGTAAAAATTAGATATTGAAGTAAATCTTCTTTGGGCGCGTTAGGAGTAAATCGTGAGCTAACCCAAAGTTGCGTTACGAACAAAATCGTCACGAAAGTAGTGGGGGTAAGTAGCAAGCATAGAGTTGTTATCGAAAGAGTGGTGGCACGGGAGCGCGCGGGGGAAAGGTATCAGGCATTGAGCGGGGGCTATTACTGCTTCGAGCTAGTGGCGTGGTGAGCCCTTCACCATTATAGATGTCTCTACTCGTTGCGTGAGCATCGTTTACACGTCACTAACTTTCTCGGAAACTTAACCAAAGCGTCCAGTTCATGTAAACAAACACCGTGGCTACGATCAATGATAGGTTGGGCATTAGTTCATGACAACTGTGTTATTGTTTTATACGTATTCGTTTTAAATTGCCGAAAAAGTGAATTTCTTATTTTATTTTTATTCAGATGATTTCTTTCTTCCGTTCGATATAATTATATGTATTCCTCTATTTCACTCTCAACGTTGCCATAGAAGTTTCTCTTCTGTCGCGTGGCGTTCCACACACCCGATTTTTTTTCTTCTTAGGGTAGGCATTTCGTAACTAATTTATTAAGTTTCAGTGGTGTTTTCGAATTATTTAAAGCTAACATTCCACAACAAATTAGCCTAATTACGAGAATAAGTAAGTAAGTATCTCTTTTTTTAATTTATTGAATCAACAATTCTAAACTCAAAACTCTCAATTACCTCATTTTTCAACATAGTCCCCTTGCTTGTCAATCCACATGATCCATCGTTGCTCAAGTCTTTTTTCCGCTGATTAGCAAGCCACACATGCATCACTTACTTCAGGTCTTGGTCTGTGGTGAATCGATGGCCCCTTAAGACATCTTTTTAGAAGTAAAAAAGAAAAGAAATTTGAAGGGGCGAGATCAAGACTGTACGCAGGCTCCTCTAACACCTCAAACCCAGTTTTGCAATAGTTTGAGCAGTGTGGGGCAGTATGTGGGCGTGCATTGTCATGCAACAAAACAACTCTTTTCGACTATAGGCCTCGACGTTTGGTTCGAATTGCAGGCTTCGGCTCGTTGTAACATGCACTGTTTAAACCCTTCTCCAAGTAATGTTGCAGTATTGATCTTTGGTCCCAGAAAAGTGTGACGATCACTTCCTGCGGAGGGTTGACTCTTGAATTTCTTTTTGAGTGAGATGCAGGCTGTTTCCATTCCATGCTTTGGCGTTTCCTTTCAGGCTCAAAGTGATGGATCCACGTTTCGTCTCCAGTGACTATTCGTTTAAAAAAAGCCTCACCTTCGTTAGCATGGCAGTTTAGTAAGCGTTGGCAGATGGTCACACAATTGTGCTTGTGCTGTTCGGTGAGCTGTTTTGGGACCCACCTTGCGCAGACTTTATGAAAGCCAGGCCTGTTATGAATAGGGACCGGATTTTTAGGTTTTTAAAAACACTGTTTTAGGTTTTCCATTAGGTGAAATATTTTTTTTTAGGTTTTTTTGTCCAAAATATCGTTTTCGGGTAAAATAATTGGTTTAATGAATTTGAGTGTGCTACATAGGATTCAATACATAATACTTGCAAAGTTTAACTTAACAAAATTGACTTAAATTTGTGTAAACTTGCTTTAGGACAATATTACACAATTGAAGAAAGAAAGCATAAACAATCAAAAGATGCAGTGAAAATAAGATTGCCTCACATTTCCTGGTTACAGTATATCACTAAATATCTTTCAAGATTCTCAACTGTGAGTTGTATTGAATGACGTCTTGTCATATACAGCATATACAGAGCAGACGTAGAAACTCGGAGAGTGCAACGTCATAAAATAACCTCAGAAGAAGAAGAAGAAGAAGAAATTCAGGTCGTCGCCAATCCACTGCCGTAATAAACTCGATTTCATTTGTTTTGGCATAATTAACACGTCTTCTTAAAACTCACAGTGTGACCACTCAGTATGAATAACAGGGAAGTACTAAAGGCAAACAAGCGCTTTAAAACACAGAAATCTATATCCTTGCTCATACACGGCAACAATGGTTGTTCGTACGAATATTTTAAAAGGAATACGCCGGTACTCTTACACTTCCTCTCTTGATACTGTCCATCCTAGACGACAATGGGTTGAAGGAAACGCTGATGGTTTTTACTTCAGCCCGAGAAAAATTATTGTCTCTCCGCAAAATATCGATTTCTCAACTGACAAACAAAAAAGAAAAAAAAAGTAGCCTAAATTAGATATTTTAGGTTTTATATCCCGTTTAGGTATATTTAGGTTTTTATACCCTATTTAGGTATTTTTAGGTGCCACAGAATTAATGTGGGTGAATCCTATGGACATGATTCGAAAAAGTGTATGAGCGCTTTTTGTTTTGGAAGTAAGGAAAAAAATAGGTAAAAACCTAAGAATCCGGTCCCTAGTTATGAATAATGTCATATGCAGAACCATGGCTAATGTGTATATTGTTTGCCACTTCCGACAGTCACTCTTCGGTTGTCTGAATCATGATACGCACTTGCTCAATGTTGCCATCCCTTGTGGATCTGGATGGGGTTCCTGTTCTTTCCTCGTCCGTCACACCTGTCCGACCATTTTTGAACTTTTCAATCCATTCGTACACGCTTTACCCTATATTGTGCGGAAAGTTTTCGATGGATTTCGGCTCCTGTACAGCTTCAAACGACAAAAAACGGATCACTGCACGCTGTTCTTTTTTGGTGCTTGGTGTTTAAGGTGCAACAGCGCAACGCTCACTGGAGCCTCAACCTCCTGCAACCCTCTGGGCCTCCATGACCTGTAATAGGGAACACTATACTGTATTTGTTCAAGATAGGTTGAAGAGCAGGTACAGTTTGTTGATCACACATTAGAGACGAGCCATGGAAAATGTCATATAGGCTAATTACCATTGGTAATATAACAAGAGGTCCGGGTTCTATTTATTGTGACAGTTAACAATACTTACATAATTAAGCATGCAATGAATTTCTCAAAACAGCAAATTGAATAAAACACATAGCTATTGCAAGCGAGATAGACGATGGTGATCCTATCGATGTATCGCGTTGGTCACGCTGTGTGCGGTTATTATCGGTACCAAGATTTTCGTTATAATTAGCTGTTTTTAGATATAACTCTGTGGTACCAGTTGTGCCACTAATAATTTCTATCGTTGTCATTTATTAATTTTGTTTACCAAAGAAGCTACAGGTACCAAATATTTCAGTGTGTTCAGTCCTTGTGATTTACCTAGAAAACAATTGCACGTAGGTGCGATAGAAGGAAAATGATACAAATAAAACGACAAACGTACGACGATAGGCACTTGCGATTGGTTGAAATTCCACATGTTCATATACTGGATTGGTCGCTGATTCACGAGCTAGATTGGCATTTAAGTGTAGAAGTTGAGGTTCACACAGTTTTGAGAGAACGAACGATAAGTTTGCAGATCGTGAAATTGTGATTGTGCCTTAGACATTTTCTTTCTTTATTTATTTAACCTGGCGGAGTTAAGGCCATAAGGCATACATGGGCATTTACTGGTTCGCGAACCACTTGTGGTTCTTGAACTTCCCGCATAAGACACAAGATGGCTTTGCGGACATTCGGTGTACGTGGTAGATTACACTGTTAAACACACATTTTGTGACATGTGTTTACGATCTATTGAGGCACCCTAATAACAAATCTAAAAACAGAAATTGCCTATCACCCACTGATTTTTAGTAACAAGCGTTTATGTTTTAAATAAAACAAAAAACAGCAATCATTTAAACAGTTTTGTGAGTCACTGTATGCATATTGTACCACTTCGTGTAATGTATGTATCAGCAGTGTGTTAAGACAAGTTCATTCCAGTTTATTAAATGCACGAAGTACGCACCCAAATGAGATTGTGCATTAGTAGGCATTTACCCGCGTATGAAGTTACTGCATTTCCTAGAAACCTTTCCATAAGGCCTTCTCTACCACTCAGCCAGCGGGGAAAAAACATCAAATACATAATAATAAAAATAAATGAAAAACAAGAAATGAAATACTGAATACAAGAAACTTACATTAAAATACAAAGACAAAAATTAAAACTTACAGTACTTGAATAATATATAATACAAAATGACTAGGGATGGGTCGATACCAGATTTTCTCGATACTCTATACCGATACATGATTTTTTCCTCGATACTCGATACCGTCAACATTTCCAGTTTCAATAAATAGATACATTAAAACATAATATTTGAGAGAACTGTGTAATCCCAACTAAATTAAGTGTACATATTTAATGAGACAAAATTTAATATCATCAGTAGCCTATAACTCTTTTTAAACTCTACATTAAAACTAAAATTAGTTTTTGAAACAGTCCACTTACAAGGTTTTGTTCAGAAATTACAATGGGGTTTGGACAGTCAGCTTGCTTGTTGGCTGTTATTGAAACGTTTGACAGGAACCGAAACAATTAAGAATCTCTTCTCTTTGGATTTTATAAGTCGGAAAGTCTTTATTTATGACTAGACAAAACTTTATTTATGACTAGGCAAAAGTCACAGAGTGGTTTTCTCCATTTCAAGGAGAAATAGAAGTATTTACTATATTTAGTAGACTACCAAAAATAGAAAGAGACACCGCATTTCCTTAAATTGCAGAAGTACCAAAGTATCGAAAAAGTACCGAGCGAGTTTTCTGAAGTATCACTCGATGCGGTTACCTTGCAAGTATCGAGGACCCATCCCTAAAAATGACTGAAATAAAGTACTGAAAAAAAGATGAAAGACTACACAAATACATTCTTACTTATTAAAAAATAAAATGAAAATTTTCAAAAAAATATATATACTTTACAAATTAGCTTCAATTTCTAAGTGTTATTGTATAAGCTTACTAAATTTATTAAATGACGCTTGAACTGTGAAGTCGTTTGGCAGCTCCTGAGATAGCTAGGCAATGAATTCCATTGACGAATAACTGCTGTAAACGAATTCGTATAATGTGTAGTTCTGTAAAGAGGCATGGATAGTGAGGGGTCAAGCTGAGAGTGCGTAACTTGGTCAGTTTTATAGATATGTTTAACAGGCATAAAGCCAGTGCTTTAGTTGGAAAATATTTTTTGGAGGTACTCACCTTACTTCAAAATTTTCCATATCGCCTCGGTTGACATTTTCTGCATGCAGTTTTTTCTGCTGACCTGTTGCCTCCTTGTACCCATGACCTGACGTATGAAGCAGGATCAAAAACGTCTAGTGGTGGTCCCACACATTTTATGAAAACAAGGTGGCTAGCCATCTAGATGTAGATGTAGATATCTCATCCTGTAGATCCTATGTTGAGCGGGGCTCAAGGATATAGAACATGTCGGAACACATGTGATCTAAGGAGAAAGTAACTGTAGAAATGCGCACAAAGGTGAAGATTGGAACGCATATCTGTGGCGAATGTTATAGTGCTTGTCATTTTTAACAAATACACTCTGGTATTGAATTAGACATTTAATAAGTATTTTAGGACAATATTGTTCCTGTACTGCCAGTACGACGTACCGGAGCACATATTTTCCCGGTATGGTAGAAGGAAAATAATTTTATACCGGTATGCAGTACCGGTGCGTACCGGCCCAACTAAAGCACTGCATAAAGCTCAAAGTTCATATTATTTTTGTCATTTTTAAAACTTCAGTAGAATGCTGTAAATTCGAATTTTCTACTTCATTGAAGAAGTTTGACGAAGAGGGTTTGAGTTTATATTACTATTATTATTATTATTATTATTATTATTATTATTATTATTATTATTATTTTATTATTATTATTATTATTTTTTTTTTTTATTTTTTTTTTCAGATTCCAATACAGATAGCATAAAACTCGATCTACTTGCATGCGTCGGGGGGTTTGTAGTAAATAAATCGTTCACCGATGCGGATTCTAATTAATGCAGAAATGCATTTGCTACAATTTTATGCAATTTGGTCCTTAAGAACACAACTTAGAAACGCGATGTTACTGGGGATAGTCTATATCAGGAGTTCTCAACCAGGGAGGTGCCCCCTGGGGGTGGGTGGGTGAGGCTCTTCTTAGGGGGTGTGCAACAATTTGAAACTCATATTTTGATTTAATGCTGTTGCCTTGTCAGTCGACAAGAATTTTTTAATCTGTTAACTTTAACCAAACAAATACTGTACCTTAATTAACAAGAATAACAGAACAGTGTGAATTTACATTTTATAATCTTATAAATTGTAACTATATTTTCCCTGTCATATTTAACAGTCATATCTTGTCCTCAACACGTTTATAATAATTTGGAAATCCAAATACGAGATACCAGTGATCTGCGTTGTGCTCTGTCAAACATAAAACCTAATATCTCACAGCTGGTGAAAGCAAAGGAGTGCCAATTATCTCACTAATATTCATTTTTTACTCTACATTGGACATTTGTGTTTCTACATTTAACGTTTTTATGAACTGTACTGAGACTCAAATAAGATCCACAATAATCAGATATGCAAAAGCATCACAGGATAAATAAGAATTATAAAAGAGGTGAGTAATATTAATTTTGTTTTCAAAAGTATTATAGGGATCTTTTAAAGTACAAAAGTACTGTGAATCACTGTTTAGGCCTTCTCCCCATCACTATGAAAGGGGGCGTGAGGATTTCATGATATTCGAAGGGGGGCGTCTGCTGAAAAAGGTTGGGAACTACTGGTCTATATTATGTTACGTTTGACTTGGACTTTGTTGAAAATGCTGTCAAACACTTGGTCTCCTGTGTAGGGCGAAAACAATAACAAGAGTCGTGTATTTTAATGTCTGACCTGTTATTAAACTTCTTCACTATTGCGTGTGTAGACTCTGAACCGCAAGTGGCCTCAAACCTTCTAGATGTAAATATTTCCTGTATAATTATAGTGCTGAAACGTGTGACGTTTATTTAAACCACATTTCCATTTAGTTATCCATTTCTTATATCCGTTTGTGTCTAATTTTGTATAATCTAGTTTGTTAATTTCAGTCAAGTGGATTTCGAACCTTAATCGTGTGTGTCTAGTTTTACTGAATAAGGGCTTAATTTGTTAAATTTTGAGCTTTTTTAGGCTCCTAAAACTGCAACTTTTAGTGCCTAAAAATTCGAAGTCTGATAATCACAAATCGCAAAATAAGTCTTATATTTATAGTGATGTGATTACCCCTTTAAACCTACGCAGTTATACCCCTTCCACCCCTGTGTGTGTATATATAGTATATCGTTATTAGCTGGTAAGGTATCCAACACTTGATTCGTAAACAGATGTTGGTCTAAATTCAGTTATTATTATTATTATTATTATTATTATTATTATTATTATTATTACTATTACTATTACTACCCACCGCTAAACCACGTTATTGTACCACTCCCTCGTCACGGCCAATATATTTCTTGTGTGGCTATTCCTTTCATATGACGCGTATTTGATGTTGACCAATAACGTTCAGTATTGCCTCGGATATAGACCAATCACGGTCGTTTATCTTATATTGCAATTTTATCGGTTAAAACGTCATTTCGTTCCTGCAGTAATGGCTTGGCTACCGGTACGTCATCCATCTCGAGTCCTTCAACTTTGAACTTATGTTTTAGTCAGTGCACAAGCAGATTGTGTCAAATTTCAGATAAATTATGTTCTTGAAAAAATGAGTCTTCATTTCATTTCGATTTTAAGTTAGTGCCTTCATTTTAAGGTTAAATCTTTTCTCATCGACCGAGTGAAGTAAATTTGGTTGTTACGCAGTCGCGACCAGTTGCGTTGTTAGATTTTCTTCTAATCCGGCATGAATGTTCCTTGAAGTCGTTAAAAACCAAGGCTTGTTAACTATAGAGGTTGGATATTCCGGCGAGTTTATAGGACAGGTGGCTGCGGCGAGCAGGCGGGATGTGTGACGTCACGCGTTTCCAACCCTGGCTATTCCCGGCGTTTAACTCAGTGTTGTAGGAATGCTCACACATGATTGAACTCTTTGTCGGATTGCTGTGAAATTTGTACAGAACTAATCTACACGTAACAACCCTACTGATGGTTAAAACAGAGCCTTAAAGAAGCTGATAGCCTACGAATGTTTTTATTTCATTTTATAAATATCGCCGATTAAACAATATTCATGGACTATGCGACAATTTTTTTTAATCTTGCGTCCCGAAAAATCTTCAAGCGAGAAAGTTTTAGTGAAATATTAGAATTTTATTATAAAAGATGTACCACCTTTATATCGTGAATGGTTTACGAGTAATTGAGTGGTAATAATTCCGGGCGCTTACGAAGTCTGAATGATCTGGCGCTTCGAGCACGGTTTACACTAGAGAGCATGGGGCCGTTGTCCATCTTTTTTTACGATAGAAATTAGTATATATGGATTTGAGTAGTACAGTATGGTCAGTATTATTTAATGTATGCATTTTGATTGATTATTGGTGTGTACAGTACTAATATTAGAGTATGAAATATTGTAGAGTATTAAATGTATTAATACTAGGAGGTGCCCGTGGCTTCGCCACGATAATTCTTTTAAAAATTAAAAATTAAGAGTATAATAATTATTAAAGCATTATATTTATTAACACTTGCACGCGAATCATTCATAAACTAAGCCATTAATAATTAATGAAACAGCTAAAATTCCTGCTTTAGAGTACATTCCACGACATGAAAGCGACCCCTGGGAAAACTATATCAGAATCGATTATGCAGTTCCAAAGAACCTGTGAACACATAATACGTATTGTTTCTCAGCTGTTTATTGACATGAATATGATGTGAATTTTATTTGATCAATTCAGTGTAATTTTCAGAAATTATATAATGTTTCAAGGGAAGGAATGGTTTGTCTGGATTATTATTATCAGCGATATTTCAAGAGATAAAACCATCAATATTTTACAGCTGTTGCTCCCGGCTTCGCCCGCCATTATTCATTGACTCCAGAATTTTAAGAAAATTACACTGGTAGATTATTAAAAATGTTTGTGGTTCAGAGCTATGAAAATTGTAAGTAAAAATAAAATTAGAATATTTGTTCATTGTGTTCATTTCACTTAGGCCTTATATAATAAAGAAACGGTTTTCCTTCCTAATTTTGTAGTCGTCTTGAAAGTTTACACTGCGCCGAGTATACCCGATGTCTCACGAAGCGGGCGAGCAAGCACGCTATTTAGGGCCGTTGAATTGTATAAGAGTAGATAGATTCTCCAAGTAGGCAGACTTGTATAGATTCACAGTGGTAGAAATCTGTTCTACAGGCCGCACCCATGGCTGAGTGGTTAGACCGCTCACCTTTTACCTTTGGGACCCGGGATCGAATCTCGGTGGATCCATGTGGAATTTATGGTGGAGAAAATGGGGTCGAGACAGGTTTTCTTGGGGTGCTCTTGTTTCCCCTACCATATATCATTCCACCGTTGTTCCATTCATCGTAGCATGTCCATTTAGTTGCAGTAAAGGATTACGGTATTATAAAACTGTTCTACTGAATCTGTATGTGAATGTGCAAATCAAGTGCTTACTTCATGTTGGAATATGGTTTTTAAATCAATGGTAAGGTAAAACTTAATGTGAGTAATTTTCTATTCTAAAAATATCACTGTCAAATGGTGAATGTTTTGACGGTACATGCTGTATTATAATGTATAGCAATTTTATATAAACCAATTATAACTCCATCAGCATCGTGAAAATTTGTGGAAAGATAGGATGTGATTAACATTTTGCAACAATTGGTTAGAAAATTAGTAATTCCGGGGTGAGCGGGCAAAGAGAGTTAAGCCCACCATCCTAAAAAAATCGAGAGGTGTCCATAGAGTTATAGATAAACATGTTCTCTACATTTGTGTTAAGTCCAATAAGTCATATTCAAAATCATACGGTAGTTATGGAAGTGTGCCTCATGGGTTTATCCATCTCTAAAGCTCTGTTGGGCTGGTATAGTGTATTAAGTCACTGTAATTCTCAGTAACAAGAAAGTGGACTTAACTCTCTTTGCCCGCGCACCCGGAATTTGGATTCCTCGATGCATGGTCGGCTTAAAATGTAGATAAATCTGGTTACGACTGATCAGACGAAGATTACAAACCCTGTAGGCAAGGCTACATTCAGCCCTTATAATGACAGAGTGGAAGATGTTACACCTGAACAGAATGTAATAAAATGTTGTTCTTCTCTCGCCAGTGTGCAGTGTTTCTTGTGGAGTGGGCTAGGGTTAGTGGGGCTGTGGACAGTCCGTGACTTGTGGCGATATTGTCCTCGGATTCTCATTAATATTGCACTTGTCCCGGCCTATCCAAGGCTTCACGTCGTACTGGATAGTATTCTTCCACTCCATATGTTCAACATTATGTTCCATATGCATTAGGCTATTTCCAGTGTTTCCCACCCCTCACCCCAAAATGTAACAAATAATCCCTTCTTAGGAAATCCTATTACCAGAGCAACCCATATTATGCTTTATTTTTATAACGTATTTCTTCATACAAATACACTTCAGTATTTAAATGAATTTGTTTTTCTAATAGTAAAGTATGTTTGTAATACAAAAATAATAAGTTATACAAGAACTCACTACAATCAGAAAACAATATTAAAGAATGAAAATGTAGTCATCTTTGTCACACTCAGTCTCTGTACCATACTCTTGAGGTTGGTTAACTGCAAGTTTTAGGTGAATGGTTTGATGATTTCTTCCATAATATATTACATTTGAACCTTCCATAAACTGCCATATTTTAATTTTAGCATTGGTATATATGCTGAAGTGAACCATGTCCATATGAAATCCATGTTTAAAAGTTTCCGCATGCTTTTGTACAGTTGACTTATTTTCAAAATTAATGTATTCCGGGCATAAGGTACATAAAAGTTTCCCCTCTTCAACCACAAAATAACGTGTACGAAACTCAGGAACCCTTTGAATTTCATTTACAGCAATGTGTGTCATGCTGGTCTTCAATAGATGTGGCATGCTCTTGCAGTCTACTTAAACCCACATAAAAACACCGCTAATAACAAATCTTAATTTAGGATTAAGTAAGTCTACAGATAAGCATTTGCTATCTTAACCTCTCAATCCATGAAATACTAAATTTGTCCCATTCCTTGTGAAGTATCTCAAGTACAACGTCAAATCACTGGCATGGTACGCTTCAGTTCAATTTGAAATCACTGATTTTAGTTCTTCAAAACATATTCAGAAGTCCACAAGGAAGAAGAAGAGTTGGACGTCCAAAAACACGCCGAATGCAAAGAAACAGTCAACCTGTGTAGAGCAGCTCAGGTCGTGATTGGTGCATTTTGTGCTGTGACCAATCAAATTGCACTTGTCCCGGCCTGCATTGCTCGTCTTATCTTCAAGATGGTAGCCCAGCGGTTTGAATGTCACATTTAACATTGTATTGGCCTAGTGCACCAACCATGATTGGTGTAATCTATGATTAGGGAAAGTAATGGAGCATCAACCTCGATTAGTGTCGAAATCGCCGATTACCGTTGATTAAACTTAAACAGTCAAAATCGGGCGGTTACCAGTGACGCCAAATTATATGGGCCCGTGGGGCTTAAGCCCACCTAGTAATACAATTATAATTATTTATTGCTATTTACTACAAAAATCGCATTTCGATGATGAATCGCTGTAAAACGAAAATCAGGCTATTGTTGCCATACATGGGAGATCTCCTCTTGTTCCATTTCATTCGCGATCATTTGAAATCGTTACTGAAATCATTAAATTTTTACGTTTTGCTCTGTCAATGCAGTTTCAGCAGCCACCGCTGAAAGATCTTTTACGCTTTGAAAAGGGCTCAAATATTTTCGTGTTTAGAAAAGACTTAACACAATGGTGTTATATATATAGCCTATATGTGTGTGTGTGTAAGGATAAGTTAGATTTAGAATTTTAACAATGCTTATGATTAAGAAAATCACAGGAGGACATTTAATGGATAAGGCAAGGAATTATGGTATAAGACAAGAATATGGAGAGCAAGACAGTTTTTGCTTAAAAAGAAGGAAGTCAAATAGAATGAATGTGGTAGAAAGAATGAATTAAGATGGATGCAAAGGACAATAAACTAGAGGGAGGAAGGAGCTCGGATCATCCATGAAAAAAGACTGTGATTAGGGAGAACAGACTATTGGTCTAAAGTAGCGGCTCGTGGCTCAAAACGAAAGTGTGCTGCAAATACTATTTCATACAGCAAACTTAAAATATTTTTAAAAATTATTAGTAGGCCTATCTACACTGCTCGTCTCTTAATCCATCTCTGGGAACCTCACGCGTTTTTCTCTGCCCTAATTATTTATTTGATAATTTCTCTCGTCTCGTCGAACGTTGTGTGAGTTGTGTGACGAGAGAAAATAGCAAAAATAAAAATAAAAATTATTAATAATAACAATAATAATAATGATAATAATAATAATAACAATAATAATAATAATAATAATAATAATAGGGTACGGAAAATCGCGTGAGAGTTCCCCGAAATGGAATAAGAGACGGGAAAATAGTATTTTTAATGATCGAGGTAGAGGAAGTCGCTTAGTGTTCCCAGTGCGATAGAATACTTAATCGGGTTTGTGGAATCCGGGTTTTTCTGAAACTAACACATTCGAATTTGGCGGTGAATATGAAAAGCATTGCTTACTCGCTACACCACGGCCCCCTACCGTCAGATGGTGGAAGATCTTACATAACTAACAGCGCGCCCGCCGGTGAGACGTGAACCTCCCTCAGAATCTCACTCTGGGCTGCCCGCTGCCGCAGCACATTCTGCAGGTTAAAAATCCCATATACGCCATGCAGTCAAGGTTGAGCATGACGTCACAGTCCTACGAAAGATGTGCTGTTCACAGAATAGCATCATGGTGCCGGAAAGGTAGTATTCACATTACCGACTCTTGACTCCCAAGCTACGAGCTAAGAAATTCTCGCGTGGATGCGCCAAGTCCAAAATCTACGCAAAAGAAAATATAATATTGCGTTTGAAAATAACATTATACGACGAGCAGAAAACAAGCTGTGTGCTGCAGCACTGCAGCACATAGGAGAAACCGCCACTGGTCTAACGAAAGGTGAAAAAAATTATGAAGATAGTAAAGAGTTTATTGGGGAACTTTAAATCTTACTTATCCTGCAACACGCCTCCTATATAATGTTGAGTCCATGTGTGATTTAGTTTAATTTAGTTATTTTAGTGATTACCAAACCAAAAATTACAATAGGCTATGATTCTCTAGCCCACCCAATGTTTTTAATAAGTTGGTGCCACTGGTCACAAATGAGAACGTGAAATGCTGATAAAATGGCTGCCATAGACGAAAGTAGTTTTCATGTGTCCATTAAACACATGTATAGAAATTGAAGTGATTCAAGTGTACTTAGACATAAATTGAACAGTATATTGTATTTACTACTGTAGTTCATTTCTTGAGAAATTAATGTCAAATTTATTAAAATAAAATGTTAGGTCCGCGAACCAGAGGTTGGAAAACGCTAAGTACTGTATATAAGTTATATATATATATATCTGTCCTATATCCCCGGTGTCGGGGCGAAGGGCCTCCAATTGGAGGTTTCTGATACCTGTGTGAATTTTTGTTAGGCTTATTTTCCGAGAGAGGGCAGAGGAACAGGTGGTAAGCCCATCGCCTCACAACCCCCCAGGAAACTAAGGTATTACTTGGACGTGAAAGGCCGGGAAATTTTGTCCAGAGGCTCTAATTTAGGCTTGGAGTTCTTTAACGTGCCGTAAATCTACGACACGGGCCCCCCAGCTTAAAGTCCCTCCCGGAGGACTCCGTGCCCGGATTTTTACGTCCGGAAAAATCCTTGATCCCGCGACCTGCGGATCTTGTGGCGGCACGCTACCCCTAGACCACCGCGGCCGACAAGTACTGTATATACTGTATAAAAATGTTAGCTGTAAGAATTCTGTAATCTTTGTAAAATGACTGTTAAACACTGAACTCTGTAAATAATAAGTATTAACTAGGCCTAATCAACTTTCGTGTTTCATTTCCATTGCCCGGTTAACTAAATTATAAATGTCTACTTAGATTTATTGCATGCAACTGAAACTGATCATAATATGATTTGGGAGATGTCAACAAATATTTCCACACAAATACAAACTTACTTATTCCTGGGCATTATGGTCCTTTTGAGAACCTAGCCTCCTTCATAATACAAGGTGCGGCAACACAACTTCCTTTTTTGAAATGCGCGCCATTGAGGCTGTAGGGGTCGTAGCGGGTCGGAAGTGGCCTCATTTGACTGGCGTGGTTCTAAAGTTTAGTTCCATGTCAGTCGCCATCATGCGTTGGAACAGTGAGGAGCGTGCCTTTGCCGTCAAGGCCTACTTTTCAAACGGATGTTCTGTGGTCACAACCTAGCGCGCCTTCCGAAATCGCTTTAATGTAGCCCCCTTGGGCCCTGTCCCGGACCGGAAATCAATTGTTACATGGGACACTACGTTCAGGCAAACCGCGAGTGTGACAAAACGAAGAACTGGAGTCCCACGGCCCATCAGATCACTTGAGAACATTGAGGCAGTGAGAGCTTCAATCTTGCTATCCCCACGGCGTTCTGCGCGCAAACATACCTCCGATATGTGAACATGTTGAGGGATTTTTTCTTCCACAACTTGATGAATTGGACCTAGGGGACATTTGGTTCCAACAGGACGTAGCAACGGCTCACACTTCAAAGGCATCGATGACAGTTTGAGGGAACACTTCCTGGAGCGCCTCATCTCAAGCGAGTGGACTGCCCACTCCCAAGATTTGGCACCATTCGATTTTTTTTGTGGGGTTATTTGAAATCCCGCGTTTATGTCAACCGTCCAAGGACCCTAGAAGACCTGAAGGCCAACATCCGGGCAGAAATTGCTAACATACCCGCTGCTATGCTATGACAAACGCCAGAAATCGGCTTATTTAGTGTATGGACAATGGGGGGCGTCACCTACCTAATATGATTTTCAAAACTATGTAAAACAAAACTCTAGATATGTACCTACATTATAAAAAAATAAAAAAAATTCTGTTCCCTAAAATGGGGTTCAATCCGATTTGGAAAAAGAGGAAGTTATGTTGCCGCACCCTGTAGTTGCCCAATCACTTGTGTCTTCCGCCTTTTTTTCTCCACTTCTTTACTTTCCAATTTTCGTATGTCACTTCCCATTTCATCTATCCATCTTGATCTAGGCCATCGTTTAAACCTTATTCCTTCCATTTTACTATAAATACAAAGCAAACATAAAATGTAAGATAAATAAAATAAGTAAATAAAATAGTTACAAATATATTGAAAAAACGCAGATCACATGTATAAGCTTAACTGGCCATTATAAGTATATAAAATACTCGAAAATACCGGTATACTCGAAAATTCCCAAAACTGCAATAGTTCGAGAAATTACAGAAGAAGGTCTAACAAAATGGCAGGCGGATTGGTCCAACACGACTAAGGGAGCTACATGTAGGGCCTTCTTCCCATCAGTTCGTCAGAGAATCAGACAAAGGATCATAATGACAGCACCAATCGCAGCAATAGTTACTGGACATGGAATAACCAAATCCTACCTGAAGAGATTCCACATAATGAATGATGACACGTGCTCCTGTCTCCAAGAGGCCCAAACTGTAGACCACCTATTATACAGATGCAGTAAACTCCAACAACAGAGAGACAATTGAAAAAAGCATATTGCAATCAAACACGGGCAATGGCCGGTTCCTCCAGATCAACTCATTGTGAAACACTATACATAATTTAAACGCTTTATACACGCAATAGACTTCAGTTCATTATAGTTAATAATAATACACGTTTAGATAACACAGCTGTACAATGATAGAATTTTATAAGAAAATTGTAATTTATTAGAATTTGCTCAGAAACTATTAATTTAATGATTTAATGTATCTAACACTGTAGATACTTGTATATACTTAATTTTTTTAATGAGACATAGCATGTAGTATTGCAGCTCTTAAGCAATGGAACATGCTGTATTAATTCAATAAAAAAAAGTATATAAAATACTGTAACGTGAGAAGGGGACAGTAAATGTTAAACAAACAAAAAAAGAAGAAATGATTCAAACTACTCATGGATATTATCTAAAATTTGAGAACAATAACACTGGAAAAATAATTAAATAAATAGAAATAAGCATTGATGTCTTAATAAGAAGAGAAATGACGTAATAATAATTATTTCATTGATACTTTGAAATGTTCGGTTTCTAAATTTTTAATATGCTTTGGCAATATATAACATAATTTAATACCTAACTCATTAAAGATATGTTTGGTCAAGATATTTCTATATAAATTGAACTTTAAACTATCCACATATACTCATGTGTTGCATTATACAGCTAAAGCATGTCCATATTATCCTTAATACAATACAATTAAATCACAATTGGCTTTTTTTTTAAATTCAAGTCTAACATTGTGCTTTACTTCCATATTGCGCGTTATTCCGAAATACTTTTTTTTAAAAAAGGTATTAATGTTCTCTTTACAATTCGGGTAATTACCCCAAACATTATGAAGTTTAAGTAGTAACAATGCTTGCTACAACACAACAAAGATAACCATTTCACATAACTAAAACATACAGATGTGCATAGCTTAGCAACGGAAATGTAAATTTTATGACGGAGGTCGATGCCGTGATTCCGAGGGAAGGAAAACATGACTGCAGCGAATGGATGAGGATGTACGATAATAACAGGCAAGCAAGTGTAATAATTGTGATTTTCTTTCATTTAGAATCGTTTATCAGATGCCACTATAATACACTTGTGACCACAGGTTGTCCAAGTTTAAGAAAACAGTGCATGTTATATGAGCTACCCACATTTCGCTGGCTTTCTGTGCCCAAGATTGCGGGTTCGATCCCGGCCCAGGTCGATGTCAATTATGTGTACATAAATGAGACAGACCCATTTCTGTAGATTTAAGACATATAAAAGAACTCCTACGGAACAAAATTTAAGCATACCAGTGACAGTCAGAGGCACATATTGCGGTACATCCTTCGTCTTGAAATGACCACAAAATCAATCAACCCTTTCGAAATGGAAAGTTTCCCTGATTATGCGTACATCATTTAATATAACTTACGTGATAAACTATTTTTAAAATGTCAAAATTCTATGTATAATAACTAGGGCCCGGGGGTTTAGCCACAAAAACATTACATCAGGTTAGTGGTGACTGGGATATTGCAGTATGTAAACACGAGGGAAGGGGTGACTCGCTTTCAGTGGCGCACTTTAATACGAACATTCAAGTTCAAGGGCAGTGTAGCTAGTCTAGTGAAATGATAGAAACAGCGTCATAGAATAGTTTGCACATTTAATCGTAAATCACAGAAACAAAATATATTTTCTAGTAAAATGAACATAAATATACACAACCAATGCTTTAATATTTGTTAACAGTATTCACAGTGAAAATTAAAAGGCAATTTATATGTCTGTGCATACGCTTTGTTGCAGTGAATGGCAATATACATTTTGAAGTTTTCAAAAGAAAAATATCTTCTACTTTCCTCCAAAGAAGATCTTTAATGGTAAAAACTTCTCTCTACGTTTCATGACGTGACGGGGGGATGAGATATTAGTGTTTCCCTTGAGTGGGTACACATCATGGTCTTCTGTAGAACCTTCCAGTGCACCTTGAAAGGTAAAAACAGTAGAAAAATCCTGCATTTTTCTGGAGAATTTTTATTTTTATTTCTGCTGCACCTGTAGAAGTATTCCATCTTCAGGTTGACTCTTACCGTTGAATAATTCCTCCACGAGTCTGTTCGCTTGTGCCATTTACATATTTTGTCTCTCTAGAAGAGTGATACATCTAGACAGTTGCCGAAATTATTTGCAATGAACTTGATATTACTTAATAGCTTTTCTAAACAAAGGCTAAACATTTTCTGGAGCAGCACCCCCACTCATTTTAGCTATGATCCGCCACTGGTTGTCAAGAACGCACAACGCACAACACACAACGACGTCAACAGAACACTAAACTGCCACATGCAGTGCAAGTTGTTTACTAACTCAGAAAGCTTTCTATGCCTTGTGCACCACTAACTTGACGAATTACTGGCTAAACCCCCGGGCCCTAATAATAACTATTAGAATTACACACACACATATATATATATAATATTAAAAATTAGTAACCAACACATTAGCTCAATGCCTGGAACGGCCTACTTTGTTTTCACTGCTTCCGTAAAGCGTTTTCCTGTTTTCTTAACTCTGGATGATCTAAAGAAATGTACAGTCCTTTTAATCTGTTAAGTGTGTTAGTGAATTCCATTCTTTTCCAGTAAGCAATGTTGTTTAGGAAAAAAAATATTATGTCTGTATGTGACAAAACAAACAACGATTTGTGAATCAGCTGATCAGTAATTCAACCACCATTCCTGCCCGACAGCTCTTTCCCTCACGAAAAGAGGAGGAATGTTAAGTATTTACTCATTAGACCATTTTGCTCCATGTCACTTCATCCCTTGAGGAGATGTGGCCTACAGCTAGTCATCTATTTCGTGTTTTACTTTCATTGGCAAGTGAACTACATTGTAAATGTCCACCTTAGATTTATTGCGTCCAACATGTCACAATATCATACGAGACCTGTCAATACACAAATACAAATCAAACATAAAATAACAAAAAATCTTTTGTGAAACACATAACTTAAACTGCCCAAATAAAAATTTTGCCTCTTAATCTAATATACGTATTATTATGTATGGCATTATCTTAAGGTAAATTGGTTATAAAAATGAAGAGAATGTTGTTACCACATCGCATCCCGAAGAATACACAATCTATATGAAACCTGATTAATGCACTCATTTCGATCAATTTCTTTACCGTACGCATGGGAAATACTCGTACATTTTCTCACTGCACATTCCGATGTAGGATAAGAGGCCATATTATAATGAGCGCGTATTCAGTTGTTTCAACCTGATCAGGGTGTCTACAGGTCAAGAAAGTCAAGAAAAAGTCCAGAAATCGAACACTAGGCCAAGAATGTCAAGAAAAGTCAAGAAATGGCACAGTAGGTCAAGAATTTGTAAAGAAGTAAAGTAAAGAAGAGAAACTTTTTTGCAGTCTCCTTTGATGAGAGCTTAAATAAAGTGGCTCAAAGATGTCAGATGGATTTTTGTGATTACGTTTTGGGATGAACAATCAAACACAGTGTCAACTAGGTACTTGACGTCAGAATTTCCTTGTCATGCTACAGCAGATGACTGGTGGATACTTTTACCAGGGGTATTTCAAGGCTGGGGTTGTCACTTGAGAGTGTTATGCAAGTTGCAATGGACGGTTCCAATGTGAACCTAAAATTTTTGCTTGATTTGATGGAACACCTCAACATTGAAGCAGATGACCCAGACCAGCCAGAAATTTTTGACGTGGGAACATGTTCTTTGCATATTGTACAAGGAGGCTACAAAATTGCTCATAACAAGATTGGGTGGTCAGTTCATGAGTTTCTTCATTCTCTTTTTTTATCTGTTCAATGATTATCCTTCCGCACAAGCAGATTACAAACACTTTTCTGGTTCCATAACATTTGCTTTCAAGTTTTGTGCAATCAGGTGGCTGGAAAACTCAAAAGCCATTCCTAGGAAGTATGTGAGTGTTGTCCGAAAAAAGCCTCCTCAAACTAAGAACTTCGAAAATGTACAAGAGTTTCTGAGGGATCAGCTATTTTTTACCCTAAAATGCTGTAGTACTTGGTCAAGAAAATTTGTAAAATAGTCAAGAAAAGTGAAGAAAAGGTCAAGAAATTTGGATTCTCAAAACTTGTAGACACCCTGACTGATGCAAAGCTTTATTGTTCACCAGGCATGACATTCTTTGTGTGAACGATACATGGCTTATAACTACCCTCCAAAGAATTTTTATGGAAAAAAAATGTTTCAAATAAAAATTTTAGCACTTGCTATAAGCACTTCACATACAAAGTTTAAACAAAATCGTTGGAGCCATGTCGATAAAACAACATTTCTTCTTGTAAAGTGGCGTTAAAAGTAAGAGAATGTCGTCATCAATCTTCTTCAGGGTTGGAAAAACATGTTTTTTTATAAAGAACAAAAAAAAGTGTTTTTTTTTTTGTTTAAAACGTTTTTTTATGTGAACAACAATGTTGGTTGTTTTAAACGTGTTTTTTAAAACGTTTTTTATGTTTACAACAATGTTATTTGTTTAAAAATAGTTTAAATTGTTCATTTTGTTTAAAACAACCATTTTAATGTATAGGGCCTACTATATACATATATATATAAAATGTTTTAAACAAACTTAAAAAAAACACAAGCACTTGTTTTAAACATGTTTTAAACACTTGTTTTAAACGTTTTGTTTTAAATATTCCAACCCTGATCTTCTTGTCACATCCCCAGAAGATACCTAACCCAAATACAAAATTTTGTTTTCGTACAATTTTATTTGTTCTGGAGCTAGGTTGATCACAAGACACATAAGACATGTTTTTAAAAACAGAAATATTAAAATTTCGCGGACTTCCTCTGGGTTTTGAAATAAAAATAAATAAAAAAATACTTTGAGTTTACTCCTTAATGTGAACAGTGAAGCTGCTTTTGATTAATTAGCTCTGCAATGTCAGGTTTAATGTCAGATAATTTCAATATTAAGTCACTTTCAACTTCATGTTTATTTCTCAACTTTGATTTCAATTACGTGAGGTGGGAGAGTGCTGTTTCACATAGATAAGTAGTGGGGAACACAGTAACTGTTAAGCACTTCAAAATTACGGGATATCCTATTTCTTCTTAAACCGCCTGCGGACCCCCTGAAACACCACGGCGGACCCCACTTTGGGAACCACTGATCTAGAGTAATTGTGAGGGGTTAGTTCTCTTGCTGTCACCTGTGTAGTGATGAAACTAAATACTGTTGAAATTTTATTTGTTATTTACTGCCATGTCTATTTGAATGTTACAACTACCAGCGTATTCCTGAGCTAAGTTTCTATGAATGAGAGACTGGCTCGTATACAGTGGCGTACTAAGGGGGGTGCGAACGGGGCGGCCGCACCGGGCGCCGTAAAGAAGGGGGCGCCAAAATTAAAAAAACATTTTTTTAGTTTAAGAAAAAATAATTTTTCAGGCAAAATATAAGGTTTTATTGGTCAAATTTTCTTTATTACTTTATTAAATACTGCAGTAATGTTATTTAGAAATGGAATAAACGTTTCGTTTTAAACTATTAATAATGGAAATCGACAATACGCCGAGCACACAGGAAAAGTATACGGTGTAATTTAGCAATTTTATATATTCTTTAAACTCTGTTTAAATTAAATTCATTGAACCTTAAACCTTAGTGTTAGGGGCGACTACCATCTAATTAGCTCTGGGCGCCAAGTAGCCTTGGTACGCCACTGCTCGTATAGTAGAGTTTTCGTTGCATACCAAGGCGGCTTCAAAGTAATAAACCATTAAGTCAGTGTTTCTTTATGTTAATTGATCTGACCAAGTCGGGCTTGTTTTCCGCTTCCAAAACATAAGCAATGTTGCAATATTCTCTCATTGTTATCACTGACCTCAGTTCTTCCCTCGCTTTAATCAATTCACATGTGTTATTGTTTACCATAGGCTAACTATTTCTATCCACGCGGAGTAGACAAGTAGCTGTCAGCCGTCACAAGACATTCTTAGATTTTGATTGGCTGAGGTAACTAGTTGATTGATGCGGTAAAAATAAAGAGCATGGGGTGAGCTGTCGGCAGACTTTCCCTCCTGACGAAAGGAAGCCACCTGGGTATGTAACGAAAAACTCTATTATAACTATTTTGACGCCAGATGTCACCACAGAGTAACACGTCATCAGATGGCTACATAAGTCTCTACTCTCTGCCACATGGTATAAGCTGTGACCAAATACTATAGAGGACAATACCGGACACTTACTGCTTTGACAATGGAAAAATGGGGGACAGATTTTGCAGCATTCCTGGTGGCACAACCTGCAAACTTGGGGGCAAATTAAAATATTCAAAACATATAAACTGCAATGTTTTAATGTTTCACCAAACACTGTTTAAGTAATTGTGGAGTGTCCGTGGGAAACGATATAAGTGCCAGAGAAATTTTTTTTTTTTTTTTTTTTATGGAAATTGGTGTATTTGCCTTTGTCAACAACCCAGTAAAGGATGTAAAAATTGTTCATTAGATGGCACCTAATCAACGCTTTTTATATCCTTTACTGGGTTGTTAACAATGGCACATACACCAATTACCACGAAAAAACAAACAATAAATTTTTTTGGCACTTATATCGTTTCCCACGGCCACTCCTCATTATCATAATAAAAATATGAGGAAACAAAACACAGAACCTCGGAATTTTTTCTGGACCATAGATGGATAGAAAAATCATAACCCTTATACATAACATGCCGAGGTTTGCTACTTCGGCTCCTCTAATAGAAATTGAAAGATATCTTTGTATCTAATTACTCCATCTGTATTCAGTAGTAACAGGTTGGGCCGCTAGATGGTGATCAAAATATTGTCCCTCGATATGTCGCAAAGTGTCCTGTATTGTCCTCTATAGTATTTTCTGTGACTTGCTATAATGATTGTATTATTGCAGGGGTGCCCACATCCTTAGCTTCATGACTCACCCCCTCCAGTATCATGAAATGTATCCTCCAACACCATGAAAAGTAACCCCCCACAACAACAGTTTGCCTACTCTGAAACTTCTTCCCAAGGGAAATATATTGTTGTATTTGTAATAAAAACTGTCAATCAAAAATAATGTTTAATGAGTCTGCTTTACATGATAAATAATTGATAATAGTTCTACAGCATATTTTATTCATTTCTAAAGAATTAGAACAGATTTCATTACCTCTTGAAGTTTAAAATTGACAGTTTTTATTTTTAACTTACAAAATCCTAATTGTGCAAAAAATTAAACATTACTCAGCAATTTCAATCACTCTCGGCGTCTTAGCCCCCCTCTGTGGGCACTCCAATAATTCAATAAAGTGTAAACACAACACTTTGGGGAACTCAAAATGTTGAATACTTCTACGGGTAAGCTAAGACACGCAAGACTTAGAATGGAACTTTATTTTTGTTTTTAACCGAAAATCTGTTTGCCAAATACAGCATAGGATAATACATTAATAGTGTATAAACACCTCTAAGATTGAATTCACAAATTTGATCTTAACATGTCGATCTCGCAGCCAAATACAACACAGAATAAGCCTAAAAAAGTAAAGATCGCCCTCTAGGGTTGAGGCCATATTTGCTATTAATAAGCCATAATGGTGGCCGTATACAACTTAAGATAATGCTTAGAATGGAAAGTTTGTTTTTGTTTTTAACACGAAAATCTGTTTGCCAAATACAGCATAGGATAAGACATTAATAGTGTATTAACACCTCTAAGATTGAATTCACAAATTTGATCTTAACATGTCGATCTGGGAGCCAAATACAACATAGAATAAGCCTATAAAAGTAAAGATCACCCTCTAGGGTTGAGGCCATATTTGCTATTAATAAGCCATTATCTTGGCCATATACAACTTAGGTTAACGCTTAGAATGGAACTTTATTTTTGTTTTTAACCGGAAATCTGTTTGCCAAATACAGCGTAGGATAAGACATTAATAGTGTATTAACACCTCTAAGATTGAATTCACAAATTTGATCTTAACATGTCGATCTGGCAGCCAAATACAACATAGAATAAGCCTATAAAAGTAAAGATCACCCTCCAGGGTTGAGGCCATATTTGCTATTAATAAGCCATTATGGTGGCCGTATACAACTTAGGATAATACTTAGAATGGAACTTAATTTTTGCTTTAACACGAAAATCTGTTTGCCAAATACAGCATAGGATAAGACATTAATAGTGTATTAACACCTCTAAGATTGAATTCACAAATTTGATCTTAAAATGTCGATCTGGCTGCCAAATACAACATAGAATAAGCCTATAAAAGTAAAGATCACCCTCCAGGGTTGAGGCCATATTTGCTATTAATAAGCCATTATGGTGGCCGTATAATTTATTTTTGTTTTTAACACGAAAATCTGTTTGCCAAATACAGCATAGGATAAGACATTAATAGTGTATTAACACCTCTAAGATTGAATTCACAAATTTGATCTTAACATGTCGATCTGGCAGGCAAATACAACATAGAATAAGCCTAAAAAAGTAAAGATCACCTTCTAGGGTTCAGGCCATATTTGCTATTAATAAGCCATAATGGTGGCCGTATATAACTTAGGATAATGCTTAGAATGGAACTTTGTTTTTGTTTTTAACACGAAAATCTGTTTGCCAAATACAGCATAGGATAAGACATTAATAGTGTATTAACACCTCTAAGATTGAATTCACAAACTTGATCTTAACATGTCGATCTAGGAGCCAAATACAACATAGAATAAGCCTATAAAAGTAAAGATCACCCTCCAGGGTTGAGGCCATATTTGCTATTAATAAGCCATTATGGTGGCCGTATACAACTTAGGATAATACTTAGAATGGAACTTTATTTTACTTTTTAACCGAAAATCTGTTTGCCAAATACAGCGTAGGATAAGACATTAATAGTGTATTAACACCTCTAAGATTGAATTCACAAATTTGATTTTAACATGTCGATCTGGCAGCCAAATACAACATAGAATAAGCCTATAAAAGTAAAGATCACCACCTAGGGTTGAGGCCATATTTGCTATTAATAAGTCATTATGGTGGCCGTATACAACTTATGTTAATACTTAGAATGGAACATAATTTTTGCTTTAACACGAAAATCTGTTTGCCAAATACAGCATAGGATAAGACATTAATAGTGTATTAACACCTCTAAGATTGAATTCACAAATTTGATCTTAACATGTCGACCTGGAAGCCAAATACAACATAGAATAAGCCTATAAAAGTAAAGTTCACCCTCCAGTGTTGAGGCCATATTTGCTATTAATAAGCCATTGTGGTGGCCGTATACAACTTAGGATAATACTTAGGACGGAACTTTAATCTTTGTTTTTAACCGAAAATCTTGCCAAATACAGCATAGGATAAGACATTAATACTGTATTAACACCTCTAAGATTGAATTCACAAATTTGATCTTAACATGTTGATCTGGGAGGCAAATACAACATAGAATATGCCTAAAAAAGTAAAGATCACCCTCTAGGGTTGAGGCCATATTTGATATTAATAAGCCATAATGGTGGCCGTATACACCTTAGGATAATGCTTAGAATGGTACTTTGTTTTTGTTTTTAACACGAAAATCTGTTTGACAAATACAGCATAGGATAAGACATTAATAGTGTATTAACACCTCTAAGATTGAATTCACAAACTTGATCTTAACATGTCGATCTGGGAGCCAAATACAACATAGAATAAGCCTATAAAAGTAAAGATCACCCTCCAGGGTTGAGGCCATATTTGCTATTAATAAACCATTATGGTGGCCGTATACAACTTAGGATAATACTTAGAATGGAACTTTATTTTACTTTTTAACCGAAAATCTGTTTGCCAAATACAGCATAGGATAAGACATTAATAGTGTATTAACATCTCTAAGATTGAAATCTAAAATTTGATCTTAAAAAGTTGATCTGGAACCCAAATACAACATATAATAAGCCTATAAAAGTAAAGATCACCATCTAGGGTTGAGGCCATATTTGCTATTAATAAGTCATTATGGTGGCCGTATACAACATATGATAATACTTAGAATGGAACTTAATTTTTGCTTTAACACGAAAATCTGTTTGCCAAATACAGCATAGGATAAGACATTAATCGTGTATTAACACCTTTAAGATTGAATTAACAAATTTGATCTTAACATGTCGATCTGGAACCCAAATACAAGATAGAATAAGCCTATAAAAGTAAAGATCACCATCTAGGGTTGAGGCCATATTTGCTATTAACAAGTCATTATGGTGGCCGTATACAACATATGATAATACTTAGAATGGAACTTAATTTTTGGTTTAACACGAAAATCTGTTTGCCAAATACAGCATAGGATTAGACATTAATAGTGTATTACACCTCTAAGATTGAATTCACAAATTTGATCTTAACATGTCGATCTGGCAGCCAAATGCAACATAGAATAAGCCTATAAAAGTAAAGATCACCACCTAGGGTTGAGGCCATATTTGCTATTAATAAGTCATTATGGTGGCCGTATACAACTTATGATAATACTTAGAATGGAACATAATTTTTGCTTTAACACGAAAATCTGTTTGCCAAATACAGCATAGGATAAGACATTAATAGTGTATTAACACCTCTAAGATTGAATTCACAAATTTGATCTTAACATGTCGACCTGGAAGCCAAATACAACATAGAATAAGCCTATAAAAGTAAAGATCACCCTCCAGTGTTGAGGCCATATTTGCTATTAATAAGCCATTATGGTGGCCGTATACAACTTAGGATAATACTTAGAATGGAACTTTAATCTTTGTTTTTAACAGAAAATCTTGCCAAATACAGCATAGGATAAGACATTAATACTGTATTAACACCTCTAAGATTGAATTCACAAATTTGATCTTAACATGTTGATCTGGGAGGCAAATACAACACAGAATATCCCTAAAAAAGTAAAGATCACCCTCTAGGGTTGAGGCCATATTTGATATTAATAAGCCATAATGATGGCCGTATACAACTTAGGATAATGCTTAGAATGGTACTTTGTTTTTGTTTTTGTT
Source organism: Ectobius pallidus (assembly GCA_964059195.1). Lineage (NCBI taxonomy): Eukaryota > Metazoa > Arthropoda > Insecta > Blattodea > Ectobiidae > Ectobius > Ectobius pallidus. The sequence continues at coordinate 177,176,135 of CAXKWD010000004.1, read as the reverse complement.
TTTAACACGAAAATCTGTTTGACAAATACAGCATAGGATAAGACATTGGATAAGACATTAATAGTGTATTAACACCTCTAAGATTGAATTCACAAACTTGATCTTAACATGTCGATCTGGGAGCCAAATACAACATAGAATAAGCCTATAAAAGTAAAGATCACCCTCCAGGGTTGAGGCCATATTTGCTATTAATAAACCATTATGGTGGCCGTATACTACAACTTAGGATAATACTTAGAATGGAACTTTATTTTACTTTTTAACCGAAAATCTGTTTGCCAAATACAACATAGGATAAGACATTAATAGTGTATTAACATCTCTAAGATTGAAATCTAAAATTTGATCTTAAAAAGTCGATCTGGAACCCAAATACAACATATAATAAGCCTATAAAAGTAAAGATCACCATCTAGGGTTGAGGCCATATTTGCTATTAATAAGTCATTATGGTGGCCGTATACAACATATGATAATACTTAGAATGGAACTTAATTTTTCCTTTAACACGAAAATCTGTTTGCCAAATACAGCATAGGATAAGACATTAATCGTGTATTAACACCTCTTATATTGAATTAACAAATTTGATCTTAACATGTCGATCTGGCAGCCAAATACAATATAGAATAAGGCTATAAAAGTAAAGATCACCATCTAGGGTTGAGGCCATATTTGCTATTAATAAGTCATTATGGTGGCCGTATACAACATATGATAATACTTAGAATGGAACATAAGTTTTGCTTTAACACGAAAATCTGTTTGCCAAATACAGCATAGGATAAGACATTAATAGTGTATTAACACCTCTAAGATTGAATTCACAAATTTGATCTTAACATGTCGACCTGGGAGCCAAATACAACATAGAATAAGCCTATAAAGGTAAAGATCACCCTCCAGGGTTGAGGCCATATTTGCTATTAATAAGCCATTATGGTGGCCGTATACTTTAGTCTTGTTTTTAACACGAAAATCTGTTTGCCAAATACAGCATAGGATAAGACATTAATAGTGTATTAACACCTCTAAGATTGAATTCACACATTTGATCTTAACGTGTCGATCTGGGAGCCAAATACAACATAAAATAAGCCTATAAAAGTAAAGATCACCATCTAGGGTTGAGGCCATATTTGCTATTAATAAGTCATTATGGTGGCCGTATACAACATATGATAATACTTAGAATGGAACTTAATTTTTGCTTTAACACGAAAATCTGTTTGCCAAATACAGCATATGATAAGACATTAATCGTGTATTAACACCTCTAAGATTGAATTAACAAATTTGATCTTAACATGTCGATCTGGCAGCCAAATACAACATAGAATAAGGCTATAAAAGTAAAGATCACCATCTAGGGTTGAGGCCATATTTGCTATTAATAAGTCATTATGGTGGCCGTATACAACTTATGATAATACTTAGAATGTAACATAATTTTTGCTTTAACACGAAAATCTTTTTGCCAAATACAGCATAGGATAAGACATTAATAGTGTATTAACACCTCTAAGATTGAATTCTCAAATTTGATCTTAACATGTCGACCTGGGAGCCAAATACAACATAGAATAAGCCTATAAAAGTAAAGATCACCCTCCAGGGTTGAGGCCATATTTGCTATTAATAAGCCATTATGGTGGCCGTATACAACTTAGGATAATACTTAGAATGGAACTTTTATTTTTGTTTTTAACCGAAAATTTTGCCAAATACATCATAGGATAAGACATTAATAATGTATTAACACCTCTAAGATTGAATTCACAAATTTGATCTTAACATGTCGAACGGCAGCCAAATACAACATAGAATAAGCCTATAAAAGTAAAGATCACCATCTAGGGTTGAGGCTATATTTGCTATTAATAAGCCATTATGGTGGCCGTATACAACTTAGGATAATACTTAGAATGGAACTTTATTTTTGTTTTTAACCGAAAATCTGTTTGCCAAATACTGCATAGGATAAGACATTAATAGTGTATTAACACCTCTAAGATTGAATTCACAAATTTAATCTTAACATGTCGATCAGGGACCCAAATACAACATAGAATAAGCCTATAAAAGTAAAGATCACCCCCCAGGGTTGAGGCCATATTTGCTATTAATAAGTCATTATGGTGGCCGTATACAACATATGATAATACTTAAAATGGAAATTAATTTTTGCTTTAACACGAAAATCTGTTTGCCAAATACAGCATAGGATAAGACATTAATAGTGTATTAACACCTCTAAGATTGAATTCTAAAATTTGATCTTAACAAGTCGATCTGGAACCCAAATACAACATGGAATAAGACTATAAAAGTAAAGATCACCATCTAGGGTTGAGGCCATATTTGCTATTAATAAATCATTAGGGTGGCCGTATACAACTTATGATAATACTTAGAATGGAACTTAATTTTGGCTTTAACACGAAAATCTGTTTGCCAAATACAGCATAGGATAAGACATTAATAGTGTATTAACACCTCTAAGATTGAATTCACAAATTTGATCTTAACATGTCGATCTGGCAGCCAAATACAACATAGAATAAGCCTATAAAAGTAAAGATCACCATCTAGGGTTGAGGCCATATTTGCTATTAATAAGCCATTATTGTGGCCGTATACAACTTAGGATAATACTTAGAATGGAACATAATTTTTGCTTTAACACGAACATCTGTTTGCCAAATACAGCATAGGATAAGACATTAATAGTGTATTAACACCTCTACTATTGAATTCACAAATTTGATCTTAACATGTCGATCTGGCAGCCAAATACAACATAGAACAAGCCTATAAAAGTAAAGATCACCATCTAGGGTTGAGGCCATATTTGCTATTAATAAGTCATTATGGTGGCCGTATACAACTTATGTTAATACTTAGAATGGAACATAATTTTTGCTTTAACATGAAAATCTGTTTGCCAAATACAGCATAGGATAAGACATTAATAGTGCATTAACACCTCTAAGATTGAATTCACAAATTTGGTCTTAACATGTCGATCTGGGAGCCAAATACAACATAGAATAAGCCTATAAAAGTAAAGATCACCCTCCAGGGTTGAGGCCATATTTGCTATTAATAAGCCATTATGGTGGCCGTATATAACTTAGGATAATACTTAGAATGGAACTTTATTTTACTTTTTAACCGAAAATCTGTTTGCCAAATACAGCATAGGATAAGACATTAATAGTGTATTAACACCTCTAAGATTGAATTCACAAATTTGATCTTAACATGTCGATCTGGCAGCCAAATACAACATAGAATAAGCCTATAAAAGTAAAGATCACCATCTAGGGTTGAGGCAATATTTGCTATTAATAAGTCATTATGGTGGCCGTATACAACTTATGATAATACTTAGAATGGAACATAATTTTTGCTTTAACACGAAAATCTGATTGCCAAATACAGCATAGGATAAGACATTAATAGTGTATTAACACCTCTAAGATTGAATTCACAAATTTGATCTTAACATGTCGACATGGGAGCCAAATACAACATAGAATAAGCCTATAAAGTTAAGATCACCCTCCAGGGTTGAGGCCATATTTGCTATTAATAAGCCATTATGGTGGCCGTATACAACTTAGGATAATACTTAGAATGGAACTTTATTTTTGTTTTTAGCCGAAAATCTTGCCAAATACAGCATGGGATAAGACATTAATACTGTATTAACACCTCTAAGATTGAATTCGCAAATTTGATCTTAACATGTCGATCTGGAACCCAAATACAACATAGAATAAGCCTATAAAAGTAAAGATCACCCTCCAGGGTTGAGGCCATATTTGCTATTAATAAGCCATTATGGTGGCCGTATATAACTTAGGATAATACTTAGAATGGAACTTTATTTTACTTTTTAACCGAAAATCTGTTTGCCAAATACAGCATAGGATAAGACATTAATAATGTATTAACACCTCTAAGATTGAATTCTAAAATTTGATCTTAACAAGTCGATCTGTAACCGAAATACAACATAGAATAAGCCTATAAAAGTAAAGATCACCATCTAGGGTTGAAGCCATATTTGCTATTAATAAGTCATTATGGTGGCCCTATACAACATATGATAATACTTAGAATGGAACTTAATTTTTGCTTTAACACGAAAATCTGTTTGCCAAATACAGCATAGGATAAGATAGTAATAGTGTATTAACACCTCTAAGATTGAATTCACAAATTTGATCTTAACATGTCGATCTGGCAGCCAAATACAACATAGAATAAGCCTATAAAAGTAAAGATCACCATCTAGGGTTGAGGCCATATTTGCTATTAATAAGTCATTATGGTGGCCGTATACAACATATGATAATACTTAGAATGGAACATAAGTTTTGCTTTAACACGAAAATCTGTTTGCCAAATACAGCATAGGATAAGACATTAATAGTGTATTAACACCTCTAAGATTGAATTCACAAATTTGATCTTAACATGTCGACCTGGGAGCCAAATACAACATAGAATAAGCCTATAAAGGTAAAGATCACCCTCCAGGGTTGAGGCCATATTTGCTATTAATAAGCCATTATGGTGGCCGTATACAACTTAGGATAATACTTAGAATGGAACTTTATTTTTGTTTTTAGCCGAAAATCTTGCCAAATACAGCATGGGATAAGACATTAATACTGTATTAACACCTCTAAGATTGAATTCTAAAATTTGATCTTAACAAGTCGATCTGGAACCCAAATACAACATATAATAAGCCTATAAAAGTAAAGATCACCATCTAGGGTTGAGGCCATATTTGCTATTAATAAGTCATTATGGTGGCCGTATACAACTTATGATAATACTTAGAATGGAACTTAATTTTTGCTTTAACACGAAAATCTGTTTGCCAAATACAGCATAGGGTAAGACATTAATAGTGTATTAACACCTCTAAGATTGAATTCATAAATTTGATCTTAACATGTCTATCTGGCAGCCAAATACAACATAGAATAAGCCTATAAAAGTAAAGATCACCATCTAGGGTTGAGGCCATATTTGCTATTAATAAGTCATTATGGTGGCCGTATACAACTTATAATAATACTTCGAATGGAACTTAATTTTTACTTTAACACGAAAATCTGTTTGCCAAATACAGCATAGGATAAGACATTAATAGTGTATTAACACCTCTAAGATTGAATTCTAAAATTTGATCTTAACAAGTCGATCTGGAACCCATATACAACATAGAATTAGTCTATAAAAATAAAGATCACCATCTAGGGTTGAGGCCATATTTGCTATTAATAAGTCATTATGGTGGCCGTATACAACATATGATAATACTTAGAATGGAACTTAATTTTTGGTTTAACACGAAAATCTGTTTGCCAAATACAGCATAGGATAAGACATTAATAGTTTATTAACACCTCTAAGATTGAATTCACAAATTTGATCTTAACGTGTCGATCTGGGAGCCAAATACAACATAGAATAAGCCTATAAAAGTAAAGATCACCATCTAGGGTTGAGGCCATATTTGCTATTAGTAAGTCATTATGGTGGCCCTAGACAACATATGATAATACTTAGAATGGAACTTAATTTTTGCTTTAACACGAAAATCTGTTTGCCAAATACAGCATAGGATAAGACATTAATAGTGTATTAACACCTCTAAGATTGAATTCACAAATTTGATCTTAACATGTCGACCTGGGAGCCAAATACAACATAGAATAAGCCTATAAAAGTAAAGATCACCCTCCAGGGTTGAGGCCATATTTGCTATTAACCCATATAGTGCTGACGTTCTTCCAAAAGGATGTGGACAGCAGTTGGTATTATGTTTATTTTTCGAAGGTTCTTTAATTACTCGCCCGAGAGCAGCGTCACATTTCTTAACTAGAAGCTGCACGCTTTAATATTTATGTTATTTCAGTCTTCATTGTTGAGAGGTTAGTGGTGATATTCAGCTGTGAAGTTGCGTTTCTAACGAAATGGAATATATTGAAGACCTCCGGATAGAAGGGAATGTATTCTTTATTTCTTCTTATTCTTTTGTTGCAAATTGTTATTAATTTATTGCCTCAAATATATCTTTTACCATAATGATTCACCAAACAAACATTTCGAACAATATTGTAGGCTCCACAGCCCACTTTTGTAAGCCTTCCTTCCAGAAGGACGTCAGCGTAATGTGACCCTAAAAATTTGTTTGTGAAATTCTTTTGAATAATAAAACCTGGTGTTTCATTATTGTAAAAAATATCCGTAAGTAAATATTAATGTGAAGATGACATGAATATATCTTTCTTTATGTCAAACTAACTGTCGTATCCTTTATAAGCGGCCCTACAATATATTTAGGAACTAAGAAATATTGATAAGTACGATAGAAATAATAATGATAATACCGAATAGTGACGACATGAAGAAAACACCACGCGGTACATACGACTTCAGGTCTGATGACACTAGCAATGTCCTCGTCATTAGATGGAATGATAATAGTGTGATGCATGTGGCTACTAACTTTGATAGAGTTTTACCAACTCGACAGGTATCTCGCTATTCGCAGAAGCAAAAAAAGCGAATTAGTGTCGATCAACCACAAGTCATCCACAACTATAACACACTCATGGGAGGCATTGACAGAGCTGACCAAAACATTTCTTTGTACCGTGGATCAATCAGAGGCAAGAAATGGTATTTCCCTATCGTTGCGCATTGCATCGATGTTGCGGAGCAAAATGCCTGGCAACTTTACCGGCAAGATGGTGGTAAATTAGACCATCTATCCTTTCGCCGAAGAATAGTCACTGCTATTTTGGAGTCGAACAGAAGAATGGTTTCTTCACGAGGACGACCATCGGGTTCATCAAAGTCCGATTCTCGTTTCGACAAGTTGGAGCATTATGTTGCCGACCTACCACCAGACAGTATTACAGGAAAGAAAAAACAGCTCCATTGCCGACAATGTCACAAGAAAGCTACAACTCAGTGCATGAAATGTGTTGTGTCACTTCATGTAGCATATTTTGTTGCTTATCACACAAAGCAGAGTGAATAACTGACAATACAGTACTCGAGGAAAAGTATTTCATTATTTTCAGTTATTGGTTAATTTCAATGTGCATTACGCTGACGTCCTTCTAGAAGCACGGGCATTATTTCAGGAAGTATATAAGTTACAACAATAAATCTCATTATTATATAATTCTTTAGTTAAAGAAAACAGTTTTATGCAATTTAAGAAGAGAAAAGTGTTAAACATATTTCCGCGCTATCTGGGTTAATAAGCCATTATGGTGGCCGTATACAACTTAGGATAATACTTAGAATGGAACTTTATTTTTGTTTTTAACCGAAAATCTTGCCAAATACAGCATAGGATAAGACATTAATAGTGTATTAACACCTCTAAGATTGAATTCACAAATTTGATCTTAACATGTCGATCTGGGAGGCAAATACAACATAGAATATGCCTAAAAAAGTAAAGATCACCCTCTAGGGTTGAGGCCATATTGGATATTAATAAGCCATAATGGTGGCCGTATAAACTTAGGATAATGCTTAGAATTGAACTTTTTTTTTTTAACACGAAAATCTGTTTGCCAAATACAGCATAGGATAAGACATTAATAGTGTATTAACACCTCTAAGATTGAATTAACAAATTTGATCTTGACGTGTCGATCTGGGAGCCGAATACAACATAGAATAAGCCTATAAAAGTAAAGATCACCATATAGGGTTGAGGCCATATTTGATATTAATAAGCCATAATGGTGGCCGTATACAACTTAGGATAATGCTTAGAATGGAACTTTCTTTTTTTTTAACACGAAAATCTGTTTGCCAAATACAGCATAGGATAAGACATTAATAGTGTATTAACACCTCTAAGACTGAATTCTAAAATTTGATCTTAACAAGTCGATCTGGAACCCAAATACAACATAGAATAAGCCTATAAAAGTAAAGATCACCATCTAGAGTTGAGGCCATATTTGCTATTAATAAGTCATTATGGTGGCCGTATACAACTTATGATAATACTTAGAATGGAACTTAATTTTTGCTTTAACACGAAAATCTGTTTGCCAAATACAGCATAGGATAAGACATTAATAGTGTATTAACACCTCTAAGATTGAATTCACAAATTTGATCTTAACATGTCGATCTGGCAGCCAAATACAACATAGAATAAGCCTATAAAAGTAAAGATCACCCTCCAGGGTTGAGGCCATATTTGCTATTAATAAGCCATTATGGTGGCCGTATACTTTAGTCTTGTTTTTAACACGAAAATCTGTTTGCCAAATACAGCATAGGATAAGACATTAATAGTGTATTAACACCTCTAAGATTGAATTCACACATTTGATCTTAACGTGTCGATCTGGGAGCCAAATACAACATAAAATAAGCCTATAAATGTAAAGATCACCATCTAGGGTTGAGGCCATATTTGCTATTAAAAAGGCATTAATGGTGGCCGTATACAACTTATGATAATACTTAGAATGGAACTTAATTTTTGCTTTAACACGAAAATCGGTTTGCCAAATACAGCATAGGATAAGACATTAATAGTGTATTAACACCTCTAAGATTGAATTCACAAATTTGATCTTAACGTGTCGATCTGGGAGCCAAATACAACATAGAATAAGCCTATAAAAGTGAAGATCACCCTCCAGGGTTGAGGCCATATTTGCTATTAATAAGCCATTATGGTGGCCGTATACTTTAGTTTTGTTTTTAACACGAAAATCTATTTGCCAAATACAGCATAGGATAAGACATTAATAGTGTATTAACACCTCTAAGCATGAATTCACAAATTTGATCTTAACATGTCGATCTGGGAGCCAAATACAACATAGAATAAGCCTATAAAAGTAAAGATCACCCTCCAGGGTTGAGGCCATATTTGCTATTAATAAGTCATTATGGTGGCCGTATAAAACTTATGATGATACTTAGAATGGAACTTAATTTTTGCTTTAACACGAAAATCTGTTTGCCAAATACAGCATAGGATAAGACATTAATACTGTATTAACACCTCTAAGATTGAATTCACAAATTTGATCTTAACATGTCGATCTGACAGCCAAATACAACATAGAATAAGCCTATAAAAGTAAAGATCACCCTCCTGGGTTGAGGCCATATATTCTATTAATAAGCCATTATGGTGGCCGTATACTTTAGTTTTGTTTTTAACACGAAAATCTGTTTGCCAAATACAGCATAGGATAAGACATTAATAGTGTATTAACACCTCTAAGATTGAATTCACAAATTTGATCTTGACGTGTCGATCTGGGAGCCAAATACAACATAGAATAAGCCTATAAAAGTAAAGATCACCATCTAGGGTTGAGGCCATATTTGCTATTAATAAGCGATAATGGTGGCCGTATACAACTTAGGATAATGCTTAGAATGGAACTTTCTTTTTTTTTAACACGAAAATCTGTTTGCCAAATACAGCATAGGATAAGACATTAATAGTGTATTAACACCGCTAAGACTGAATTCTAAAATTTGATCTTAACAAGTCGATCTGGAACCCAAATACAACATAGAATAAGCCTATAAAAGTAAAGATCACCATCTAGGGTTGAGGCCATATTTGCTCTTAATAAGTCATTATGGTGGCCGTATACAACTTATGATAATACTTAGAATGGAACTTAATTTTTGCTTTAACACGAAAATCTGTTTGCCAAATACAGCATAGGATAATACATTAATAGTGTATTAACACCTCTAAGATTGAATTCACAACTTTGATCTTAACATGTCGATCTGGCAGCCAAATACAACATAGAATAAGCCTATAAAAGTAAAGATCACCCTCCAGGGTTGAGGCCATATTTGCTATTAATAAGCCATTATGGTGGCCCTATACTTTAGTTTTGTTTTTAACACGAAAATCTGTTTGCCAAATACAGCATAGGATAAGACATTAATAGTGTATTAACACCTCTAAGATTGAATTCACAAGTTTGATCTTAACGTGTCGATCTGGGAGCCAAATACAACATAGAATAAGCCTATAAAAGTAAAGATCACCATCTAAGGTTGAGGCCATATTTGATATTAATAAGCCATAATGGTGGCCGTATACAACTTAGGATAATGCTTAGAATGGAACTTTATTTTTTTTACACGAAAATATGTTTGCCAAATACAGCATAGGATAAGACATTAATAGTGTATTAACACCTCTAAGATTGAATTCACAACTTTGATCTTAACATGTCGATCTGGGAGCCAAATACAACATAGAATAAGCCTATAAAAGTAAAGATCTCCCTCCAGGGTTGAGGCCATATTTGCTATTAATAAGCCATTATGGTGGCCGTAGACTTTAGTCTTGTTTGTAACACGAAAATCTGTTTGCCAAATACAGCATAGGATAAGACATTAATAGTGTATTAACACCTCTAAGATTGAATTCACACATTTGATCTTAACGTGTCGATCTGGGAGCCAAATACAACATAGAATAAGCCTATAAATGTAAAGATCACCATCTAGGGTTGAGGCCATATTTGCTATTAAAAAGGCATTATGGTGGCCGTATACAACTTATGATGTCTGGTATCAGGTTCGAGAAGAACAAAATGAAGGGAACTCAGGTACAATTTAGGTATTTTCGGAGGACCAGGCAATATGCCAATTAATAACTAATCGAAGGGAGACAATGGACTGTAGGTAGCTGGGACAGAGATTTCAACCTGTGTAATTTGCAACGATCTATATTCAAGAAACCTGAATTCTGAATTATTTGATACAACACTTTACACAATAAAATATAATAATAAATACAGTTACTGTTCTAGTATAAAACTATTCTCCCGCCCGTTGGCGAATGTAACGCTAGACAAAGCCTGTTAAACTGCACGTGGCTTCTAGGTTAAGAGACAATGGAAATATTTGTAAATGACACTGAAGTACAATATTATTTCCTGAATTTCACACGTAAAGCTGCCTTCACCACAGGAGCATGAAATACGCGGAGTTGCAGATGATTATTAGTAATATAGAGCGAAAACTGGCCTAAATCAGACGCAGCTGCAACGCAGGTCTATACACTTTCACGTCTCGATCTGAACTAACTGCGCTGGCGTAGCGTGCCTAAGCAGGTGCACTCAACAGCCAGGAAATGAGTAATTTCAGCGCGGCAATTAATGGCGCTCGCGCCAATTAACACAGAGGCTAATTTAAAACACTAAAACTATAGACTCTTGATCTAACATAACTCCCGCCTAAAATCGACAGATTTTACATAACACTTTGCGGATAGATCAAGATTTACTTTACTAAAAGATTTACACTTTACTGAATAGGCAAGGGACACACTTTTACAATTGGTCGCTTGTATTCACCATTGGACGTACGCACTGTCACAACACGCACTAAACCGTCGTCACCAGGATGCACTGATGAGATGATTCCCAGCTTCCACTGGAGCGGTGGAGAATTATCTTCTTTCAGGAGCACAAGAGTACCAATCTGAATGTTTTCGCTGTACGCAGACCACTTCTGCCTCTGCTGCAGTGAATGTAGGTAGTCAGCTGACCAACGCTGCCATATGTGATGTATGTAGGTTTGTAGCTGATGCCATTTAGCAACATGAGAGACATTCTCTGCCATAGGAGGAGAAGGTAGGGCTGTGAGTTTTTCACCAATGAGAAAGTGTCCAGGAGATAGATAGGATGAGTCGCTAGGATCATCACTTAGGCGTAGGAGAGGTCGAGAGTTTAGACAGGCCTCAATCTGGGTGAGAACTGTAGAAAGCTGCTCATATGTAAACACTTGGCTACCCATCACTCGTCGTAAATGAAATTTCATGGATTTAACAGCAGCCTCGTGGAGTCCTCCAAAATGTGGGGAGGAAGCAGGGATAAAATGCCATGTGAATTCATTAGAGGATGCGTAGTCTTGGAGAACCTGTTGATGGGTGCTGGACTGAAGCAAGAGACGCAGCTCGCGAAGCTTGTTGTTAGCACCAACAAAGTTCGTCCCATTATCACTAAATATTTCCTTGCAAAGTCCTCTACGAGATGTGAATCTGCGCAGGGCGGCGATGAAGGCATCAGAAGTAAGGTCGGAAACCAGCTCGATGTGAACTGCTTTCGTAGCCAAGCACACGAAGATAGCAATGTATGCTTTGACCTGAGTTTTGCTGCGGGGGGAACCGTATCTTATGAAGAATGGTCCAGCGTAGTCAACCGCAGAACGTAGAAATGCTCTAGCAGGGGTCACACTGTAGCTAGGTAGGCTGCCCATCAGCTGTTGAGCACCTTTGGCTTTCAACTTAAAACAAGTTAAACATTTGTGTAGCGTAGACTTCACAATTCTACGTACACTAGGAATCCAATATCGTTCTCGCAGAGAAGATATAAGCAGTTGATGTGATGCATGAAGCAGTCGCAGATGCTCGGATTCAATTATCAATCTAGTGAGGTGGTGACCTGGAGGGAGGATAAGCTGATGTCGTGCATCATGTGGTAACTCAGCTTTCTCCAGACGTCCACCCACTCGGAGTAGGCCATCCTTGTCCACAAAAGGCACCAAGGAGTGGAGCGAACTCTTGTTATTTACTTGCATCTTACTCTGAAGATCGGACAGTTCATGTGAATAGGCTGCTTGCTGAGCTATTCTTATACAAAGCAACAAAGCTTGTTGTAACTCTTCAACTGTGAGAGGGCCGTGACGTTTAACTTGGCTTCTACAGTTGTTTATAAAGCGTAGCATATATGAAGTAACTCTTTGTAAACGCGCTAGCTTGGAAAAGCGTAGCATAAAATCTTCTTCAGCATGTGTGACTAGGCCAACTGTGTCACGCTGCTCACTACTGTCCTGCAGCTCAAGTTGCTGAGGTTGTTTGGGCCATGATTCAATAGGCTGTGAAATCCACACAGGCCCGTTCCACCATAAATCAATGTCTAAGATTTGTTCTGTTACCACACCTCTCGAAATCATGTCAGCCGGGTTGTGTTGGGTGGCCACATGCCGCCAAGCTGCCGTCTCTGACATCTCTTGGATTTGAGATACGCGATTAGACACAAATGTTTTCCATTTATGGGGATTAGATTTGATCCATGAGAGCACAATCATGGAGTCAGACCACAGATAATTTTGTGATGTAGGCAATTTCAAGTCAGTGACAACTTTCTGATACAGTTTCGCAAGTAACAAGGCACCACACAACTCGAGTCTTGGAATTGTTTGCTTCTTCAATGGTGAAACCTTGGACTTGGAACAAAGTAGTTTAGTTGTAACAAGACCACTGCTCTCAGTAGACCGTACATACACACAGGCACCATAGGCTTTCTCCGAGGCATCACAGAATCCATGTATCTGTATGTCGGTAACCGTAGCTGCTGTTAACACATGTCGTGGAATGCGAACATTATGAATCGTAGAAAGAATGTCACAGATGTCCATCCATTTTTCCCTTAGGTGAGATGGCAACTCCTCATCCCAACTAAGCTTAGCTAGCCACAGAGATTGCAAGAATATCTTGGCATGGATTACAATAGGACTTATGAGGCCTAGAGGATCAAAAATAGAGGATGTAACAGCAAGGATATTTCTCTTGGTAAACTTGTAAGAAGGAGGTTCTTGGAGAGAGGAATGTGATTGTATCTGTAGCAAATCAGTACTGGGATGCCACAGAAGTCCAAGCGCATGAGCATTTTCACTGTTGTCGAGGGACAAAGGAAGTTGCGTTTCTCTGTGCTCCACGGGTACTGCTTCCAAGATAGCCTCGGTATTTGAACACCATTTGCGTAGTGGAAATCCTCCACTGTTTAACATGAGTATAAGTTCACTTTGCAATTGTAGAGCTTCCTGTAGATCGTCATGACCTGACAGGCAATCGTCCACATAGAAAGAGGTTCTTACTGCGTCTGCAGCACGAGGATATTTAGACTCTTCTTCTTGAGCGAGTTGACTCAAAGACCGTATGGCTAAGAAAGATGCTGACTTAGTGCCATAGGTTACAGTAGTCAAGGCATAATCTTGTAGTGGCTCACTTTTATCTGGACGCCATACAATACGTTGGAGATTCTGGTCTTCAGGATGCATATGTACCCTCCTATACATTTTAGATATATCAGCTGAAAATGCATAGCGATATGTTCTGAAGCGAAGAATAATTGATGACAAATCATCTTGAATTGTAGGACCACATTCTAGGATGTCATTCAAACAGCACCCTGTGTCCGTCCTTGCAGAAGCATCAAACACTACTCGTGTACGAGTCGTAGATGAAGAAGGTTTTATTACTGCGTGATGTGGCAGGTAATAACATGTTTCATTCTCTTGCGGAGGCGAAACCCTTTTCATGTGACCCATCTGCTCGTACTCTACAAGAAATTTAGTATAGTCTTCCTTTAGAGCAGAGTCGTTCTGAAGTTTTCGCTCTAGGTAACTAAAACGCTTAACTGCTTGTTGCCTGGATTCACCCAATGAAGTTTTATCTTGTTTCATTGGCAGACGTACCATAAAACTACCATCATCATTGCGAGTGGTATTTTCTACATAATGCTGTTCGCACCTTTTCTCTTCTTGTGTTAATATCTGTTGTGGAAAGTCTTCGAGGTCCCAAAACCGTCGCAGTTGCTTGTCCACATTGTCCGTAGAGATGAAGAAGTTGTGCTGGGAACCAGTATCTAGATTGCCTTTCACAGAGGACTTAGGAATGGTTCCAGACAATATCCAACCGAGTTCTGTACTGATCAATGCAGGAAACCCAGGATTGGTCAAGATCTTACCATGGAAAAGTTCAAAGAATAATGCTCCTCCAATTAGCAAATCAATTTCAGAAGGAATATTAAATTTAGGATCGGCTAATGGAATTTCAGAGGGAATGTTCCAAGAGGAGGGATCAATTCGGACTGCAGGTAGCTTCCCTGTTATGCGAGGAAGGATTAGACAATCTAGATTCCTTCGATAGTTGTAAACCATAGATCTCACATTTATGTTTACACTATGACTAGCATTCGATGAAGTACCGTTTATACCCTTGACAGGCGTATCAGCTGTCCTTGTAGGAAGTTGCAGACGCCTCGCTAGATCTGCAGACACGAAACTGGCCTGGCTGGCAGAGTCTAGAAGGGCCTTACACTGTATGTAGTTACCATGCTTGTCTTGCACTTCGACTCTTGCAGTCGCAAGTAAGACGTGAAGCACTGGCTTTATTTTCACTGAGCAATAACTCGCAGGAGCCTCAGTCTTGTTGCTATTTACCGTATTACTGTCTTCACTCGAGTGTGAAACCGTTCTCCTGTGATCACTGCTGTGTAACATCTTGCTATGCAGTTTACCACAGTTACAGAGGGAAGATGCGTTGCACTGATTTACTCGATGAGTATTAGCAAAACAGTTGAAACACAGATTTTTACTCTTCACAACTTTCCATCGCTGTTCAACACTCAGCTGACGGAATTGTTTACATTTAAACAGGTTATGGCCGCCTTGACACTGAGGGCATAACTGTTCAGTTGTCGACACATATGACTGACGACTATTATTATGTTGATTTCTAGGCTCACGACGTTCATTTCTAGGTTTTGATGGGCTGGCCCTGTTGCAGGAATTATTCGACAGCACCTCTAGAGAATGAGATTTCGCTTCTAGAAATAACACAAGTTCACCTAATGAAGTAAATGTTTGAGAATCGATTCTAGATTCCCATTCACGTTGCACACTGTCTGGCAAATTCTCCAATAACACTTGCATTAGAATGACTTCATGAAGTGGCACTTCTAATTCTAACGCTTCAATGGCATGCAAGTTGTTCTGGAATTGATTCAACAAATTTCTCAATTCTGCAACTGTCTCTTGTCTCGCTACAGGTAGGGACAACAGGATGCTTAATATGGGATATGGCAATTAACCGCTTATTGTTATATCTTGCACACAATAGGTCCCATGCAACTTGGAAGTTATCACTCGTCACTGGCAAATTTTCCAATAATGTTTTAGCTTCGCCCTTTAGCGAACCAATCAAGTAATGGAATTTTTGAATGGGTGATAAACTGCTGTTATTCATAATCAAACTCGAAAAAGTGTCAAAATAATGTTTAAATTTAGTTACATCGCCCTCAAATACTGGAATTTGAATCGTAGGAAGTTTTATCCCATTACTTGCCTGCGAAGCACTGGAGTTCACTGATTGTCGTGTGTCACTGTTATTTGAATTGACACTAACTGACGTAGGCTCACGAGCATGCATCAACTCACTTAACCTAGCTTTTAGATTAATGTACACTGTTGATACCTCGTCTGCATATTGTATGTGACTATCAAGTTCTGTATCAATTTCTACCATGGATTCAATCTGCGTCTGCACAGCCTCAAACTTTTCAATTTCATTTAACAGTTTTTCGTAATGCGCTTTAATCACAAATATACTAGCATCTTCAGGCACGTCGTTGAGAAAGTTCTGTGTCAATGTAAACTTTCTTTTACATACACCTCGACGTCGGATTAAAGCCTTAATTTCTGCTTCCATGTTGAACAATTCACTTTGCAATGGAAGAGATTAGACAGTCAGCTGCACTGGGGGTGGTCGGAGAGGCGGTATTCTTCCTCTCGCGTGATTGAAGGCGGGTACCATTTAACACGTGGAGCGGCAGCCAGCTGGTGCGCGCGAAGAGAAGCAAGTATAGATGTCCGAGCTCGCTGGAGCCGAGGAAGGTCAACGTAGCCGAACCGAACCGAATCTGACACGAAGTCCGCACAAACGCGTCACACATGAAAATCAAGTACGAGTCGCACTTTGCTCAAACATTCAGAAACCATTGCAAATATATCACAGATCGTGCCCGGAGGAACCAAAATGTAGGAATCCGGTTCGAGAAGAACAAAATGAA
Organism: Ectobius pallidus; assembly: GCA_964059195.1. Taxonomy (NCBI): domain Eukaryota; kingdom Metazoa; phylum Arthropoda; class Insecta; order Blattodea; family Ectobiidae; genus Ectobius; species Ectobius pallidus. The sequence goes on along the minus strand of CAXKWD010000004.1, from coordinate 177,159,219 downwards.
GGGAACTCAGGTACAATTTAGGTATTTTCGGAGGACCAGGCAATATGCCAATTAATAACTAATCGAAGGGAGACAATGGACTGTAGGTAGCTGGGACAGAGATTTCAACCTGTGTAATTTGCAACGATCTATATTCAAGAAACCTGAATTATGAATTATTTGATACAACACTTTACACAATAAAATATAATAATAAATACAGTTACTGTTCTAGTAGAAAACCTTTCTCCCGCCCGTTGGCGAATGTAACGCTAGACAAAGCCTGTTAAACTGCACGTGGCTTCTAGGTTAAGAGACAATGGAAATATTTGTAAATGACACTGAAGTACAATATTATTTCCTGAATTTCACACGTAAAGCTGCCTTCACCACAGGAGCATGAAATACGCGGAGTTGCAGATGATTATTAGTAATATAGAGCGAAAACTGGCCTAAATCAGACGCAGCTGCAACGCAGGTCTATACACTTTCACGTCTCGATCTGAACTAACTGCGCTGGCGTAGCGTGCCTAAGCAGGTGCACTCAACAGCCAGGAAATGAGTAATTTCAGCGCGGCAATTAATGGCGCTCGCGCCAATTAACACAGAGGCTAATTTAAAACACTAAAACTATAGACTCTTGATCTAACATATGATAATACTTAGAATGGAACTTAATTTTTGCTTTAACACGAAAATCGGTTTGCCAAATACAGCATAGGATAAGACATTAATAGTGTATTAACACCTCTAAGATTGAATTCACAAATTTGATCTTAACGTGTCGATCTGGGAGCCAAATACAACGTAGAATAAGCCTATAAATGTAAAGATCACCATCTAGGGTTGAGGCCATATTTGATATTAATAAGCCATAATGGTGGCCGTATACAACTTAGGATAATCCTTAGAATGGAACTTTCTTTTTTTTTAACACGAAAATCTGTTTGCCAAATACAGCATAGGATAAGACATTAATAGTGTATTAACACCTCTAAGATTGAATTCACAAATTTGATCTTAACGTGTCGATCTAGGAGCCAAATACAACATAGAATAAGCCTGTAAAAGTAAAGATCACCATCTAGGGTTGAGGCCATATTTGATATTAATAAGCGATAATGGTGGCCGTATACAACTTAGGATAATGCTTAGAATGGAACTTTATTTTTTTTACACGAAAATATGTTTGCCAAATACAGCATAGGATAAGACATTAATTGTGTATTAACACCTCTAAGATTGAATTCTAAAATTTGATCTTAACAAGTCGATCTGGAACCCAAATACAACATAGAATAAGCCTATAAAAGTAAAGATCACCATCTAGGGTTGAGGCCATATTTGCTATTAAAAAGGCATTATGGTGGCCGTATACAACTTATGATAATACTTAGAATGGAACTTAATTTTTGCTTTAACACGAAAATCTGTGTGCCAAATACTGCATAGGATAAGACATTAATAGTGTATTAACACCTCTAAGATTGAATTCACAAATTTGATCTTAACATGTCGACCTGGGAGTCAAATACAACATAGAATAAGCCTATAAAAGTAAAGATCACCATCTAGGGTTGAGGCCATATTTGCTATTAATAAGTCATTATGGTGGCCGTATACAACTTATGATAATATTTAAAATGGAACTTAATTTTTGCTTTAACACGAAAATCTGTTTGTCAAATACAGCATAGGATAAGACATTAATAGTGTATTAACACCTCTAAGATTGAATTCACAAATTTGACCTTAACATGTCGATCTGGCAGCCAAATACAACATAGAATAAGCATATAAAAGTAAAGATCACCCTCCAGGGTTGAGGCCATATTTGCTATTAATAAGCCATTATGGTGGCCGTATACTTTATTTTTGTTTTTAACACGAAAATCTGTTTGCCAAATACAGCATAGGATAAGACATTAATAGTGTATTAACACCTCTAAGATTGAATTCACAAATTTGATCTTAACGTGTCGATTTGGGAGCCAAATACAACATAGAATAAGCCTATAAAAGTAAAGATCACCATCTAGGGTTGAGGCCATATTTGCTATTAAAAAGGCATTATGGTGGCCGTATGCAACTTATGATAATACTTAGAATGGAACTTAATTTTTGCTTTAACACGAAAATGTGTGTGCCAAATACAGCATAGGATAAGACATTAATAGTGTATTAACACCTCTAAGATTGAATTCACAAATTTGATCTTAACATGTCGACCTGGGAGTCAAATACAACATAGAATAAGCCTATAAAAGTTGTAACGGTTCGCGGGTTACGAAACCAATTACAGCCACGGTTTCGCTACAGTCAGAGCAGAGATTATCTTCAGTATCAACGGGGGCAAAATCTGGGTATTTATAGTTCTTAGAAACAGTCTACTTTATATTCTGATGCAATCAAAACTCCCTGGTTAACTGGTAAGAGTGTTGTTTATTTTAATATAATTACAGAACAGTTAATAGGCTTTTTGCAGAATATTCGTCGTATGTGAACTTTGACTTCAGATGAGTGGATCTCGCTATTAAGGTGTCTTTCTCCCTAACCTCGTGTATTCACTAGAATACCTTGTAAAGTCGTTGATTCACTGGTACTTACAGTTTGATACACACTGAATTTAAGTTGGTACTCAGCTATAATTAAGCCGTACCTCAAACCTGAATATATTCGTAGATTTAAATAATACTGCAGTAAATGATACTTAAATCATTTACTGACCGAAGAATATTAATAGCTTCCCGACTTCTACTAAGTCGGAAGCTGGATGCTGAGAAGATCGCTCCGCTCACTCAGAGCGTAGACGAGAGAGTGTCGATACCATTTTCTGCGTGTCCCCACTTCTCATCGTTCAAAGTCCAATACGCCTTGTATTTCTTTTACCCTCTAATAGCTATGTTTACATCAGATTTCATTGTGTTTCCGAATCTTCGGATACAAACCCTTATTTCATTGGCTATGCTCCTTACTCAGCATAGACGCTAATACACGTGGCTAGCAGTGCTTGGCCACGCTGTCAGTAATAAGAAATGATGCTAGATTCCCCGAAGCGCTATAGAGTAAGAACTTTCCCACTTACTAAGTCTTTAAATTTCAATAGAGTCAGTAAGCTCTTCTTTCTCTGCGTTTTTAGTTCAATAGCAGTGAGTTTCGTGATGAATGACTGTCTCCTACACCCCACTGAGACCCTTTAGTTTAGTTCTTAAGTCTATTCTTACGTTCCGGGAAATCCGTCTCGTTTCAATATTCACACAAGTCCAGCCGGAATATAATATTGCAAATATTATGTTCTTATTCCATTTCTGCTGTAACTTGTTCAGATAATTTTAGTGAATTTGATTTATTCCTATAATGTTATTAGAAATGCAAAGCCATAATTGATTAATATTTATCTTATTATTCTAATTAATAAGTTTATATAATAAACTTATTTTGTTCATTATAATGATATGGGCGGAGTAATTCAATTGCAAAGTAGCAATCGTCTCACATGCCCAAGAGAATTCTACGAAAATTTATGTTTTGTATTCAAAATTTCAAATTTACGGAGTAATTCTGTTTTACTCCTGACATGAAGTGCTTAGTGTGACGTAAGTGAGCAGAGTTTGTTGTGGATCCCAGTACAATGACCTTCGTGCTAACTCGTATTCTATTACATGGAACAGCTTCCAACCTTCTCACAGTACTACTATTTGTTTTGATGAGTGAATGACATTTCCTATACCTGGCACAACTGCTTCATTCACACTTCACATGCTACAATATTTTCTTACTCTCTCATACACCACACCCTTCGCACACGGTAGGCTATCTTAGATCATGACCACAGATACCTCACCTCATCAGGTAATAATGAAACATTAATACAAAACCTAATTTACCCTATGAATACAAACACTTGAAAACACTTACTAAATATATTATAACCTAGATAAAAGCGCGACCGGATATATTTGGTACAACGTCCAGATTTAAAAAGAGATAACAATAATAAAAGATCGACGGATTTAAGTGTCGAGGTCCATATTACAATTAAATAACAACAATATAATCGGCATAGGATATATTTTATGCACGTCCCAAGAATTTCGCATTTTAGAGGTTATATTGAAAGCCTACATTTCCCTTCATATTTGCTCCGCGGACATGTATACTTACAATAATAATACCCTCAGTTTCAGTGCCTTAATTCTAGTGAAATGACCCAAGCCTACTCCACTGCTGTTTCACCTATTTAACTGGTTATTCTTTGTATGGCCTCACAAATGAAAGATTGTACCGTCCCACTACTTTATTAGTTTTAGGATCAGCCACTTCATAGCAAATACCATTAAAAATGTTAGTCACTATAAACGGTCCTCTATAAATTAACTCGAGGCGAGACATTCTTTTATTTGCTGCGTTTGACAGATTCTTTCTGCGTATCAATAATTTATCTCCCACAACGGGACTCCATTTTGCTTTGTGTCTCTTAGCTTTTTCCTTGCGCTTCGCGACACTCTTTCTAATGTTTTCAATCGCAATGCGACAGTAGTCTGTTAGCTTTCTGTTTACTCCGTCATGCGGGATAGCTATTGGTAGGCCTGGTATGAGTGTTTTCGGTTCGTCATCTGCCATAAGTCTTACGGGCTCGACTCCGGTCACCGGATTCTTCGTGTGGTTCAGTATATCCTCTATTGGCTGAATATACCGAACCCACGCATTGTGCCTTTTATGACAGAGCGCACGCAAGTACAGAGACAGATCGCGCAACCCTCTTTCCGCCACGTTTACTTGGGGATGGAATTTTGCCACGTTGTACCGTCTTATACCAAGTTCAGATAGCTTTTCTTTAAACTTCTTGCTAACAAAGGCCGTCCCGTTGTCCGAAATGATAGCAGAGATAGGCTGATACTTCGGCAGATAATCCGTTTCCAATTTCCTTATAACCGCAGTCGTAGTTGCCGTCCGGGTTGTATACAATTTAACAAAATGTGAGAATACATCATAAACTATCAGAATGTACCGCATACCATGCTCTCCAGCGACTAGTGGTCCATGAAAATCTAGCGCTACTAATTCCCCTTTACTTTCCCTAAACACGGGCATGGGTTCTCTATCATATTTGATGTTCAATGGCTTCGCTTTCTGACATAAGTCGCAGCAGCTCACATATTTCCTAATCTTCCTTCCCAAGTTCTTTATGTACATTTTATCTTGTATATACAACAACATTCTGCCGGTACCTGAATGGCCTAACCGTTCGTGTACTATTGCAATAATTTTGTTCTCTAGCTCTTCCGGTATGTACATTTTCCATTCCTTCTTCCCTTGGCCACATAATTTATATACAACATTATTCAATATTCGGTACTTCACGTCCTCCGTTACGTCATTGTCATTCTGATCTAATTCTGTTAGGCCTAATCTGACTAACTCTATTTCCGGGTCACGCCTCTGGAATTCCACTATATGTTTAAAGTCCCGCTGCAATGTCAGCTCTTTAAACATCTTGACCTGCATTATAGCGACAGGGTTTGTTTCGCCTCCAGCGACTTCAGAAATACCTGTTTTGTTCCTTGACATATAGTCACATAGTAAGTTATCTCGGCCCGCAACATGTCTTATCTCTAGATCAAATTGACTCAACTCATGGACGTAACGTGATAATTTACTGTTACCAAGTCTCATTTTATTCAGGAAGGTTAGGCTGATATGATCGGTGTATACAATAGTTTTTCGATTGAATATGTACTGCTGGAACTTAGTCAAAGCGTGATACATTCCGATAATCTCTAGGCATGTCACCGACCCTTTACTCTCGACAGGTGTCAATCCCCTCGATGTAGTGGCTATCAAATGTTGACTTCCGTCTTCATACTCTTGCATTAGTGCACCGGCAACGGCTACACATGAGGCATCCACATATACGATATAGTCCAGGTCATCTCTCGGTCTTTCTAGCAAAACCGCTTTCTGAAAGAGTTCTTTCGTCTTTTGGAATGCTTCCTCTTCCACCTCAGTCCATCTAAATTTATTTTGCTTTCTAAGCAGCATTCTGAGGGGTGCCACATGCTCTGCATAACCGGGGAGAAACCTATCCTGGTAATTAAATATTCCGAGGATTTTTCGGACTTGCCTCACCGTCTTTGGTCTACTAATATTGCTAATTGATTTTATCCTGTCAGGATCTGCTGACACCCCTTGCCTAGATATGATGTACCCCACAAATTTTACTTCTTCACGGAATAGGCTCAATTTCTTTGGGTTTATAGTCATCCCACAACTTAAGAAAGTTCTCAATACCAAGTCTAGTTTTTCCAGGTGGGTTTCGAAATCAGGCGTATGAATTAAGTAATCATCAACATACGCAGTAATATGCGGCCCAGTGCCTTCAGGGAACATAACGTTTAGTGCCCGCAGTAAAGCGCTTCCTGAAGTTTTCATCCCAAATGGTGTGCGTGTAAACGAGAACACCGATCCTTGGTGGACAAAAGAGCAGTATTTTCGGTCTTCTTTCCTTAACGAAACCTGCCAAAAGCTAGAAGTGAGGTCGATACTTGAAAAGTAGTTTGCTTCCCCCATTTTTGCTAATAGGTGGTCAATCGGTTCGGTTTTGTACCGATCGGGCCTCATATACATATTCGCTGTTCTCAGATCCAGGGTCATTCTCAAAGATTTATCCTGCTTATATACCCAACAAACCGGAGAGACATATGGGGAGTCTGATTTTTCTATAATCCCTTCTTTTAACATCTTAGCGATAACTTTATTCGCCTCCTCTCTAATTGATAACGGCAGTGGCCTACTTTTGTGATTAAAAATCGGCGGGTTGTCCATCTGTATGGCATGTTCATATACAAGGCAACATCCCGGAGAACTACTATATACGCCCATATTATTAATCAGTACAGTAAACAATTGTTCCTTTTGTTGATCCGTAATAGACGTGATGCTGGCCACTTTACTTCTTAAAATTTCTAAGATCTCAGATTCTCGCAATTTTTCAGCCTCGTCGTCTCCGTTTTCCTCACTATAATTTTCCTGATCACGGATATCTGTCTCACACAAGTTTATCCCATAACTCAATCCTACTTCGTATACTTCCTCTATAAATGTATTATTAAATTCATCAATTTCCGTGCGTTTCTGATACTGATCTGGCGTCCCGCCATTCTGATTCTCAATATTATTGCTTGGGCTCGATAGGCCTACATTCTGCATAATTGAAAACTCCTCCCCCTCATTATCTAATTGCACAGTTGATAAACTTTCAATAATAAAGCATTCGTCTTGGATAGCTAATTCCCGCTCGGAGCATGTATGATGATCTGTTGCATGAGTCGTGATAAACGGAATTTCAGTAACTTTATTTCCATCTTTTACTGTAAGACTATTTGTGCCAAAATCTAAAATCCCTTCATATTGTTGTAACATGTCACACCCTAATATAAAATTATGGGTAAGATCCTTGACAATTAACATGTAAATCTCTGTGTGCCACCCACCTATCTCTAACGGTATCATTACTTGTTTATTAATCTTGTACTTTGTTTTCTTAATGGCAGTAGTACAGTACATTCCAGGTACGCTCATCTCCTGCATTTTTATGTTATGTGCTTTGAGTTCTAAGTAGTATTTTTCACTGCATACACTTAAAACGCTACCAGAGTCTACGAGAACTTGTACATTTAATTTGCCTATCTTTGCGTTAATCTGCGGTGGACATAAAATTTGTTGGTTTAACTTTTTATTCAAGTCATAAGACACTTCTACGGTATTTATGTCATTTCTATTTGTTTGTGGGGAGTCCCCTGAGGTCACTGGGCACGAGTTAGATGAGATATGACCTATTATCGCATCTATACTCCGTTTAAAGCCCCTGGCTGACATCTGTCATTTCCTACACCTGCTGTGTCGGCTTGAGAGTGATGAAATGCATTCACACTAGGATCTAATCTATGTTGTGAATCTGGCACGTGGCTACAATTATCCGTCCCGTTATTTTGATGAGGAATGTACCGACCGTCTTGTAACTGTCCATATCGGTAAACTTGATCTACATTTCCTCTCTCTTGTTCCTGGAAGGCTATGTGATTTATTCCCACGCTTTGAGGTCGTGACCTATTTCTGTCATCAGTGTGATTATTGTTGGCGTTACGTAAACCATTATTATTATTCTGGTTTTCTCTGTAACTATTATTATTTACCCTCTCATTCCTTCCATTTCCGTAATTAGAATTATTCTGATTTCTTCCGTTATTGGTCCACGGCTTATTCCCCCTGGCATCCTGATAACCTTGTGTAGGCCTACCATTACTGTCATTATAATTCTCATTATTTCGGCTGGCATCTGCGTACTGTGCTTGATTTCCTCCACGGTTTTGCGTATTATGGTACCGCTGATAACTATGGAATTTCTTTATGGCTCTCTCGCCCTCCTCAAACTCCGTTAACAAGCTAAGCATCTGCGAGTAAGATTGTGGTCTTGCCACAGTTAACAATTTATGAATATCTGGACCGAAGTGTTTCATTGCAATTTGGATGACCTCTTTTTCGGAAACTATATTTAGCGACTTGGCTAATTTTATGAGTCTTACGAAATGTTCAGTACACGACATTTTCCCTTGTTCATTATAGTGCCCTGAATAGAGTTCAGTCCTAGCTTCACTCTGACGTGAATCGCTCCAATATTTATCCATAAATAACTTTTTGAATTCTTGGTACCCAGTTCCCTCTCTCATTACAACCGGCATCCAGTCTTTGCAACTACCTCCAAGCGACCTCTGAACAACTAATATCTTAAATTCTTCTCGAATGCCTTTAACTTTAAAGTATGTCTCTAGCTCCCTTATAAATTCATGAGGATTAGCATTTTTCTCATCATTATAATAAGGCAAAGGCCAATCTAAGTCCGCGATTTTATTTATATGAGTATTATTATAACCAGTTACTGGGATAACAACACTGTCGTGTAGGCCTAGGTCACCTCGCGAATTTTCTGATTCTAGGCTTATGCTCGGAGTCCTCGGTTCACCATCTTGACTTCCGTGTGGGTGAGTATTTTCCCCATTCGAACAATGAATTAATTGTGAACAAACCCCTCTACCATTAGCCTGAATTCCGGTACAAGAAATGTCATTACTCATCCTACTTAGTTTATCAGCATGATCATTAACCTCTTTAGTCACATTATTCTGTACTGCAACTATTTTATTTAGTTTAGTTTCAATGTCATTTACCTGCCCTTGAATATTAGTACTTATTACCCCCATATCCACTGACAAAGCCTGAACTAATTTATCCTCTAAGTTTTTATTCTGAGTTCTTATATCCTGCTCTATTTTCTGTTCCAACTGTTTTCTATTTTCTTCGACTTTGTTTTGCACATGGTCGATCCTTTTAGTTAATTTTACAGTTGTTACTTTACATTCGTCTGAGAGTTTATTTACCCTATCCTCAGTTTTCTTTGATTTATCAGATAATTGATCAATAACTAATCTCAGCTCACTGGTACTCCTATCCAATTTTTCCCCTATCTTTTCGGCTAATTTACGACTATTTTCCTCCATTTCATCTTTATTGTCTTTTAAATTCCTATCAATCTTTTCTGCGTTCCTATCCATTTTGACCATCATCGCCTCTATTAAAGCAGACACTCCTTCTATCCCCGTTACTTGGTTTGACATTTTATTTTCACAAGGCCTATCTTCCTGAACTAATGAAATCTCTGGTTCCCTCTCCTCACTAGTCTCCTGATTAATTACTAGGCTTTCGTTATCTAATAGCATTTCAGATTCATTACTATTAATTTCCTGGTTACCTACTACAATTTCGTTCCCTTGGATTTGATCTATCTCACTATTAGTTAGCACATCTTGACTGTTATTCATTTCCTCAGTTTCCATATTTGAAATTACGGCTTTTCCGTTCCTTAACGTCATCATTTCTACACAACCCTAGCTTTATTTATTGCACTGGGATCACTCAATATATAAAAAACATGCTCACTCACCTTTACATACATATAAATCATACCCTTCACAGAACACAAAATACATATAATACCCTCTTATAGCTAGCAATAATACCCTCTTATAAACTAGATTTTTACAAGGCTTTTTACTGCTGCTCCGGTATTCTATCTTCGGTCTGCCCACTCCTGATTCTTCTTACTCGGATCTTGAATTTATCTATCCCGTTAATCGTTGCAATGTCTGTAGTCTCTACTTAATGATGTGTGTAACAGTTATTGTTTTAATTTAAAATATTCTGAGTCAACACAATTTAGCTTCGAGCCTTTTCAAGAACCACAGATTGGGTAAGCCACGTATGTAACGGTTCGCGGGTTACGAAACCAATTACAGCCACGGTTTCGCTACAGTCAGAGCAGAGATTATCTTCAGTATCAACGGGGGCAAAATCTGGGTATTTATAGTTCTTAGAAACAGTCTACTTTATATTCTGATGCAATCAAAACTCCCTGGTTAACTGGTAAGAGTGTTGTTTATTTTAATATAATTACAGAACAGTTAATAGGCTTTTTGCAGAATATTCGTCGTATGTGAACTTTGACTTCAGATGAGTGGATCTCGCTATTAAGGTGTCTTTCTCCCTAACCTCGTGTATTCACTAGAATACCTTGTAAAGTCGTTGATTCACTGGTACTTACAGTTTGATACACACTGAATTTAAGTTGGTACTCAGCTATAATTAAGCCGTACCTCAAACCTGAATATATTCGTAGATTTAAATAATACTGCAGTAAATGATACTTAAATCATTTACTGACCGAAGAATATTAATAGCTTCCCGACTTCTACTAAGTCGGAAGCTGGATGCTGAGAAGATCGCTCCGCTCACTCAGAGCGTAGACGAGAGAGTGTCGATACCATTTTCTGCGTGTCCCCACTTCTCATCGTTCAAAGTCCAATACGCCTTGTATTTCTTTTACCCTCTAATAGCTATGTTTACATCAGATTTCATTGTGTTTCCGAATCTTCGGATACAAACCCTTATTTCATTGGCTATGCTCCTTACTCAGCATAGACGCTAATACACGTGGCTAGCAGTGCTTGGCCACGCTGTCAGTAATAAGAAATGATGCTAGATTCCCCGAAGCGCTATAGAGTAAGAACTTTCCCACTTACTAAGTCTTTAAATTTCAATAGAGTCAGTAAGCTCTTCTTTCTCTGCGTTTTTAGTTCAATAGCAGTGAGTTTCGTGATGAATGACTGTCTCCTACACCCCACTGAGACCCTTTAGTTTAGTTCTTAAGTCTATTCTTACGTTCCGGGAAATCCGTCTCGTTTCAATATTCACACAAGTCCAGCCGGAATATAATATTGCAAATATTATGTTCTTATTCCATTTCTGCTGTAACTTGTTCAGATAATTTTAGTGAATTTGATTTATTCCTATAATGTTATTAGAAATGCAAAGCCATAATTGATTAATATTTATCTTATTATTCTAATTAATAAGTTTATATAATAAACTTATTTTGTTCATTATAATGATATGGGCGGAGTAATTCAATTGCAAAGTAGCAATCGTCTCAAAGTAAAGATCACCCTCTAGGGTTGAGGCCATATTTGCTATTAATAAGTCATTATGGTGGCCGTATACAACTTATGATAATATTTAGAATGGAACTTAATTTTTGCTTTAACACGAAAATCTGTTTGCCAAATACAGCATAGGATAGGTCATTAATAGTGTATTAACACCTCTAAGATTGAATTCACAAATTTGATCTTAACATGTCGATCTGGCAGCCCAATACAACATAGAACAAGCCTATAAAAGTAAAGATCGCCCTCCAGGGTTGAGGCTATATTTGCTATTAATAAGCCATTATGGTGGCCGTATACTTTAGTTTTGTTTTTAACACGATAATCTGTGTGCCAAATACAGCATAGGATAAGACATTAATAGTGTATTAACACCTCTAAGATTGAATTCAGAAATTTGATCTTAACATGTCGACCTGGGAGTCAAATACAACATAGAATAAGCCTATAAAAGTAAAGATCACCATCTAGGGTTGAGGCCATATTTGCTATTAATAAGTCATTATGGTGGCCGTATACAACTTATGATAATATTTAAAATGGAACTTAATTTTTGCTTTAACACGAAAATCTGTTTGTCAAATACAACATAGGATAAGACATTAATAGTGTATTAACACCTCTAAGATTGAATTCACAAATTTGATCTTAACATGTCGATCTGGCAGCCAAATACAACATAGAATAAGCATATAAAAGTAAAGATCACCCTCCAGGGTTGAGGCCATATTTGCTATTAATAAGCCATTATGGTGGCCGTATACTTTATTTTTGTTTTTAACACGAAAATCTGTTTGCCAAATACAGCATAGGATAAGACATTAATACTGTATTAACACCTCTAAGATTGAATTCACAAATTTGATCTTAACATGTCGATCTGGAAGGCAAATACAACATAGAATATGCCTAAAAAAGTAAAGATCACCCTCTAGGGTTGAGGCCATATTTGCTATTAATAAGCCATAATGGTGGCCGTATACTACTTAGGATAATGCTTAGAATGGAACTTTGTTTTTTTTTTTTTAACACGAAAATCTGTTTGCCAAATACAGCATAGGATAAGACATTAAACTTTTTTTCGAAAAAATTCTCTGAAGGCAGTTACAAGCCACCTACTGTTCACCCACTGTTTGTAAAAAGTTTGTGTTGTGTGGTTAACAATTGAATACACACTTTTTCACGGCCTCTTATTCTATATAATAATGAAGTGAGAAAGACATATTGGAGGGAAATATTCGATAAAGTTCGGAAATTATTCTTAACGACGGAAGTTTCAATAAATGTCTGCAGTCACTTGTTTTTGTTTGCTATGTTTTCTGCATTTTTATTAGGCGCATTATTTTCAAAGAAGAGGTTATCAGGTATTTATCGTATAATTATCGTTAAATTGTGTCTTGCGTTTCTGTACAAGGATATGTGAATACTCCTAAGTTTTATTTGGGCAGAGGAAGTTATGTGACTTTCACATCAGATTTTTTTTGTCCACTATTTTACTGCAGGAAGCTTGTACATTATTTTTCCACATAGTCCCCTCCCAGTTCAATGCACTTGCGCCATCGGATAGGAAGTGCTTAGATACCGCGTGAGAAAAATTCTGACGCTGTAGCCACTCGTGCAACGCCTATTGGACGTCTTCATCAGACTTGAACTTCTGCCCACCAAGATGCTCCTTTAATAGATGTGGAAATCTGATGGTGACAAATCTGGAGAGTATGGCGGATGTGGGAAGCACTTGAAACTAATGTCATCGATGGTTTTCATAGTTGCACGAGCAGCATGAAGACGGGCGTCATCATGTTGAAGAAAAACATCTGCACTTAGCAATCCCCTTCGCTTTGGCACCATCAGACTCCCACATCTTTGGTCCATTAAAGGAGCACCTTGGTGACATAAGCTCATGTGTGATGAATACCGTCCAATTGGCAGTGGCTACAGTGTCAACCAATATTTTTCTCACGCGGTATCGAAGAACTTCCTATCCGATGGCGCAAATGTATTTAACTGGGAGGGGACTATGTGGAAAAGTAATGTACAAGCTTCCTGCAGTAAAATAGTGGGAAAAAATTAATTGCTGTTTTCATTTGATTCTCCCTCGTATTAAACAGTTTACTGAGCACAGTCTACACAGATAGGGAAGAAATTACAAGTGTCTAGTTTATTATTTCAACCCTCAATTAGTGGTCATAATTATTTAATTAATAACATCCTTATTGTGTATTGTGTGTTTTATTAGTAGAGCTTTTCCAGGTAGACTAAAATGCAGAGTATACCTACGTAGACCAGCTGTCATTAGTCTTAAAAGGTTGACATAATGCCATTAGGCATTTATCTTCTAAATCATTTTTAGATAACATTTATAAAGTTTATTTTCATCCGTATGTTCATAATACATTGATATTGGGCATGTCACCTTATTACTAGCTTAATTCTAACAATATCATGTGTAAATTTAAATTATAGTAAGTTAAATGATCGACTTATAACCGAAGCAAACATAACTAACATGTATTAACTAGACCTATAAGTTAATAATTACACGAAAAATGTACAAAATATTTACTTTAAATTTTATTTAGTACATATTATTTACCACAATGCATTACTAGTCGTCTATTGAATATAGGCTATAACTTTATCTGTTAAATGTTTTTTCAACGTATTCTCGAACATTTCAACATTTTTTTGAGTCGGCAATTTATTGAAGAAAATAGTTTCTTTAATAAATGGGCCGCTTTCAGTTTTTGTTTTGTTTACATAAGTTTTCTTCGCCTGGTGTCCGTATCATTTACACACACACACACATAAAGTATGCGTGCATATATGTTATGTGTTATTGATTCAACCAAACATTTTAAATCTTAGATTAATCAATATTTTTATTGGAATGTATTTTCCTTTAAACCCATACACTGTTTATACTGTTAGTAAGTTTTTTCATTTTTGTTTTTTCTAAATACCTCTTTACAGAAATCTAGCATTTTGAAACTAAATATAAATCTTACAACCGATTTAAAAAGCTTCCGAAGAAAAACTTCCTATTACAATTCTTATCAAGATGGAACTTCCTGAAAATTTGTACGGTAGTTTTACAATTTATGCACCCTACACCCCAAAAACCATCATCAGCTTATCCTATTTTATGGACACAATCACTGCCGTAATTTTTGCACTGATTAATAAAGACAGATCACTCTGCCGATTACGTTAATGTGCAAAGGGTGGAAATGGGGGTGCCTTAATGTGAGAAGTATTGAATCCGTATAAAGTTATTATGCCTCGTACGAGTAGTAGCAAAAAAAATGGTTTGAAAGGGGTTGAAGGACGAAACATTCTGAACTCCAGTAGTAGGCACAGCAACAAATCCGTTCCTTGTTGTTGTAAACCTTCTAAACATTATCTCAATTTTTTGTGTGGAGCAATTGTTCATACCAGCAAAATGAGGTAAAAAAAATACCCCCTTAGTACGCACAATATGTTGCAAATCATCTAAAGTTACGAATATCTTGCAGAAAAATAAACTTAGAAACCTACCTACGCCTTTAGGGCGAGTCAAAAGAATTATTTAAAACAGGGGTGCCCACCCGACCCCCAAACTTCATGACTCACCCCCCCAAACTTCATTGCTCACCCCCCAACCTGATTGGCTGTCGACAAGGGCGCCCATATGATATTTTCTAGGGGGGCCATTTTTTTAAATTAATTTTTTTGTTGTTGTTTAACTTCTTGGGCCACTTTGTAACATTATTTTAATAATATAATAAGTGCAACAATGACGTAGCCAGAAAATAATTGCGGGGAGGGTTGAAAGTGCCGGGGGGTTTGGAATACCCTCAAAAAAGGGGGTCGGGGGTCCTTCCTCAGAAAATTTTTAAAAATTGAACAATGAAAATCACATTTTACGCTATTTTAACACTGAAAAACTAGTTAGCAAATTTGTTTACTATACTCTAAGACATGGCAACTTAAACAAGAAATTGTTACCTAAGTCATAATACTTATTACTATTTATAAGAAAAGTTGAATAACACATGGAACAGTGGACTCATTATGTTATGAGAAGAAAATAACTGCTATATCATATCTGACACACCAACAAATCTTGTTTAATTAAATATTTTTTTAAAGTACAAATATAGAATTTTAGGTTTTGACTTTTGGGGGTCAAAACCCCCTGAACCCCCCTTTCCTAATCCACTGTGGATTCTGCTTCCATGTTGTCGATTTGGTAAAACTTCTGCAAACTTTTTATGTCTCAACTGACTTTCAAATAATTGTCTTAAAAGAAAAACACCTGACTATAATAATTATTAATATACATTTTTCCCTTGCGCCCCCCCCCCCGCCCCCGGGTATGGGCGCTAATTGATTGACTATTCACTTCTAAAGAATTAGAAGAGACGTTTTAGAGTTATAAAACTTGAACATTTTTATTTTTAACATATAAAATGCTAATTTTGCAACAATTTTCACCCCCCCCCCCAGAAAATTCATAAAACAATAATATTTTGCCCCCCCCCCAGAAATTTCAATGACGCAGTCTGCGTCTTAACCCCCCCCCCTGTGGGCACCCCTGTTTAAAAAATCGAAACCATCTTTGCACGTGGCAATTGGCTGCTGCTCCCCATAAGCTAATTGTGAATATATTACTCCATAATAAAACATAAATTGTTTTGGTCTAGAATGTCCGAGAATCTGTATCATTTACATCATTATCTTGAATTAACTTTTTATTATAATTTGCAATTATAGATTACAATATTTTAAAGAGTAACTGGCATTTGCTTTATATAGGTGAGTTTGAAAAGATTGAAATGTAGAGAATAGTTCTTTCGTGACAAAAGAAAGCGATCGCTTTTGAAATGCTGGAAAGCAGACGGGAACAAGGTTCCTATACCTGAAGCTTTACCTGGCTCTATTTACTTGACCCGAATTCGTTGAAAGCATCTGCAAATCCCCACACAAACACAATACAATGCAGTCCACTTTCTATAAATTCCTATTTTAACCATTATCCTTACCTGTTTACCATACCTAACAGGCAATTTCATACGCGTCTAGTTCTGTGTAGAGCCAGATAGGGGCAGAGTGGAGCACAGCGTACTTACAAAGTAAAATATACAACTTTTAACTTATGCATTTTACACTCAGTTTTAAGACAGGATTTCAGTTTTTAGGTAGATTTCGAAGAAAAATCTACCTATTGCAATGGATACCATGTCATGATTTTCGAAAAATTCTTTCATATCTTTACGTTTCATGCTTCCATAAGTACGAAACCACCGCCCGTTAAATAAAAAAAAAAAAAAAAAAATTGCAATATTTATATATATATATCTTTACACGATTGCGGCCGTAATTTTGAAGATATTTGAACCAAATTTTATTATGTTATTTCTAGGCCCAATAGTTCGGACAAGTTCGTTAATGAGCAAAATTGGCCCAAGGAGGTGGTCGGGGGAGGGGGTTGAAATTTTAAAACATTTATATCTCGGCCCCTATGAAGTATAGAGGGAAACTTTATTTGAATAAATTAGAGTACTCCCTATGGAGTTCACAGTGACACCAACGATTTGGGTGTTTTGGGGGTACGAGTGGGGGTGGGGGGGATGGAAATTCGAAATTTTTTAAACCACGTCTTGTGGGGTATCATTGAAAAGCTCTTGATGAGTACTCTACAAATCAATAATTAGTTTCTCGATAGCTCTAATTTAAGACGAGATTTAAATGTTTGAAAAAGTGCTCTTTCCTCTTTTTTGCAATTATTATTGCGGGTTTGTCATGCCAAGGCTAAAGAAGAAGAGTGCTATGCAGCGACAGTAAATTAAACCAAAAGCACTTTGAAATCTACCTCAGCCTGTAGGCTTGCCTAAAGGGATTTTTTTTCAAATAAATAATTATTATGTTTACTGTCATGTCGATAGTTATTTTGACTTCTCCTAAGCTTTAAACAAATACTCACATAACTTTCTTTACCTTAAGCATCTGCAATAGGGTTCGTATGTTTATGAAATGTCATATTTTTATCCTGACCTCCATTCTCGTCGAAAACACAAATTAAACACGAATTACATGCTTGTTATCGGACCGTTTTTATTTTGCATATACTGTAAAGTCATATTTTGGTCATTTTCATGGTCTTGGTCATATATCGGTCATATTAGAATTTAATGTCATATTTAAGCTATAAATTCGGTAAAAGGGCACAATGATGCAGTATGTGCACTAAATTGTCGACTTATTTTTTTTCCTGTAAAAGAGTCACGAATATTTTGGTTTTACTTTAACTGAAATGTAAAGGGACAATAAGTTAACAAGTAATAACGCAATTACCTTATCCAATAGACATATTTTAAAAATATTTTCAGTTCACAGTTACAGTGGTGTCTGGAAGCATTAACAGATTATAAGTTCTTTACAAATAAACCTGTAAATCACCTGTAATTTTTTTTTTTTAAAGTGGTTATCTGATGGAATTAATTGTGATGTAATAATTTAGTGTCATAGAAGTTTTAAATTGGAACATTTATTTTTAGATAATACGTTCTTTTATGAAGGGATATTTAGGATTTTTGGGTCATATGTTGTCATTTTTAAAGTCATATTTAGTCATTTTTAAAGTCAAATTTACAGTCATATTTTCCACTTCTTTAGGTCATAAACATCCGAAACCTAGTGTAATATAGCTATTCATGCTTTTCTCAATATTGCTACTGAACTCAATTATACAATTTTTACTTTTAAGTGTTCATCATTATTGAAACTGATGGGTCGTACCCTTTTGCGTCCCAAAGCGAGTACTCGCTTCATCAAAACAACCCTCGTGCGTCCGGTGCAATTTGACGTAAACAACCCTCGTTCGTCCGGTGCAATTTGACGTAAACAACCCTCGTGCGTCCCGTCTTGAACAATATCGATACATCTATCTGACGAAGCCTTGAAGAATATACAAGCAGAAACATATACTGTATTCACACACGCTCAACAACCGTTGTCAATGCCAAGAAAAATGAAAAAGAGGCCTTCTTGGTAGAAAAAATGATTGAATATAGAACTGGAGCACTCAGCAGACTGGAATATGTGCGAACAGTATCATTTAAGTTCCTACCAACCACAAGAAAGTAAACTGATAGCCAAAAGACAAAGAGTAACTTCATTCTCCGCCTCAATTTTATTTAATACTGACAGTAATGCAAGGATTACAATTTTTGGGGTGTGTAGCAATTCGCCTGCTCGCGGTGCACCCTGGGAAATGCTAAACGAACTGCATGGCACCAATTATGAATTTTACCTGTATTCCATGGGACGCATTTTGGTCATTGCTTTAGAGAGATCTGGGACGCAAACGGGTCATTGAATCTGAGGATCTACGGACGCAAAAGTCCTAGTTTAGTGGTTTTGGGACGCAAAAGTCTTAGTTGCTAGACAGACATAATTAACATCTGACTATTTTTATTTGTCTACATTACTAAACAATAATTGAAGAACTAACACCGCTACAAACGTGTGTACTTTACTACTTTGTTTTATGTGTTTTAAATTTTTTTAGTATATCGTTGTAGTCCACCGCTGAGGCGTCGGGGATGCGTTCGCTCCTCTCACGCAGCGGGCCGGGGTTCAAATCCTGGTCGGGACAAGTTACCTAGGTGGGGTTTTTTCCTGGGTTTTCCCTCACCTGTAAGACAAATATCGGGTAACTTTAGGCCCTTGTGGTCCCCGGATATCATCTGGCCGTCATTATCATCTTCATCCTCGCCTTGTTTGGAGTGAGTGTGTGTGTGTGTGTGTGAATGGTGTGTCTCGTCCTATGTGTTCGTGTTGTCTCGGAGGTGACCCCGGCATTGGTCTGATCACTCATCCCTCCATGTCCTTGTCTGGTCAAAAAAGTATGTATGTGATCCATAGATAACCCCTCTCCCGACAGGTCGCGGCCCTGTAAGGCGGCTTGGGTCGCTTAAATGTCCCTATAAGATAGAGGTGAATCTAAGGTGAAGAAAGAATATCCTTGTATTAGAACCTTCTAGTTGTACCAATTGGTCTAAGATCAAATTTATATTTAAAGACATATTACCACTAGAAACGTGTATATAGTTCCAGGTATTTGTATTTTAGAATATTGTTCTACTAAAACAATCAATAGGCCTTCATTCCATGCATTTTATCAATATTACCTAATGTACAGATTTTGACAAACTCATTGTACTCTGTGATACTATTTTGATTGTTTATAAAAATAATTGATATAACTGTTACACACTGGCTTTAAAACCAAGACATCTGACTTAGTTAATTATTAAGTGCCAGTATGGTACTTTATGAGATTGTGTGTGGGGGACGGAAAAATGTCTGTCCGTCTGTCGGTGTGTCTGTACGCGCCATAACTCAAATACGCTTTATCGGATTTTCATGAAACTTGGTATACACATTTACAATGTCCATGGGAAGACGTCTGTTGATTTTGGACCAAATCGGTTGGCCGGTACCGGAATAATGCCCAATTTAGTGCATTTTTTATGGTATTATATAACAAAAGGCCCCATAACTCAAATACGTTAAGCCGTAAGAATTAGAACAAATAATAATATTAATACTAATAATAATTTCCACACATCACAATCGTCGTTTTGTTCATAGAACTGTTCGGAAGATCAATCAGTAAGGTATCACTTTGTTTACTTGATTTCTTCTTTTCTTGGTGCCACGTGCATTTTCACGATTAAGGTTACCGTTCAATGTCCATCTTTCCTCAGGTTCAATAAATATACAGGGTATTTCAAAAATACTTTTACAAACTTCGGGCACGTATTCCTTACACCAAAAGAAGGAAAAAAGTTCTTACGAACATAGGTCCCATAATCCTTTGCTTTCTTGCCAGGAACAGTTCAATACATTGGTTCACTCATAACACGTCAACACACAGAACTCATAACAAATGCTCGAAATGTCCTCCTCTTGCTACTATATAGACATGCATGCACTCGTCGAATCATGGACTGTCACACCCTTTCAAATACTCCGGGATGGTGTCGAATGGTTTTGCAGGCTTCCGTGACACGTCGATGAAAAGTTTCTTCATCCGGGAAAACAAGGATTATGGGACATATGTTCATATGAACTTTTTTCTTCATATCTTTTGGTTTAAGGCGGCCATTCACTATCGCTCCAAATGGTCGTCATCCACTTGGATGTTGTCCACAGGACGACATCCAAAAATATGTGGTCATTCACCGTCACTCCACCCGCGCCAGTTGCTTCGTGGAACAGTTAGGTTGAACCTTGATTTTTTTAAATTGGCGCTAACGATTTTAATAAAAAAATTAAAATTTGAAACTCTTGTCTATGGCTAATAAAATGAGTATATCCTTTTTTCCACAAAAATTACTTAGGGGGTACTTTACTCATTTCCATTTTCAATTTTTCTAGATTATCTCCATTACAGTATGCGACACATAAAAACCTTCCACAGTAAAGTTGTAGAAAAAATTAAAATGAAAATTTTTTGTTTAAAACATTTTTATACATCTAATAGATATCAAGATAAACACGAAATAAATTCAGCTTAAACGCGAATTTCATAACATACATATGAAGGGCCTAGTTCCATAAGGGCGTAAGGCACAAGGATATAGTTTCGAGAAATCTTGATGTTTTTAAACAGTGTTACCACTCATAAATAGGTGGTTTAAAGTCTAATTTTGTAACATATATTTTTGAAGGACAGGCTAAATTAGTGTTCTGCAAATTTACAAGGTAGAGTGTATTGGGATCTTTTACAACTAGAGGTACCTAAACATGTTAAACAGAAACTGAAATACTTTTACAGTAGCAAAATCTTTTTACTTTGTATCATATTATTTGTTTTTATTTTATTTTAGTAAAAACCTGTATTATGCAGTGACAATTGCATGTTTGCCAATGAATACTAGTAGGCCTATGTTATACAGTGAAAATTGCATGTTTGCCAATGAATACCAGTATCCTCATTAATACATCAAATGATAAGCAAAACAATCTATTTTGAACATGGGCGTAATTTCAGCTTTTTAACTGGTGTGGCAAGGTCTGCCGGGAGTCTGGGGGGTATGGAAATATTTTAAAATTTGGCATTAAAATTATGTAGTTTAAGCATTTTTAAAACTTTGTTACATATCATACCAGCCTAAATGTTAAGTTTAATACAGAATCAAGATTGTGCCACGTTAATCAACTGTAATTTTTCACTTGTTTGCAAATTACTGATATTTTTACTGCCGATTTTTGAGGTGGCAAAAAAGAGGAGTTTGGGAATTCTGGGGTGGCAACTGCCACTCCTTGCCACTGATTTTGAATGAAGTTATACTTCAGGAATGCAAGTTCAGTTTTTATAAACATTTGCTTGGATGGTAGCACTGCAGAAAATAAAAATAATTGATAAACACACCTCAATAACAGATAGGAAGTGTGCCTTATGCCTTTATGGAACTGTTATGAAGTAGAATGAATGTGCAGTCTCACAGGTCTTTTATTATAACTAGGGACCGGATTCCTAGGTTTTTACCTATTTTTTTCCTTACTCTCAAAACAAAAAGCGATTACACACTTTTTCGAATCATGTCCATAGGATTCACCCACATTAATTCTGTGGCACCTAAAAATACCTAAATAGGGTATCAAAACCTAAATGTACCTAAACGGGATACAAAACCTAAAATATCTAATTTAGGCTACTTTTTTTGTCTTTTTTGTTTGTCAGTTGATAAATCGATATTTTGCGTAGAGACAATTTTTGTCGAGTTGAAATTAATAGCACCAGCGTTTTGTTCAATCCAATGTCGTCTAGGATGACAGTATCAAGAGAGGAAGTGTAGGAGTACCGGCGTATTCCTTTTAAAATATTCGTACGAACAACCACTGCTGACGTCATGTGAGGTTGAAAGTACATTTTCTGCCTTCAAATATATTCTAAGAGATAACAGGAAGAACTTCACAGTTGAGGATCTTGTAAGATATTTAGTGATATACTGTAACCAGGAAATGTGAGACAATCTTATTTTCACTGCTTCTTTTGATTGTTTATGCTTTCTTTCTTCAATTGTATAATATTGTCCTAAAGCAAGTTTACACAAATTTAAGTCAATTTTGTTAAGTTAAACTTTACAAGTGTTATGTATTGAATCCTATGTAGCACATTCAAATTCATTAAACCAATTATTCTACCCGAAAACGATATTTTGGACAAAAATCTAAAAAAAACTATTTCACCTAATGGAAAACCTAAAACAGTGTTTTAAAAACCTAAAAATCCGGTCCCTACTTATAACTGAGCAGAGGTTTAAGGCACAAGTACAAATAGTTCATTGAGTATTTAAGAGATATGAGGAGAAGGCATAAATGTTAAAAACTCAACATTAAAGATTTGTGCCTTACGTCCTTAAATACGAAATAAATTCAGCTTATACGCGAATTTCAGAACATGCATATCAATTAAAATATTAACGACATTTTGTTGCCCATAGTAACATGAAAACTATAATCTACTTATTGCTGTTAAATGCAGTCAGTTTAGCTCAGTCGTAATGAACACACCAAAACCAATTACAGCGACGTGGTATAGGATAATAGGGAAGAGGTCCTGGGTTCAAATCAAATTTCGTGGCCACCCAAATTTACCGTAGGCTCTTGTAATAACGCATTCATGAAACATTTTGCTTCTATTGTTCGGCTACATCTCAACGCATCCTGCATTTTTGCCTTCGAGATTGAGGAAAGCATGCAAACCCCAAGTTATTAAGTGCCAGTATGGTACTTTATGAGATTATGTGGGGAAGGGGAAATGTCTGTCCGTGTGTCTTTACGCGCGATAGGCCTAACTCAAATACGCTTTATTGGATTTTCATGAAACTTGGTATACGCATTTATAACGTCCATGGCAAGAACCCTATTGATATTGGACAAATTCGGTTGACCGGTACCGGAGTAAAGCCCAACTTAGTGCCTATTTTATGGTAATATATTAGAAAGCATTTATCAAATGCAAATTAGTTATCATGACAACATATTGTTTTACAGTATTCATATAATACGGCTTTGGAAATTGCAATACAGTTAGCTTTGACAAATAACATTATTCCTTCACATACGCTTATGAAAGTAGATTGAGATGGTAACGTCTTGGACTCACATATTGGTTGTTCCTGGTTCAATTCCCGTAGCCGGCCAATTTGACATATCTTTTCCGTATTTGTATGCGAGTATGCGATTGTCAAGATATCACAAATCTGTATAGTTCTGCTGATGCTGGACGATTTAAAGCTGATTAAAAAACTAGACCTTTGTTCTCCCTGAAGCTCTACTTAATGAATGATTGAATCTGGAGCTTACCTCGGAAATCAGCAAAAAAAAAAAAACTTATTTTCTGCATATCATAATTGCAAATATAACTGATTAAACAAAAGCATACTGGCACTTTGTTACATCAGTTTACCTGATTTTATTATTATTATTATTATTATGATTATGATTATTATTATTATTATTATTATTATTATTATTATTGTATTATTATTATCAACATTGTTATTATAATTATTATTGTTATTATTATTTCACGGTAAAAGGATTGAACGTAAGGATCTACCCTGATGCTTTCTTTTCTAGATACTGTACTTGTTAGTTTTATGAAAATGAAATAAATAAAATTTATTTGTCTCTATAACTTAACTTTCTTCTGTACTAGCCTTTTAACACGTATATACGAGAAAGTTTGTACAAAATTTTTTGCAACGTTTATTAATTTTGTTGTGATAATCGCAGTTAGTAACTTGCCATAGGCACGGAAACTGTTTATAGGATTCGATTACTAGCCCAGTCAAATGTTACAAAAAAAAATGCGTGAACTAACATTAAATGGGGTATTAATGATTTTTGGAGGGGAGTTTCGGACCATTACTGGGATCATAAATCCAAATTTGCAACCCTCTGAAACCTGTGCTCGCTGAAGGGCGGTCGAATTAAACCGGTTTTTTGGGGCTTTTTTCGGTTTTTCGACAATATCTCCTAAACTATGCGTTTGTTGAAGATATTATTTCTTATCTTTTTAAAAGTAAATTAAATTTCCTAAAATATGAGATCAAAATCGTTTTTGTAAGTTATATAGTTACCGAAACATCGTTTCCTCCACCAACAACTTAATTTTTTTGTAACATGTTGGCGGATAATGTCTTAAAACTGTGTATAGAAACTATTTGTGTGTATATGTGCCTATGGGAAATGGATTTTGCCAGGAAAAAAATATTTAAGCAGAATATTTAATAAAAAATGTATTTATTTTAAACCAACAGGCATATTTAAACCATGTGTGAGGTTCCTGGTATGGGATGGTATGGGAAGTCGAGGGTGGGGTGATGTCTTCATCTTCACTTGAAGAACTGTCATTCTGGGGTGTGGGCACATTGCATTTCAGCTCAGTTTTGCGGCAGCTGCAGCCCACAGCGCAGCCCATCTTGCACTTGCACGAGATCAGTTGCAGAAGGGTTTGAGAGTAAGCCCAACTCGTCCAACTTCCACCCCAATCCGTGAGTTTTTTCCACCCCAACCACTTTTGTACCTGCGAAAAAGTAGAATGAAAATTGGTTATTCTATAATATTTCAAAGCATACACATGGTGTCAATAAAAGTGTACAAGTGAACAACGAAATTTAAGAACATAATGATAGGAAATGTATATGGACATACCTGGTGATACATACAATAAGCATGATATTTTGCAGCATCTGTGGTTGGTGACAAACGGGCGAGATTGACTTTGGCTGACAGGTCGTTGAAGGTGGTGTCAGTCGCTCCTTCATAAACTGCGACGAGATACTTCTCCTCAGCTGCAGCTATTTCATCGTGACTCACATCTGGGTGGAGGAAGACTTCTGCTTGCTTGAATAGTGCTGGGGTCTTGAGGAAGGTTTGACAAATTTGGTTTTCCCCTGCTTGAAAGGGGCCCGGGAGAGTAATAAGAATTTCCGGTGGTGAACGATGTAGATGAATATTGGACGTCTGGCTCACCTCTTCTGAAAGTAGATGTATTTTTTGGAACTCAAACCAACTAATAACACAAGCAGGTCCACATCTTCCACGATGATTACAACCTTCTCAGAAGAGTCAGCTTTGGTGATGGCAGCTCTAAGAATGTCAGCGTCAGTGTCGTCTTCTGTCACCTCAACACCATGCTGCTCAAATCTAGTTTTCAGTAGCTCTATCAGCCTATGCTTCTTAGTGTCGTTCGGTAAGAACTTCTCTTGTGTGATGTTGATGGTTGTTGAAGCCGATAGGACAATGTCACTGCAGTTGAGGGCGGAGTATCATCTGAGACCTTCGGCACTTTTGGTACTTTTTTGAGAGGCGTCCTCCGGATATCCATCGAAGACAGTGGATTACATCTGTCCCAAAATGGTTTTTTCACAAAATGAATGTAGCCGTCAATGATGGTCTTCACTGATGCGTTTTGATGCCACACACTTTTGTGGAGCAAGTAGCCACCATCGAGCATGATGTGGATATTGGCGTCTCGGGAGATGTTGGTAGTGAGGGATGTGAAACACGAATATAGAGCTGCCTTAGTTCCCTTCCTCACTCCAGTTTCGTTTAAAAGAGACATTGGGTAAGGGGGCACTTCATATTAGCAGCGGGCTTTCAACTCTTCGTCTGATTTTTATGGTAATGCTAACTCGCTGAAATATTGTGAGAGTGTCAACTTCAATCTTCTTATTAGTAACTTGTATGGAATTATTGACGCTTGCCAAGGTAACAACTTGCAACGAAGGTAACAACTTTGTTGAATCCAACTTTCCCAAATGTTTGGTTTTCTATGTTAACCACGCCTTCTGTTCCCAGTTCCTTGACAATTTAACAATTGACTTCATAGCCTCCAACAATCCCACTGCTAATAGAAACTATTTTGTCAGTAACGGGGAACAGATCTCGTGCAAGTGCAAAATGGGCTGCGCTGGGAGCTGCAGCTGCCGCAAAACTAGGCGGAAATGCTCAGTTTTGTGCACTTTCTGCAAGAGAAAAGTTCTGCCGCAATGTGCCCACACCCCAGAATGACAGTTCTTCAAGTGAGGATGAAGATATCACCCCATCCTCGACTTCCCATAGGCCTACCATCCCATACCAGGAACCTCACACATGGTTTAAATATGCCTGTTGGTTTAAAAGTAAATACATTTTTATGAAATATTATGCTTAAATATTTTTTTCTGGAAAAATCCATCTCCCATAGGCACATATACACACAAATAGTTTCTATACACAGTTATAAGACATTATCCGCCAACATGTTACAAAAAAATTAAGTTGTTGGTGGAGGAAACGATGTTATTCAACTTTCACCCAAAAAAAGCATTTTTTCATATTTTCGGTTTTTGTCATTTATGACGAGACTATCTGAGCCACAAGAACGAGCTATAGCTCATATTAAAGCTTATTAAATTGCCTACAGCGTTTGTTCTTTTGACTTTTCTGTAGGACGTGTCATTTTGTCGGTATTCAGTTAGAAACACGAAGAAAACTTAAAATTTTAACTTTTTGGAAAAAACGGCTAATCTTTGAAAAGACGTATCTCGGTAATTATATAACTTACAAAAAACTATTTTGACCTCATATTTTAGAAGATTTAATTTACTTTTAAAAAGCTGATAAATATTATTTTCAACAAACGCATAGTTTAGGAGATATTGTCGAAAAACCGAAAAAAGTCCGAAAAAACCGGTTTATTTCGACCGCCATTCAGCGAGCACAGGTTTCTGAGGGTTGCAAATCTGGATTTGTGATCCCAGTAATGGTTCGAAACTCCCCTCCAAAAATCATTAATACCCCATTTAATGTAAGTTCCGATGTAACATTTGACTGGGCTATACTTCGAGTAGAGTGTCTCGCCCCGACATGGCGCTGAAATTAGAAAACACGTCTGCACTGGAGGACACCTGAAGACAGAATGAGGCTACTTGGATGTGGGTTTGGCCACTGACTAGCAGATTTGCGGGATGGCTTGGAGTCACTCCACGTCGTTTTCCCCATTCATTGTACGATGGCTTGATGGACGGATGGAGTGAACGGATGGATTTTTGCTCGACTGGATATCCAACCGACCCATCGCTCCACGCCAAACGGACGACAGCCTTCCCATTCATTATGAGATTTTGGACTGACATCACTCCATTTGGACGTTTGGAGCGATAGTGAATGGTCGCCTTATGGAACCCATGCCCGAAGTTCATAAAAGTATTTTTGAATCACCCTGTATATATATATATATATACTGTTTATAGCTTGGGAGGTGCACTATCTGATGTCCGGGTTGTATTCTGGATGGCACTTGTCTGTACATAGTTTCAAATCTATTACTTTCAGTGAGTTCCTTCAGTCTGATTTCAACACACGACCTTTCTGAAAGGATTAGATGGAAAATGATTGGAGAATATTGTCTGATTTGTTTTGGTTAAAACGGGTGATACACCTCTTCCCCTGTGATGTTGTTGAAGTTCCATCTCAAAGGCTTTTCATCAAACATGGTTACAATGTACCTGAAACAGAAATCAGTAATTAATTAAAGTTAACTGGGAATATTAGCAGCAAAGAACAAGGAAAAAGAAATTAAAAGAAAGTTATTTTCTTCGTGTTCATATGGTTTTCCGGATTTTCCGGGGATAAATTATGCTAAAATTAGTAAGAGGTAAACAGCCGTCGCGGTGGCTCATGCTTAGCGCGTGAGCCTGGCACGCTAGCGGTCCCGGGTTCAACCCCCGGGCCTGGCGGGCGTGTCATTCGTGGTGGACGAAGCCGTAACCTTTGGGGGGTTTTCTCGGGGATCCTCCCGTTTCCCCCTCTCATTCCACCAACACTATCCATTTCATCTTCAAACTCCCCCGCATAATCATCCCGTTTCCTTTCCCGGTTTCCGGTTTACCCTCGCCCCCAGCTGCTGTGGGCCTCTCCCGTCCTCCCCGTGGCTTGTGGTCCTGAAGTTGCTGGCTGGTGTGCCTGGGGGCTCTATAAGAGGTACCGAGGCAGCGGCACACGTGGCATGGTAGAGGTATCTGTTGGATGTAGGGGAGTTCCGTGGGGGCTCGCGGTGGGGTCTGTTGTCGAGGGACCGTTGGGCATGCAAATCATTCCATTCCGGAGGTTGGCACAATGAGCCCCACGGCTGAAGTGCTTAGGGTAGTCCCAACCCGCCTTCACCCTTCAGGGGCCAAATACATACATACAAGAAGTAAACAGGTGAAACCTTAAACTAGATGGCAAAACCAACAAACAAAAAATGTGAATAAGAAATTCCCACGGGGGGGGGGGATGGGGATATACAGTAGCCTTCGCTATATATATATAGGCTATAAGTTTACGTCTGATGAAGACGTACAATCGGCGGTGCATGAGTGCCTACGGCATCAACCAGAATAATTTTTCTTGCGTGGTATCGAAGCACTTCCTATCCAATGGCGTAAATGCATTGAACTGGGAGGGGACTATGTAGAAATACAAGCGAACATTTTTCCTGTAGTAAAATAGCGGAAAAAAATGAATTGTAATTTTCATTTGATTCTCCCTCGTATAGGCCTAAAGTATTAGGGGAAAAATATTTTCCGGAACTGCAATTGTTTGTCAATTAAAATGCAGTTATGGTCACCTCATTTTTAACAACCCAAAGCGACTCTTTTCGAAGTTCTTCTCTAGATGGCAGCTTCTAAAAGTCAGGCGGTTAGTCACAAATGTAATAGAGGAAAATGTAGCCCACTGACATTGGCTATTACCGAATGGTCACGTAAGATACGGAACGTTCTTCCTTCTGACGTGAGATTTCCCAATGAAGTCTTCAATCCTGGATTCTTTATTTACCGGTATTTCTCTCTCTTTCCCTCTCTCCCTCTCTATATCTCTAAATCTCTCTCTATATATCTCTCTATATCTCTCTATCTCTCTCTATCTCTCTCTCTATCTTTATCTCTCTCTTTCTCTATCTCTCTCTGCAGATCGAGCCTAGGATAATATTATAGTCTATGGTTCTTAAAATAGACTGAGCTGTAGTTTTCAAATCACCATCATGAAATACCGGGTATTGTACTTAAAAGATGGTAGTTTCCATATTATAACAATCAACAATTCATAACCTGAAAGGACAAACGAAAATCGTAAATGATTAAAATGGCTACTACAAATAAACAGCAGGCACGATCTGTTCTTTGGTATGCTAAATTTGAGAGTGTGAAAAGAATTCAAATGGAAATTCGACAAGAGTATGGTGTGCGTAATGTACTTAAATACAATTCCATAATGGTGCACATAGGCGTAACCAGGCCGACCATATGGGGGGGGTTTACCATCCGGGGGGTTCGGGGGCCCTCCCCCGGAAAATTTTAAAAATTAAGATGCACAATAACGAGTTTTAAGCTTCCCACGCTTTATACTCGTTTTAAGTAATTTATAATCAGACTTAAAAAGATTGTACAATTTTTTTTTTTAATCAATCGGGGGGGGGGGGGGGTTCAAACCCGCAAACCCCCCCCCTCGTTATGCCTCTGATGGTGCACCCCCTCACTGGGCATGGGAGGTTCGTAATTTTCCAAGTACCACTTTCAATGGTATGTGGTATGGTCGTGGTGGACCCATTGCTTGGCCCCTAAACTCCTCAGATCTAACCCCTCCTGACTTCTTGTGTTGCACATTGTCTATGCACAGAAACCAAGGAGCATTGATGATCTGAGAGTAAACATTACTCAAGCTTTTCAACAAATCACGCCTCTTATGTTACAAAGGACATGGGTTGAATTGCATCACCTTTATGAGTTATGCAGAGTGCGCTATTGGGGGTCAAGTTGAACATTGAGGAATCTCCCATCTTTCTGTGTTCTATACACAAAATTTCAACAAATAAAGTTCAATAGTAAAAGTTTTACGGTGTTTCCATTTTATCCATAACCCAAACTGATCACTAGAGACCGGATTTTAAAGGGAAAATTTTCACCCAAAAAAGGACGAAAAAAGGGAAAATTATTGCCAAAAAAAGGTGGGGAAAAAGGGAAAAATTATTGCCAAAAAAAAAAAAAAAGGTGCAGCTTGCTCTACAGCTGCTGATTCTGTAACATCTAATAACTGAAGAAATGTTTTGATCTTGTTGAAATTCTCACAGAGGAAAATAGCACACGAAATCAATGTTCCCCACCTTGTTATAATGGGAAACTTAGGCAATGGCAAGCCTGTGATTTCCCTGTAACGCTCTATTCTGCTGGGAGGAATTATTTTTTCAATGGTGAATCAGTGAAAACAATTTTTAATGTTTTCATATCACCAAATACTGGGTAATTTACGAATTTTTCAAAATAAATTAGCAAAAAAGGTACTGGAAAGGGAAAGTACCTAAAAAAAAGGGAAATGAGCCTAAAAAAGAAAAAAAAGGGACGTTAAAAACCAGGCCATTTGCATTTGAAACTAACTCAGTAATGTCATGTTCAATTTTATCACGTTTTGTGATGAAATATAAAAAAAGGAATTCCCTTTAAAATCCGGTCTCTACTGATCACTCTGTAAATTATACATTGTTTGGTGTCATTTTTCTTGTAATTATGTGTGGAATTGATATATAACTAACATTTTAAGATAAAATGACATATTAAAAAATTTAAGATTGATTGATTGAAGTAGACTAGGTGACTCATAGGGCGGAAATTACGGTCGGTCCTAATCCCCTGCGCTTGTAAATATGAGGGTGCTTGCAGGTGAAGGAACATACCTGGCCCCACATGCCATCCCTGTTTGCTAAGGGTATAGTACAATAAATTGTAGCAACATGAAAAAATGAAAATACTGGTACCTACTTGCAATAAGAATTAACCAACGAAAATGAAACAATTGGAAATCCATAGGAAACGTTACTATTCAAGCTAGTACATAACTAGGGACCGGATTTTTAGGTTTTTAAAAAGACTGTTTTAGGTTTTCCATTAGGTGAAATAGTTTTTTTTAGGTTTTTTGTCCAAAATTTCGTTTTCGGGTAGAATAATTGGTTTAATGAATTTGAATGTGCTACATAGGATTCAATACATAATACTTGTAAAGTTTAACTTAACAAAATTGACTTAAATTTGTATAAACTTGCTTTAGGACAATATTATACAATTGAAGAAAGAAAGCATAAACAATCAAAAGAAGTAGTGAAAATAAGATTGCCTCACATTTCCTGGTTACAGTATATCTTTCAAGATTCTCTACTGTGAAGTTCTTCCTGTTATCTCTTAGTTAATAGTTAATAGGCTACTGTATCTAGACACTACCCTTCTCAGGATTCGAATCCGATGCTTCTAATTTAGTGAGTAAAATACTTTATGGTTGATGTGGATAATGTGAAATTGATTATTTT
This sequence comes from Ectobius pallidus, assembly GCA_964059195.1. NCBI lineage: Eukaryota > Metazoa > Arthropoda > Insecta > Blattodea > Ectobiidae > Ectobius > Ectobius pallidus. The sequence goes on along the minus strand of CAXKWD010000004.1, from coordinate 177,127,299 downwards.
CATTTCTTCGGTTGTTACGCATGCTAACCGCACAACAGATCAACTAGGGACGAAAACTTCCCCCTTTTCTAGAAAGGTAAATAATACTTACGTGTTTCTGACAGGCTTGACAAAATATTACTTTACCATCTGTCGTGAAATTCAGGCCGTCGCCAATCCACTGCCGTAATAAATCGATTTAATTTGTTTTGGCATAATTAACACGTTTTCTTAAAACTCACAGTGTGACCACTATGAATAACAGGGAAGTACTAAAGACAAACAAAAAACAAGCTCTTCAAAACACAGAAATCTATATCCTTGTTCATACACGGCAACAATGGTTGTTCGTACGAATATGTTAAAAGGAATACTCCGGTACTCTTTTCCTCTCTTGATACTGTCCATCCTAGACGACAATGGGTTGAATGAAACGCTGGTGGTATTAATTTCTACCAACAAAAAATTATTCTCTCCCCGCAAAATATCGATCTCTCAAGCTGACAAACAAAAAAGACAAAAAAGAAGCCTAAATTAGATATTTTAGGTTTTATATCCCGTTTAGGTACATTTAGGTTTTTATACCCCATTTAGGTATTTTTAGGTGCCACAGAATTAATGTGGGTGAATCCTATGGACATGATTCGAAAAAGTGTATGTGCGCTTTTTGTTTTGGAAGTAAGTAAGGAAAAAAATAGGTAAAAACCTAAGAATCCGGTCCCTATACATAAGTGTTTGCTACAGAGACCTATCAGGGGTCTGAACCCCTGAATGTCACGACGGGGACAGTGGTTGTTTAGCAAGTCATATGATAGTGGGAAAGATCGCCCAGTGATACCGTGATGGGTCATGGCCGGTGTTGACCTGACTATTTCTGAGTCTCCATTATGCAGGCAGCGCATTATGTCGCCTTCGTCTTTTATTTTCAATATTTAAAACAAATTGCAGGGTTGTCCAAACAACCCATTTACAGAAGTATAACCTATCGTAGCTTAGGTTGGAAGTTGCGAAGGTTAGTGTACTATCCGCGAGAGTGCAGTACGATCCGAATCTACCAGACGTCCCTGATTTGAAAAATGTGTATACAGTGAACGCCGCTTAATGTAATCGCTGATAATGTTATCAATCGGGTAATGTTATCACTAGGGTTCGGATGTTTATGACCCAAACAAGTGGAAAGTACGACTGAAAATATGCTCTTAAAAATAGCCAAATATCACCCCAAAATCCTAAATATGACCTCATAAAATAACGTATTTTCAAAAATTATGTTCCAATTTAAAATGTTTAAAGACAGAAAATTCTTAATTAACATGAATTCAATCAGATAATCACTTTTTAACAGTTTTATAAGTGATTTAGACTTTAACTTGTAATCAACTTCTATGTTTAAAGAATTTTCTCCTGTTTTCTCGCTTCATCAGCTCCAAATACTCGTAATTTTTTGTAGACCTGGCGTGTCCCTATAACATATGAACAATTGCATTACTTTCAAAATTTAAGTTACCTATTAACTTGGCATAAACATTAAATTAATGAGATACATTTAAAATTTAACTCGACCATGTAGTACATACCCTGTATAATTGTGCTCTTTTACCGAATTTATAACTGAAATATGACGTTAAATTACAAATATGGCCAAAATATGACCAAGACCATAAAAATGACCAAAATATGACTTTATATGCAAAATAAAAACGGTCCGATTAGGATAACAATTTTGCAATTCATGTTTAATTTGTGTTTGCGACGGGAACGGAGGTCAAGGATAAAAATATGACCTGTCATAAACATCCGAACCCTAGTTATCACTTTTGTAAGTCCCTTACGGAATAATACTGATACATCGAAAAAAATGCTGTTTATTGTGATCAAAGATTCGGTTTATGTTATCACATTTTCCTTTTTACGCTTTATTTCCAAGTATTGTACGTCATTGAGAATTTTGCTTTTAAGGGGTTTGTTTCTAACTAAACTGCATTGTGTTGTACTGGAGGTAGCAATTCTTTTTCCAGCTCACAGGATGACCTGTTCGACGGGTTGGCATTCCCTAGCTTTCTTTTTTAAGAAATAAAACATGTTTACCCCTCAGTTTAGCTGTTGCTTTTGATTATGAAGAGAATAGTGTTGACATGCAATGATAATTAGTGTAAAATTAAAAAAAAAAACTTGTACAGACAGGCGTTAGATGTTTTGCTAAACAGTGTTCACCACAGGTCAGTAAACTTTCAAAACACTATGAATATGAAATATTGGTTCATGAATTCCAAAGGGAAAACAGAAACAATAAAAAACTGCTATTGATTGCAAAAATAGTTGCTTTGCAGTCTAATACTGTATTATGAGTGGTATAATGATTCACAGTTACGTATTGTCTTGTATGTATGAATAAATAGCTTTTAATTCTGTTTTTGCAGTGTATTATCTTATATATGAATAAATAACCTTCATTTAATTCCTTCGGCTATTGTTATCAATCGGTTAATAGACGAAATGCCTAAATTTTAAAGTAAATGCAGATGTAAGTTGTTTTAATATGTTAGGTATATATTTAGATACAAAATTGACTTAGGAGAAACACATTGAATATATATGCAATAAACTATCTAGTGTAGTGTACTTAATGAGAAGACTGAAAACAATAATAACATATAAGTAAATAAAAGTAGCATAATTTGCGTATTTTCAAAGTATTCTAAACTATGGTATAATACTGTGGGGTAACAGTCCTCATGTAAATAAAGTCTTCCTTACGTTACAAAAGGAAATTATCAGAGTCATGACCAATTCAGGATATACCGAGCACTGCAAACCACTCTTTGTTAATCAGAGAATTTTAACAGTGACTTGTTTGTATATCTTTAGCATATTTTAAAGATAATACAGTATTAGTAATTTCACAACTAGGAGTGACATACAATAATATGACACTAGGAACAACAAAGAATACAATATTCCGTATAATAGGCTGTCAAAATCAATAGAAAACTTTGAATGTATGGCTATCAAGGTAGCAAATAAGATGCCATCCGACTTATTTCTTAGAAATGAACTACACTTCAACAAAAGTATCACTTGCTGGCTCCTAAAGAACCCATTTTATAATATAAGTGAATTTATGGAAATTAAGTGTCCCACTATTGTGTAAATATTATTGTATTAATAACTGACAATGTCTATAGTGTAGTTTGCACTCAACGACTGTAAATTAAATTAAATTAAATAAATATTATCAGATTAGCTGCATCCCGAAGTGATCACAATAAGCGGTGTGCACTGTATTATGCGAAATATATTTCTGATATTCTACCACGATTAATGCATATTTAATTTTAATATTGAATTTGCGAGTGCCCCCGAATTTTAGAATTCCTCACAATTAGGTATCGGTACTGTACGTTAAAATGAGTATCTCCGTGGAAAAAGGCTGGGTCAGATGTAATAGTTTTCAGTGGAATGACGGTCGGTAGTGAGTCTATAGGATACAAAGGAAGAGGCATGGCGTGTTTAAACATGATTTTTACTATCCCAATGTTGGCTACCCTGGAATAATGTTGGATGCTGTTAACGTCTCGTTCTAAGCTGAAATCATCAGCTTATTAAAAACTTGAATTCGCCTAGAAAACGAAGGTGAATTTCATAAATGTAAAGATAGGCTAATGCGAAAAAGATTGCAGGGAACAGTGGAAAAGAGTCTTCTAATCGGAAAGGAAATGCTGTATAAGAGAAAGTGCATTCACTTAAGGTAAGTGGAAAAAAAGTTGGTTGTTAAAAAAATTGTTTATTTATATCAATACTAGCTTAAAATGCCCGGCGTCGCCCGGGTCTTTTATTTTGTAATTGGAAATTAACTTATGAAGGACTTTCGATTTTTAAATTCTAGGTCCTTATAGAGGTATTTATAATTTGAAATAAGAAGAACGGCTTATCACACTCAAACCATTCCCTCGGAAAACGCTTGATATAGCTTTTTTATGACTCAAAGAGGATGTAGAATTTTGTACACAGTAAGCCTGGTAGGGGTTCAAAAAAGAAGAAACAAATTCCGGTAACATAAAATTGTATTGTCTTTGAGGAATATTTATTTATCACTCTCATGTTACTATAATACCGTTTTGGGGATGAGATTAAACATAAATGCAATATCACTTTCATACTTCTCTCCCCCAAAACCTGCGATATAATAATATACATATTACCATACCTCGTATTGTTTTCTGTATGTCCAGGGTAGAGAAAGTTATGTGACTGCATTATTTTCGTGGATTTCATTCTTTAATATTTATTTATAACATGAATTATATTGATAGCTTCTCTAAAATGTCAAAATCCCGTTTCATTTATTTCCAAACCCATCTGAGACCACTGGCAACAATATGTTGTCATGTGAACTGTGATTTGGATTTGATAATTCTGTGTAAAAAGGGATTAAGTATTCTCAAAAACAATTGATTTTTGGCATTTAAAATCAAAATTTTGCAAAATCCTTTCTTAGCGATCACTTACACTATGAAACGAAGGTACTGTCAAAATTTCAAGTCTCTATCTATTATAATTTAAGCTCTACGTTGATTTTCTGTCGTTAAGTCAGTCAGTCAGAACAAAGCCTTTTATATATAGAGTTAGGCTTACATTGTAAATAAATATCCTAAAGTTTCTCAAAATTCATGTTTCTTAAACGTTAAACACGCTTTAAGGTTTGAATTGGGGCAGACTGAATATATTTCCTTATTGTGTCTCATATACATTATTTAAGTTCTGTACCTTGTAGGCTTAGTGTAAATTTTAAATCCTTCAATATTGTGTTGTTTTACAGTTTTCTGTATGACATTGTAAATGTGTAAATATGAGTGACTCAAATGCCTAAAAATAGAATATAAAATATTAGTTATTGAGCTTTATAACTGCACATTTGGACAGAAGAATTCACTAGATCGTGGTATAAAAGAAAGTGCATCAGAGAGGCTGTGGAGGGCGGGACCAATTCATCCCAAGGTGCGACTTATATTTGAATTTTCCCAAGTTATTTATTATTAATAATAGTGTTCAGCATAAGTCTTCCGTGTGGGCTTTAAATGATTGGAGGACTGTTATCGAGTAAAATAAAATCAGGCAAACTTACGTATCAAAGTGCCAGATTGCTTTTGTTTAATTGATTTCCCAGTTAAGCTCCAGATTGATTCATTAAGCTTTGCTTACGAAAGAACAAAGGTCTAGGTGTTTATTTTATTTTAATTTTTTTTATGTATAGGCCTATATATATATTTTTTTTATAATCAGATTAATATCTTCCAGCATCAGCATCAGTATATCTCTGTATCTGGTACCCTATGATCCCCAGGTGGGGCGAAGGGGCCTCCAATGGAGGTTTCATTACCTATACTAATTTTGATATGCTTATTTTCCGAGAGAGGGTAGAGGGACAGGTGGTAAGCCCATCGCCTCGCAACCCCCCCCCCCCTCTGGAAACTAAGTATTTCTTGGACGTGAAAGGGCCGAGAAATTTTGTCCAGAGGCTCTAATTTGGGCTTGGAGTTCTTTTACGTGCCGTAAATCTACGACACGGGACCCCCAGCTTAAAGTCCCTCCCGGAGGACTCCGTGCCCAGGATTTTTACGTCCTGAAAAATCCATCGACCGCGGCCGGGTTTGATCTCGCGCCCTGCGGATCTAGAGGCGGGCACACTACCTCTAGACCACCGCGGCCGACAGCATCAGTATATAAACAGTGTAAAACAATATGTTGTCATGATACTGTAATTGATTTCCATTTGATAAATTCTTTCTAATATATTGCCATAAAATAGGCACTAAATTGGGCATTAGGCCTACTCCGGTACCGGTCAACCGATTTGGTCCAATATCAATAGGCTTCTCCCCATGGGCGCTATAAATGCGAAATTATACCAAGTTTCAAGAAAATCCAATAAAGCGTATTTGCGTTATCGCGCGTACAGACAGACAGTCGGACAGACATTTTCCCGTCCCCCACACAATCTTAAAAATAGGGTTCGGATGTTCATGACATGTCATATTTTTATCGGTGTCGTGCACATTGGCACACATGCACATCGGCACAGTCGCATTTTCGTGCACATTGGCGTAGTATTTTTATCTTGTAATATTATCGTGCTCATCGCCACACATCCCGTTGGGGCTAGGGGTGGACATAGAGACTCAAACCTACAGCCTCCTTCACCATGGCTCCAAGCCAGCACCCCTTAGCTACCGCGGCTAAGGAAACCGGCCGTTGATATCGTAGATAGGTTGTCAGGTGAGGTTAGGTTAGGTTAGGTTAGGTTAGGTTAGGTTGGGTTTTAGGTTAGGTTGGGTTTTAGGTTAGGTTAGGTTTTAGGTTAGGTTAGGTTAGGTTAGGTTAATTCAAAGTCTCATTCAATCGCAGGCAGATACTTTATGAATGATTTCTAAACAATACAATTATAATATTAATGTATACAATATGTATCTATAATAATAAAAGGAAGTGTTTGTCTTTCTGTCTATCTAGCAGTTACTGTGAACTCCATTGCATTCAATACGATAATGTAATTCCAACTTTGTCTCTATGTCCACCCCTACGAAGGGTGTGTGGCGATGAGCACGATGATATTGCAAGATAAAAATACTATGCCGATGTGCACGAAAATGCGACTGTGCCGATGTGCACGCAACCTTTTTATCTTGACCGCCATTGTCGCCGCAAACACAAATTAAACACGAATTGCACTGTTGTCACCCTTTTCGGACCGTTTTTATTTCTCATATAAAGTCATATTATGGGCATTTTTATGATACTGATCATATTTTAGTCATATTTGTAATTTAGTGTCATATTTCAATCATAAATTTGGCAAAGGACCACTTGTACGGTCCATGCGGACCCATGCGGTTGTTTGCATTGGAATTTGTAAAAAGTTAATTATTGTAATAAACACTTACATTATATGCACGAAACGGTCGAGTTAAATTTGAAAGTTATTTCATTGATTTAATGTTTTGCCAAATTAATAGGTAACTTAATTTTAAAATTAATATAATTGTTCATATTTTATAGGGACACGCAAGATGTACAAAATGAAGCTAACGAAGCGAGCAAACAGGAGAAAATTATTTAAAACTAGAAGTTAATTACAGGTAAAACGGTAAATCACCTGTAAAATTGTTTTAAAAAAAGTGATTATCTGATTGAATTCATGCGATGTAATAATTAAGTGTGGTTAAAATTTTTAAATTCCAACATTTATTTTGCGGACACCCTCTGGGTTAAAAAAAAAAAAAAAAAAAAAAAAAAAAAACTTTGATTCAAATGTATTAAATTCAATAGACAAAATAACACTATCAATGGTAACAAACAGAGTTTGCTCCTTAATGTGAACAGTGAAGCTGCTTTAGAAGATATGTAATTTGATAAAATTATGGGATATCCTATTTCTTCTTAAACCACCTGCGGATCCCCTGTAATACCATCGCGGACCCCACTTTGGGAATCACTGGTGTAGAGAGATAGGAGAACGTTCAACAATACCCACCATCAAGTCAACACCAAAATGAATAAAAAAACGTTTTTATAAGTTCTTTAAAAGGAACAACAAAGTATAAAAGATACATGGGTAGTAAAACAATAAACAGTAAAAGAAAACGAAAAAGTATCGATGCCGTTGAAAAACCACCAAGATTTCTGACAAGAAACTGGTAATTTTTAGCTGCATAGTCGCTCTCTTTTAAGTGAATATCCTTCTTTTGGAATGTTTTGGCAGCAAACCCGCTTTATTGTATTGGAATGTAAGGGTGTGGGCAGGGCCGCCACATCTCGGGGTCGGGCCCAGGACTATTTCGTACTGACCGCTGACCATTCTCATTCAGCTTTCTGATTTAACTAATAAAAAAAGGATAGTTTGCTCTGGCCATATTAATTGGTGTAAACACTGTAAACTTATGTTACGTTGATCGTTAGTTATCAAATGATACCAGAAACCATATTTCCAACATTTTTTTATGACTAGGCCATTTAAATTGTATTCATTTTTTGTTCTAAATTATATTTATCCTGATTAATAAATCATTGTGCTACAAAACATGACACTGCTTTAAAATGAATGTATTGTGTTTTATTACAATCAAAACAATTTCAAGAACTAGTCTACTGGAACCAAGAATAAAGTAAATAAGGACTGTAAATATCCAAAAAGGGGGGGGGGGAACTAGAACATTACAGCAGTATTATATTATACCAATAGTTGAAAATGAAAATAAAAGTAGGCCTATTTGCTAAAAGAAGTTACAAACATAATAACTTACAAACGTGATACCATATAACTTTTTTCAGTTTTCAACCCGAAATTTCCATAAAATTATATCACATCACCTGAACCGAGCCGGGCCCCTTTGGGGCCTGGGCCCGGCAGTCCCCCCCATGTGGCGGCCCTGGGTGTGGGGGTGTAAGATCTTAGCTTTAATTAGACAGACATCTATGAGAGACCATTATAGTTTTTAAACATCACTCTGTCGCGATTGTCTTGTAGCACAACAGAATGGACGTATTCTGCTGCCATCTAGAGGTATTATATAGAAAACCCGCTCTTTTCAAATACTAAAGAAACATAACATCTTTTTTTTTTTTTTTTTTTTTCGTAGATTAATATGTATGGAAGGGTCATTCTATAGTAGAATTTTCCTTCTATGTGACTTGGTAGAAAGTACTGGAAGGAAAACATACTCCATTGTCACTTGAAATCGCACTAGGGTTCGTGAGAAATTAAAGTGGACGAAGATTACATAACTGGAAGTTATAAGAAACTGTCACTATAAAGTTTATCTTGGTATGTGATGGTGTAGTCTAGTGATGAGTGGATTAAAGAACATCTAAATCTCTCGGACTTGTAAGCTTGACATAAGAATGTATCCCTGGGTATTGATGACGTATGAATATTCAGATCTGGGTGGGAGTTTGATTTGGCATTGTTCATGCCTGGCACCGTGACGCATCACGGGTAATTGTGTGGATGGGTGTAGTCAGTCCGGAAGTTATCCCACCCAAAGGAATACACTCACATCACTTTCTGCATCCAAGCATGCATTTTGCAATTTGTTATTTCATATTCTAGAACAGACTAAGTGGCCGCTTTGCGTGAGTGCATATTCAGTCGTGAAGAAACTCCCCTTCACTGAATTACTAAGAAAACAAAAATATGTTTTACAAGAAGTCACCACTGAATTCACAGTATTGTACGTATATTGAATAGGCCCTACTTGACATGCCGTTTTAGGATAGAATACAGTATTTTTATTTATCTCTTTACATTGCTCCCATGAGCATCTTAAGTGATGTATACTGAAGTATACTGTATAAACAAGCACAAGTTCAAAACTACAAAATTAGTATTGATGAAAAACTTTCGAATCTGTTTAGACTTTAGAGAAGCCTAATGAGACCTAAATGGTAATTTTTAGACATGATAATTGCTGTAGTACGTAACCAGTATTTTTATTTTCTTTTTAACCTTACATGCGGTTGGTTTATAAGACAATTATTTCTAATGTGATGTTTATGTGTATCTTTTCTGATAGTAACTTGCTTACTTACTCAATGGCAATAGACAATTCCTCAGCAAGCTAAAGGAATATTATCTATTTTATGGAACCCGAAGGTTCATTGCCGCGCTTAGCTGAGCCCGCCATTCAACCTCATTCTGTGCTAACTCTATCCAATCATCCCTAGCAAATCCTACTTCCTTTAAATCCATTTTAAGATTGTTCTCCCACCTACGTCTAGGTCTTCCAAGTGGTCTTTTCCCTTCGGGTCTCCCAGTCAATACTTTTGAGATATGTCTTTCCTCCCCCATGCGCGCAACATGTCCAGCCCATTTCAACCTCCGTGATTTAATTGCCCTTACTATATCCAGTGAAGAGTACAGATCATGAAGCTCGTCATTATGTAGTTTCTCCAGTTTCCATTTTCATCTCTCTTAGGCCCAAATATTTTCCTAGCCACCCTGTAATCGAACACTCTCAGATTATGTAACTGAAAGTAATAGAATCATTTTTTTTTTAAATATGGATGTGACAAGTAAAGATATACATATTTATTACGATTTAAATTTACAATATTTCGGTCCTTATGCACTTAACCTGTAGGTTATGAACAATATAATATCTGATTCGGCCATTTTCATGTTTCTAAAAGCAAAACATCATTCCAAGCACTCAACTATATAATCGCCATTAATTTATTTTATGATAATTAAATTAATTATTTTCCATTCTAATTTTTTGTCGCTTTAACTTCTTGGACCACTTTGTAACATTATATTAATAATATAATAAGTGCAACAATGACGTAGCCAGAAAATAATTTTGGTGAATGTTTGGGAGTATGGAATACTCCCCCAAGACATTATATGTTATTTTAGCACTGAAAAACTACTTAGCAACTTTGTTTACCATACTCTAAGACATGCCAACGTAAACAAGAAATCGTTATCTAAGTTATAACATTTATTAATATTTATAAGAAAAATTAAATAACACCATGCAACAATGGAAATAATAAGCCTACTCATTATGTTATGAAAACAAAATAACTGCTATAATATCATATTTGACACCCCAAAAAACTAGATTAATTTAATATATATATATATTTAAAAACAATACAAAAATATAATTTTATGTTTTGATTTTTGGGGATCCGGATCCCCTGGACCTCCCTTTTTTAATCCACTGTGGATTCTGCTTCCATCTTGTCGGTTTGGTAAAACTTCTGAAAACTTTTTATGTGTCTACTGACTTTCAAATAATTGTCTTAAAAAACTGACTATAATTATTATATATTTTTTATTTCCCCCCCCCCCCCTGCCCTGCCCTGCCCACGGGTATGGGCGCCCATGCCGTCTGCTGTGCTGTATATAGGAACCTTTTACAAGCAGTTAAAAAATTAACTACAAGAGCGCAGCACGGCTAAACGAAGTCCTGTCCTCTCGTTCTACCTCATGCTTAGGCGTACCACTAAATATGAATAATAATAATGTAATATAATAATAATAAGACTTTATTGTTCCGTATAATGTAAGGTGTGTTATAAAATTTGGCGGTTAATAACGTTTATGCTACATTCCAGAAGTCAGATATATTCAGCCTAGGAGAGTTGAGATCGCCAGAGACAATTATTGACTTTTTAATATCTGCTAAGTAATCGGTTAATTTATTTTGAAGAGAGCACGTGTTTTTTTTTAATATCGGAAACAGGAGCAATAATTATATTGCAGTTGCAGAGACATGTGTAGATTAGTGACAAATACTTCTAAATATTTTAGTTATTTCTGTATTTCGCGATGACTTTTTAAATTCATAATGTGGTGAAGAAATGATCTAAATTTTATGAAACGTAATTAAAACTTGTATCTCTTTTAGATTTATAACCATAGGCGTAAATATGTAAATCTTTTCTTTATACTGTATATGTTTTCTGGCAATCTGACTGGTGTTTAATATTAGTCGGTACCATCTACCATTGTATGCATGCTTGAACCTCGTGTGGCCCTGCTGCCACCTATCGGGAGTCGCTGACAATATGGTCACTGCCTCCGTGATCAAGCTACTATGGCGTATACCAGTGATCTCAATATATAAACAGGATACACAACAGCTGTGCTTTGGAATTGCATAAATCGTGACGTTCACTTGTTGTTAAGTTGGCTACACCGTACGTATTGGTGAAGTGTGCTTCCTATGTTAAACATATAGCGAGTGTTCTTAAAGTCTATTTATGAATGTGTTTTTATTATTTTTCATGACAAAATGGTCAAATATTGAGTGGTATATTAGTCCAGTCATTTGGTGCTCAAAAAGGGGGTTACCTGGAAAGTTTTCCGGGAGTTTTGAAAATTGGTGATTTTATAGATTTCGACGTGCTCTTTTCGAATTTTCACTTTGCTACCTCGTATCTTTGCCGCTCGCGCCGCCATATTGGAAAAATGGCGCGCAAAAACGGTTTTTTTCATAATACAGTATCTCCTTTACGATTCCTTTTACGATGAAAATAGTTATGTAATAAATTAAACTAGAGAAAATTTCCTATAATTTATGTCGTAACTATTTTTTTTGTAAAATGGATAGTTTCAGCGTACGAGCGCCGCAAAGTCTACTCCGACACGCGTTTTGGCCAAAGCCACGGAAGATGCGGATACGCTAATAACAATCAATACGGCAATCAACACTTCATCTACATTTGATTCTGTAATATTTGTCGGCAAAGATGTAGATCATCTTATTCTTTTGACGGCTCTATCTACGCGTTCAGAGAGAGAGAGAGAGAGAGAGAGAGAGAGAGAGAGAGAGAGAGAGAGAGAGAGAGACACACACACACACATGTATATATATATTCTCAAACCAGGAAAAGGGAAAATTTCGCAACGAATATATTCAACAAAAAGTATCGTAGATAAAACAGCATAACATAATATTATTTCTGCACGCCTTCAGTGGCTATGATACAACATCAGCACTCTTTAAACAAAGAAAAATAAAATGTGCTAATGTATTTATAAAAAAAAAGAATTAAACGAGCTTGTCCAGGTATTCAAAAACCAAAATGCAGATCCAAAGATCATTGCTGAAGTTTCCTCCTTGCATTGTATGGTTACAGTCCCGTGAAAAGTGTGTCGTTAAACAACTATAGATATACATGCTTCACAAAATCAGCATATGAAAATAAATTTAATATTGCATCGCTGCCACCGACGGAAACAGTAGCACGACAACATTCGTTCCAAACCTATCACCAGGTTCAGCAGTGGTATGGAGTTGAATATATTTGTTGCGAAATTTTTCCTATTCCTGGTTTGAGATTATATATGTTTGAACGCGTAGGTAGAGCCGTCAAAAGAATAAGATCTACATCTTCGCCAACAACTATTACGGAATCGAATGTAGATGAAATTCTGATTGCCGTAGACTAATGATTATATCAGCCTGGGAAAAAGACGAAAATTTCTGCGGTAAAAACGAAAATAGCTGTGTTTGATTAACTTCGCTGTGCTGAATTCGAAAATCCATTTAGTTTTTCTCTATCACATCTGGTTAATTGAAAATTGTGAAAAATGTTATTTTGACATTTTGTATAATAAAATAACTGTATGCAGCTTTGATGCTGCATTTTGAAACTTTTTTCTTTGCGGTAAGTGGTGTGATAGGTGATCTTAACTAATTTTGGGTCACTGAACATGAATCCGTTGACGTTTCTACGTAACACGTCATGTTTTCTTGCAATAGGTACTTCAAAATGAGAGATGTAAGTTATTGCTTAGACTAGCCTACAGGATAAAAAATGCTTAAAAATTAGGATAATTATGATAATATTTACGGAGAAAAATCAAATAATATTTTCAAACAGTCCAAGACGTATGTATTCCATTATTTTTTGTGAGTGCAGGCCAAATAAATTTATTTTTGCCAAATCATCTGATGCCGTACAAATGCTCAGTGACAAAAAAAAATCGAAGTTTGTTTGAGGGGGAAATATTAAAGATTTGAACTTTTGAGAATTTTTACATTGGTTATAACCTAAAATCTATAAAATATATTTTAGTTGAGCAAATGGTATCTTATTTATTTGATTACATTGATCGAGCTCAACGGTTTTGAACATGTATTTTAATACATCTAAAATCTATAAGTTTGCCAAATTTCAAGTTTCTAGTTCATCTGGAAGTGAATAAACATCAATGTTAATAAGTGGATGTAGATGTGAATGATGTCACGGCTATCCAGCAAGTTTTTCTATACTTATGGGGCAGCTAGAAACACCAAATTTAGCACGCCTATGACTGTTGTATGTGCTCAAATTCCTACCAAATTGTATGATTCTATCTTTCATACCATGTGTGCCAATATTACATAATGTGAGAAAATATACAGAATTTATTTAAAATAAAAAAATCTAACTCAATCTAAGGGATAACCGATGAAGATACGTCAAAAAGTCATAAGAATAAACTTGTAGATCTCTAAAAATCCGTTACTGCTTCTGCAATAGGTTTTTTAATACGACTTACCGTTTAGCTACTATAAGCCCCCCAAAAAGTCTACACAGACCTTAAAATTGCGTCCGCCATAACAGCAAACACGAAAACTAGATGTGAAACAACAATAATAATGATATTTTTGATATCAGGAGACCTTATTTAGTTAAAATCGCTCATTAAATGCTTTACCGCAAAATGATGCAGGTAGTGGCGAATCCGCATCTTCTGTGGCTTTGGCCAAAATGCGTGTCAGAGTAGACTTCGCGGCGCTCGGACTCTGAAACTATTCCATTTTACAAAAAACCTGTTACTACATAAATTATAGGAAATTTTCTCTAGTTTAATTTATTACATAACTATTTTCATCGTAAAATGAGTCGGAAAGGAGATATTGTGAAAAAACTGTTTTTGGGCGCCATTTTTCCAATATGGCGGCGCGAGCGGCAAAGATACGAGGTAGCAAATTTGAAAATTCGAAAAGAGCACGTCGAAATCTATAAAATCACCAATTTTCAAAACTCCCGGAAAACTTTCCAGGTAAAACTACCAAATGACTGGACTATATGGCTGCACAGAGCTCCAGAGAAATGGAAGTGGACTTAAGTTTCACAAGTAGGCTATTTTTGTTTGGAACATTTGAGGATACTGGCCAAATCTGACAGCCTCAAGCGTAGCATAGCCACGAACGCTTGTCTTTTTCTTGCCTGTTTGTACGGGTTTCCATTTTCTTGGCCTGATATTCCGAAGAAGTGGGTTCAAGCAATGCGCAGAGAATATTGGTCACCCAGAGCGTACAGTACATTAAGCAGCAGACACTTTACACCTGATTGCTATCAGTCAAGGTCTGGTGCACTTGTAAAATTACTAAAAGATGATGTACCATCAGTCTTAAATTTTCCAGGACACCTTCAAAAAATTATTGTTCCAATAAGACAACTGGTTCGTAACATAGGCGTAACCAGGCCGACCATATGGGGGGGTTACAACATCTGGGGTCCTCCCCCGGAAAATTAAAAAAATTAAGATGCACAATAACGAGTTTTAAGCTTCCCACGCTTTATACTCGTATTAAGTAATTTATAAGCAGTCTTAAAAAAATTGTACAATTTTCCTTTTTTTAATCAATGGGGGGGGGGGGTTCAAAGCCCGAAAAACCCCCTCGTTACGCCTCTGGTTCGTAATGTGGTTAGTAGTAGGCCTACTTTAGGTACTATGTAGGAATATAAATTATGCAATATGTCAGTCATGTAAACATAGTATTCTTATGCATGTAGGCCTAAATTTTTTATGCCAGTTTTTAATTGCAGAAATAAGAGGAAGCAGATGTTTTTGTATAAGACCTCGCTGAAAATTATACGAAAATGGATAAACAGACAAACAGATGATCTCCCACCATTTCCTATCAAAACAGAATTGAGAAAGAACAAAAGGTTACAGACGATTGTCTGTCGCAAGAACAAGAAGATAAATAGCATGGCTAATTAAATTTCAGAATTGAAGAAATAGGAACTTCTAAGTAGGCCTACTGACTTAAAGTATTTTGAAATTTTATTTCAGTGGCTTCCCTTTGCGCTAGTCTACAGGAATTATTTAAAAAATAAAAATAATGTGATTTGTATCCAGTACAGTAACGGTAAAGTTGAAGGTCACGGTTCATACATTTCCAAAGCAATCAGAACAGATTTTGTCTATTCTCTTTATATATCGAAATCAAGCATAATATCGCAAAATGAAGGCCTATTGTGAAGTTATTTTAATATTTAAAATGCGAGTGTTTACAACTGTTTACCAATGTACATTCACGCCTGATTGAGATTAAAGAAATATTTTTACCAAACCATTACGATATGAAATTAGTTTTGTTATGTACTTAAAAAGCATCAAGTAGTTTATATTGAAACGTTTCATTCATAAAAGTGTTTTAAAAACGCCAATACATCTTCATAATTCCATTAATACACATGAGTTTGTTAGAAGGAGATACGGGATAGGACCTAAATTATACGTTCACTTTCATGGCGGACCGCGAACCCTGGCGACTTTTCATCATGCAGTGCTACCTCCAGTATGGCGTACACACTACTATCACTGCCTCCTTGATCATGCTACTGTAGAAATAGCTATAGAAGGTTGGCCACACTGCTGTATGGCACTTGGCAACCTTGGCAAGTTGTCGCTGCGATCTCTCTCGTTTTGTTGTGTTCGTTGGTTTTGTTGATACTGGAAGCGTCATTTATAGAAGAAATTATGGTGACTCTTGCTCCAAAGAAGGATGGAGGACCTAATACAAAGTTTTTCGAATCTCCAGAGACAGTGTCGTTATTTGATGGGATTAAATCTTGGTTACAGAAGAACTGTAAAAAGGTAAGGTTGGATTGTTTTCAACTCGCCGGTTATCGAGCGAAAATGTAGAAATGCAGAAGTCTTATATTTTTAATTTCAAATTAATTTAGGCGACTTATGACTTTGGGGCCAGCTTTTTTGCATTATATTTAAGTTGGTGGTAAAAAGCCTAAAGCAAAAATATTCCAAGCCGCTGGATAACCGGCATCCTTCCGTGGGAGTGACTGTCAGAGTGGATGCTTGTAACATTTATGTATTTTCATGGAGAATTCAAGTCGTTCTGAATATGTTTACCTTGTTGAATTGTCAGGAAAATGGGAATTCAGATCAATTTGAGTCTCAAGATCGGCACTAAAAGTGGAATCTGATCGTATTCAACACCTTGAAAACACTAATTGTATTCAATTCGGGGTTAGTTTCCCACTTTGCTGGATTGGTTAATTTTTTGGCGAAATATAGGGTAAAATCGCATTGTAGGGGGGGCCCACTTGGCAAGATTATACTTTGCGACCCACCCGGCTCCCCTTTCCATCGGCCTGGTCGCCTTCTCCGCCAGCCTTCCTGCATGCTCGCTTCCCCTCCGCCTACCACGCATCATCCTGCGCGCATAAGCCCGCAGCTTGCTCTAATAATTGCAATTACCATTATAAAAAACAAAATAAAATTTCACGAATTATAGAAAATGTCGAACAATTAAAAAAATACCCTTGTACCAAACATCATATTTCACAATCTTTAAACACTGATTTGATAATATAAAAAATCGAAATTTACATAATATTTCCAAATTTTTTAAAAACGCCGTGTTATGATATAAAACATGGCTTAATTGATGCAGAAAAATTCCCTTGCACCAACAGTACTCTTTTCGTAACAAACAAAACATTTCAAAATTTGAAAAAGCGATTCTTGCGTTAACACTCGTGAATGCATGAAGTCACCCTTAGTACCTTAAATATATGAAATCTTTCTTCACTGCTCAACTGTCATTCGTGGCGTAGTGGGTTAAGACTCCTAGCTATAACGCTAGGGGTTCCGATAGATAGGTAGGGTGAAGAGGAGGTGAGAGGAAGAAGAGAGGAAAGAGATGGGAAAGAAAGAGAAAAGAGAATAAAGGAGAAATAAATTATTTTTCTCCCCACCCAAAACCCCTACTTTTCACGCGGGTCCCGTTAGAGTAGTAGTGGTGGGGGACTCGGGTGAGTCGCAATATATATTTTTCCCGCCCACTTTCAAAACCAATTTTCGGGAAAAACCAAATACAAGGTGCCAATTAAGCTCCTCCCATACTCACTATCGGGACCCGCCCGGGAAGGAGGGGTTTAGGGCGGGGACTATGGGAGACATCTATTAGGTAATGGTGGAACTAGTAGCAGCGCAGAGACATCTGGCGGAAATACTAGGAACATAGAAATTTTTCCCCCCCTTTTATCCCTTTTCTCCTCTTTTCCCTATTACCTCCCTTCTCTCCTTCACCCTACCTACCTATTTGGGACCTATTCCTATCCTAATAATTTTCGCACCTACAGAGATTCGATCCCGGGACCGCTAGCGTTATAGTCTACCGCTTTAACCACTACACCATTAGTGATCGTTGCAATAAAAATCAAGAATCCTTCTAGCCTATTTACTACAGAGATGTGTAATACATGATAAGTATTTAGAAGGATATTGTTCTATGTAATTGTGAAATGTTATTTTGAATATTTGGTACAAGGGGCACTCTCGCTGAAATGGTACAAGGTACATCTCGTATTTTGAATATTTTGTACAAGGGGCACTTTTGCATCGTGGGAATCGTATTTTTAATCGCGGGAACGGTCGGGAGTGCGTTCGGGAACGGTCGGAAGAGCCGAGCGGGTGGTCGCTGGCTGTCAGCTGTTGTCGCCATAGCAACGCAATGGGCGGAGCCTAATTGGCACCTTATAATTGTCTCTTGCCCAAATTTCTTGTCATAAAACACCTAAGGAATACGAGGAGAATCGTTCTCACCCTAGTCCCCTTTCCACTCCATACTTGCCCGCTGGCTTCTTCCCCTGTCCCGCCGGCCGCTCCTTAGCCACCTGCCCGCCGCTACTCAACGCCAGTAATGCAGCTCACTGTGTTATACGCATGCAAATTATATTCAGTGCAATTGCAATCACCAGGGCGGCCAATTTTAATTCACAATTAAAATACCCTTGCACCAAAACGGCTCTTCCAACATAATATTTCACATTTAAAAAGATTTTTCCCTTGCACCAACGCCAACATAATTGGCGCCACATAATCTTTCACAATTACAAAAAAGATGGCGAACGATTATAAAAAAAATTATTTTTTTTATAAAAAAGATCCTTGCACCAAGCATTATAGGCTATTTCACTATTATTAAAAGCGATTATAAAAAACAAAATTAAAAAAAAAATCTTGCACCAACCATAATATTTCACGGAATTATAACGACACTTGCAACAAAATAGGCTATATCACAATAAAAAAATACCCTTGCACCAAACATAATATTTCACAATTATAAAAAACGCCGTAGGCTACATATGCCAACAGAACATTTCAAAAAACAAAATATTTCACAATTAATTGCACCATACATAATAGCCTATGTGACAATTTTAAAAAACGCTGTATTATAACATAAAACATGGCTTAATTGATGCAGAAAAATTCCCTTGCACCAACACTACTCTTTTCATAACCAACAAAACATCTCAAAATTATAAAAACCGATTCTTGCGTTAACACTCATGAACGCATGAAATCACCCCTATAATAACTCAAATATACGAAAGCTTCCTTCACTCCTCAACAATCGCTCGTGGCGTAATGCGTTAAGTCTCGTAGCTATAATGTTAGGGGTCCCGAGTTCGAATCCTGGTCGATCCAAAATTTACTGTTAGGAATAGGTCTCGAATAGGTTGGTAGGGTGAAGAGGAGGTGAGAGGAAGAGAGGAAGGAGACTGGAAAGGAAGAGAAGAAGAGAATAAAGGAGAAATAAATTATTTTTCTGTTTCACCAGTTCATTACTAGATCGCGCTACAGTCGCTACTTTGCTAGTAGTTCAAATGCCGCCGCTAGATGTCTCCCCACCCAAAACCCCTACTTTCCTCGCGGGTCCCATTAGAGAGTGGAGTGGGGAACTCGGGTGAGACCGATTCTACCTTTTTCCCACACCTAATATCACAAGTATTTTGTTATAGATTGTTCTCTGGAGAGGAGATGTTGCCTCGACGAGTGATTGTGTCCCACCCACCCACCCACCCTAAACGTTACACTTTCTTTTATAATGCGATCTAGCGAAAAGTGCCGTGAATGCCGCCATATTTTTATGTAGAAACTCGTGATTGGACATTACAGGTGTGACGTCTCACCAGCAGACCACGTAGAATTCTGGGAAGCAGGTGCACCAATACAACGAACCTTGCAGGACATACAATATGGCACATTTACAAAACGGGAGGAATCAGAACGCCCTAATAAATTAATAAGACTGTTCCTAACCTAACAGAACCTGTCACTAATTAGTCATTTCGGAGAATTCAGAATGCCCTACTAAATTAATACGACTGTTCCTAACCTGACAGAACCTGTCACTAATTAGTAACACCGTTCCTAACCTAACTACCACTAAGCTAGAATTACGGAAGAATTCAGAATGCCCTAAGCGCAATGTTGGTTAACCTGCCTCGCTGGATAACAAAAAAACATCACCCGTCCGTGGAAACTTGCACACATCGCAAGGTGGGCCCCCCTACATTGCGACTTTGCCAAATATAGATTTAGGTCGTGCACCAACCAAGGTCCACCCTCTCTCGCCCGCTGGCTTGCTTTCCAGCGCTTCCGAGCCAATGAACGTGCTGCTTCCTAGAGGTCATATTTACAATGAGGAGTTTAGACTTGAATGGTATGCCATCCACAAGATTACTTAATTAATGCAGTGCAAACTACCCTTGCACCAAAATGGCTCTTTTCAGAGGCAACATAATATTTAACAATTTTATGAGTATTAAAGCTTTGTAAACTTAAATAGATTAATTTTCCCTTTACTGCTCAGCAATCACTCGTGGCATAGTGGTTAAGACTGCTGTGATCCTAGTGGTCCCATGTTCGTATAAGTTACTGTTCAATCCAAAATTTACTTGTAGGAATAGGTCCCACATAGGTAGGTAGGGCAAAGAGAAGGTGTGAGAAAGGGAGGAAGTGGATGGAAAAAGCAGAGAAGGAAAGAATAAAGGAGAAATAAATAATTTAATTTTTTCCCCTGTTTCACCTTTTTAACAAAAGATGGCGTTACTAGTAGTGAGACGTCAAGTAGGTGACACTTGAAACCCTAAACCCCTCCTTCCCAGGTGGGTCTCATTAGCAAGTTGGTGGGAGGAGCCTAGTGCATGACCTAAAACTATTTTTCCCCATGTTTTTTACATGAAAAACGGCCAGATTTGAAGTAATGTTATCCTCCCAAAGTTGTAGAATCCATATGTAGGCACCTTTTGTAACTTCTAAGAATATTTTAAATGTACCGGTAGGTAAAATCAGTAGGCTAAGAAGTTCACAGAAAACTATCCTAAAATGGTGCTCGGAAAGGAAGCGCACATACCAGAATCGACTGTTTGAGACGGTGCATGCAGGGAGGAAGCCGATGGGATACATGGTGATGAAATCAGGACTGCTAACATGATGGTGTTCTGTGGTAGTTCGTCACTGGACATCACTATCACTCTCTAGAACACCATTGGGGTATAAGATCTTGATGTCTTTCACAAGATGCAGAAATGGGTCACTGTTAAAGCGTTAGATGTCCTCCCTTCAGAGATATTTGCACAGATGGTCTGTGAATGACTCCTCATCTCTAGAGGAAACACCTCCCTGTGAAAGACACTGCCTTAACGGACACAAGGCACCCTCAAAGGTGTTCGTACAGGCCCCAGTATTGGGATTGACGAAATAGAGGGAATGGTTGACAGTCTGATGCATAAATCCCACAGGAGTCAGTCCATTATACCCCTTCCAACAATCAGTCATGATAGAAGTCCTGGCCCCACATGTTTCCTAATTAATTTTATGGCCAAGTGCACCAACCATAATTAGTGTAATCAGCGTTTTTAATTTCTTCCTAACCTATGATTAGGGAAAGTTATGGAGCATCAACCTCGATTAGTGTCGAAATCGCCAATTACCATTGATTAAACTTAAACAGTCAAAATTGGGCAGTTACTGAAGATAAACAATGCTTAGCAGTTTGCTAAATGGCAGGGCTCGACTGCAAACAATAGATGAGACTCTCTTCTTCTCATATTTCTCTTTTTAGATGAATGAGGTATCGATATTAATGTTATCAGTATTATATAAATACATCTCATAGACCTACAAAGACAATTTAAAGTCTCGAGGCGCGACACAAGAAAAGCCTTAACTTTTCACATTGCCAATATTCAAGCGATGTTCCTTGTGTTGTTCGTGGCTGAGTGGTTATAGTACTGAGCTGTGATACAATTCTATAAAGTCTTATACTGTAGACTGTATTTCAGTTTTTAAAATATTCTGAAAGCAAAAAAATATAACGTAATGGCAAGGAAATTCTTGGAGAGATTTCACCTGTCTAAACAAACAGTTTCACAGGTACTGGAAATGATACAAGATAACCTGCAGTTCCCAACAGAAAGAAATCATCCTGTTTCTCATATGAATCGATTACTAACTGTATTGAGGTATTATACTACCTGATCATTCAGTATTGTTTTAGGGGACATTGGAAATATACACAGAACTGCAGCTCGAATCATACATGATGTAAGCCAGGGCTGTCCAACATGAGGCCGCATGCGGCCCGCGACCTCACTGTTTATGGCCTGCAGAGCAGGCCTTTAAATGTATAAATTTCCCTGAAATATGAATTATGCACAATTCTTACATTAACGATAAAATACAAGTAAAATAACATGTGAAGTATTTTATAATGTGGCCCTCCAAACTGCATTTTTTAAAAGCGGCCCTTGGGACACTTGCAGTTGGACAGCCCTGATGTAAGCAATGAAATAGCCTCACTGACACTGATACATAATATGCTTCCCTACATCACAGGCAGAACAGATAATATCCTTGCTCCTCCATGGTGTCGTGAAAACGGTAGAATCGGGCGTGCCCGAGTTTTCACTCCCACTCCTATAATTGTGAAATATGATTTTTGGTGCAAGGGTATTTTTTTTTTATTATGAAATATTGTTTTGTTGTTTATAGTTGTGACAAATTATGTTTGGTGCAAGGGTCTTTTATTATTCAGTGGAAGGAAAACTCGGGCGCACCCGATTCTACAGTTTCTCCATGGTGTCTTCTTGTTGTTAACTTCTTCTTCTTCCTCTAGGTAGTGGCCTCGTCAACAAAAGAACATGTTCATTATACTACGCTCACTTTCCGATTTTATGCTCTGTGTTTAAACAAGCCATCAGTTAACACAGCCCCGTAAACAGAAATTAGGAATGGTGCAGCACATTTCTTTTTAATCATGTTTAAAATCTTAAATGTGTGTAAGTAAACACTGTTTAACCAAATCTTAATCAGTGTTGATGCACTTGGCCATTAGCAGGATTGGGGCACTTCTGTTATTTCCTGAGCAGATCTCCAGGTGAATCTCTTTCGTTTGCCTGTCAGTCATGCCTACAACCCATTGACCTTCAACAACCTGACCCCCATTAAATTTACGGCAGCTGATCTTGCATTCGTCAATCTCAGCGTAATGACCTGGGCCCCCAATGGTCGGTGTGTTCCTGTATCGACGGTCCAAGCTGTCTATTTACGGAAAATGGGGACCGTTTCACAATTTCTGTAAAAACTTCATTTGATTGAAGCTCATTTATTTCTTACCCCCATTAAACCAAATTAAACTAAACCTAAAATAACCTTTCTTCTTTTTTTGGGGCTCTGCCCCCAAAACCCCTTTAAACCTGACCTAACATAACCTAACCTAACATTTTTTATTTCTTGAGGACTCTGCCCCCGAACTCCCTTTAAACCTGACCTAACGAAACCTAACTTAACATTTTTATTTCTTGGAGGCTCCACCCCAAACCCCCTTTAAGCATAACTTAACATTTTTTTATTTATTAAGTGGAGGGAAAGGAAATAGACATTAAATCCATGTCTGGGATATTAATACATGTAAGAATCAGCTTGAAAAATTTTATGTCATAACCGGGATTTGAACACGGATCTCCAGCTTAACGCGCTGATGCTCTACCATTGAGCTACCATGACAACATGCCAGTACAACATGCCTTGTATTCTGAATCAGTTGAGGAATTTGATGTTGTACTGGCATGTTGTCATGGTAGCTCAATGGTAGAGCATCAGCGCGTTAAGCTGGAGATCCGTGTTCAAATCCTGGTTATGACATAAAATTTTTCAAGCTGATTCTTACTTGTATTTTTTTATTTCTTGGTGGCATAATAATTTTAATGATCAAGGTAGAGAAAGTTGCTTGAGTGTTCTAAGAGAGGCAGAACAAGAAAAGGGCTGGTTTGGCTTAAATGAAAACAAGGGATAGTATGGACTTCCAAATTGCCTCGGCATATATTTCTAGAAAAATCTAAACATATATAATAATCCTCACTAAATAAGATGTTATTATCTTCGTTTCAAATGAACAATATTGTTCAGTTAGGTTAATTAAAGCAGACAGTACGGTATAGCTATATCCTAGATGTGATAGTTTGGATTTATGAACTCAGAAAACATCCAAATTTGATTTTTTTTTTTTCTTTCTTTAGAAGTACTTGTAAAATCGTGAAGTGAACACAAATATTAACCAAAATTTGTGCTGTGAACAGCTGTAAAATCGCTTTACCCATGCGCTGGACAGTGTTCTGTTATCAGGGAGGGAGTGGTTGTTGGGTCACGTGGACAAAATTCAATTCTGGAAACCTAACGGTGAAACAGCAGTCTCTTTGAATCAGTCACTATTGAGGCTTTTTACCTAAAAAAAAAAAAATACCAACCCTGGAACCCCTTCCTGTTTTTCTATATTGGGGACTTTGCCCCCAGGCCCCACCAGAGAGGCTTTGCTTGAGAATCCCACTATGGATTTTCACCAGTCATCAGAAGCTCCAAGAAGGGTAACTTGGTATCGGCCCCATAATTCCCTTCTTCAGTGGGAGTGTAGGTGTCAAACTTATGGGCTGTAACACTTCACATGGAAATCTAGCAGAGGTCTATACTAGGGTTGCCACCTTTTGGTAAGGCTAAGGAGGGACACTTATCGAATGTACCGTATGCAGATCGCTGATCTCCTTACCTAAATTTGTACATGGAACAATGTATTAATAATAGAAAGGTGGAATATATTCATTACAATACCAAAACCGAATAGGCTATATAACAGTAACACTAACATTAGAAAAGAAAAGATTAGCAAGATAATAAAAAATAACCTGGGCAAATCCACGACTTGAAGCTGTATTTCTTGTTTGATTTGGCAGCTTCTAATAGTTCTTTGATCTGTTTCACTCTCACTAAATAGTATTTGCAGGTATCTATAACATTTGTAGAAATTATGATTTCATTCTTTATGAGGTCAGCTGAGCACCTGTCTCTGGATTCTGTCCATTTTAGATTCATGAGAGAGAATACTATCCACAAAGGCATTGCTACCAGGAATACTTAGAACAAAGCATATGAGCTTATAGAGATTGGGAATGTGTTCTTCACCAATCTCCTGAATAATTTTCTTCCATTCCATACTCATACTTAGTCTTTCTTTCTGCATAGTTCACTTTAGTAGCAATCTCTATATATATAAAAGGCTTTGTCCTGACTGACTGAATGAATGACTGACTGAATGACAGGAATCAACGTACAGCCTAAACTATAACAGGTAGAGACTTGGAATTTTGACAGTACCTTCGCTTCATAATGTAGGTGCTCACTAAGAAAGGATTTTGAAAAATTCTGATTCTAAATGCCAAAAATTAAATGTTTTTGAAAATACTTAATCCCTTTTTACATAGAATTATCAAAACAAATTCACAGAACGTATTGTTACCAGTGGTATCAGGTGGGCTTGGATTAAATTAAATGGATGTTTGACAAATTAGAGAAGGTATCATTATAATTCATATTATCTATATTAATAAAAGGAATTCTCCTCGATGTCCAGCGAAATCTACTGAACGCAGAGATCTGAAATTTTAAACATAGGTGTGCTGAAGGGTCGGAAAATGCACCTCGAAGCCGGAATTTTAATTTTAGTTTTCGTTCGTGAGTTATGAGTGAAAAACTGGCAAAAAACGTGCATTTTTTGCGTTTTCAAAACATAAGTTTTCAGTTATACATTTCAATGTCAAATCAATTACAGTTGGCTTTAGCTATTTTTGTCAAGCCTTGAAAACAAAACTTTCGCGATCGCTTGAATGTTGTAAGCCCTAAATATGGTCAAACGTTGTTTTATTTGGACGAATCTCACTATACAGAGGTTTTCTTGGCCAAGAAACTCGAATCTGAGGTCGCTTTTACAAGTCGATGCTATCTGATCGTGGTATGTAGTCCATGCGATTTAGGTGTTAATAAATGTAATGATTTAACTATTATGCTCTTAATTTTTAATTCTTGAAATAATTATCGCGGGCGAAGCCGCGGGCACATGCTAGTTTATTATAGGCCTATATGAAC
This sequence comes from Ectobius pallidus, assembly GCA_964059195.1. Classification (NCBI taxonomy): domain Eukaryota; kingdom Metazoa; phylum Arthropoda; class Insecta; order Blattodea; family Ectobiidae; genus Ectobius; species Ectobius pallidus. The sequence continues at coordinate 177,101,297 of CAXKWD010000004.1, read as the reverse complement.
TAAAGCAGAATTCCTCATATAACTCATCCAAATTAACATCAGATTCTACATTAAGTGCCTTCATAGAGTCTTTGACGGTGATTTCACTGCTGCCAACACGATAAATTTTAGAGATGGAACAATATCGATATCTTGATCACGAGTCAAAATTCACAAAATATGCCACTAAGAATTGCTGTCTCATATTTTGTTTTGGAATAATTTGGCATCCCGCAATATAATGCGTCCCTCTTAGGCATAATTCGGGACGCTAAAAATGTTCTTAAAATGCAGGATGTCTCGCCTAATTCGGGACAGGTGGCAACGTTAGTCTATACTAAACCTGAGTGAAATTAAGAGCAGCATTATATTATGGGATGAAAAAGGGATGAGGTATGGTTTCTTTCATGGTTGGCTACTGCTAGTTGCGTTGGACTTCATCCATCAGTCTCAATGGCTGACTCAGTTCTTAATACAACAAGTATACCACTAGTGATAACCCTAGGTTAGGGGTAGTTGTGATAAAAGGTAAAATCACATATGAACGCCCCCCCCCCCCACACTTTAAAGCAAGTTTCTCTTTGTAAAAGAGGTAAAAACATACTTATGTTTCATTCTCAGAAGAGGAGGCGTGTCTTCACAAGTGACTAAGTTCGATCCACCTTCCCTAAATAGTAGGCTAGGTCTACATATTCTTTTATGAACTCGTGAAAACAAGTGATATTTGGGTCATTCCATGCTGAAGTAGTCAAATTTTAAATATTTTTTTAAAACTAATTTTTGTTGCTTGGGATATTGTTGGTTAATTAAATAGTTCCTGTACAGCCATTTCATAAAATATGGGAATTTTTCCCTCAATTATAAAGTTATTATAATTGGGTGGTCGAATATAAGCTTAAAACCTCAAATTCACTGAATATTAAGGACTTAAGTATATTTGAAGTAGTTTCATGTTTTTTTATAATTGTGAAAAATTATGTATGGTGCAAGGGCATTTTTTATTGTGAAATAGCCTATTTTGTTGCAAGGGTTGTTTTTATAATTGTGAAATAATATGTGGAGGTGCAAGGGTTTTTTTTATTATGAAATATTAGGTCATATGTCAATTGGCAGGGAAGCAGGTCAGGTGCGCGGGGTAGTAGCCAGGTGGGGAAAGCGTGAGGGGTAGCAGCCAGGTGAGGAAGTGGCCACGCCGAGCAGAAGGGGGACTCGGTTGTGGCGCATACTACTAACTTGCCAATAATGATTTTAAAAATTAGAAATTTTGTCTCTATTTTTTGTGGAATGACCCAACTCTGTTTGTGTTTCCAGTATGTGCAGACAGATCCACCAACCAGCAAGGGATTGGCAGCCCTGGTTATTCAGCTGATACAGTTTCAAGAAGACAACCTTGGCAAGAATGTGAGCAAACCACCTCTCACCAGATTGCCTGTAAGTATGTCCATTGGATAGAGAAAGTAACTGATGAAACTAGTGGTTCCCACAACTCCCTTGAAATACTTCTTTCATTTCAGGCTGTTGGAACCAGCCCAATTTATATCATATTTGAATGTTTTTCTATGCGCCAATATTTAGTATGTTTACAAGCAGTATTCAGATTGATCTGAGTCCGATCCCTGTATTGAGATCGTCATGTAAACATGGACTCAGTCCGGAATGAATTTTTGTTCCGACTCTCTGCAAATAGAGGAATGGAACATGCTCTAGTTATGTTCAATTTCATGTAAATACTAGCGAACTCAATCCTGGTGCGCACGCATATGCATGGCATTCATCATTTGTTCTGTCAGCTGATCGTCAATTTAATAAATAACACTCACTCGCACTATAATATTAATATTGTTATATTATTATTTTATGCCATAATTTGTTTATGATGATTATAAATTAATTATTAATAGAACACACACTTTTTAATACTTTTCATCACGGAATAAACACAGCAATTGTTTACACAGGTTAGCCATACATAACCAAGTTAGCCAATAGTAAAACAAATCTCAATACACTCTTAGAACTTTCCATGTAAACAGGGAATGTATTGAGTTGGGAATCAGATTCAGATAGATTTCAATCCCGCATGTAAACGTGGTAATTATTTGCTCTCCTCAGGAGAGCGTTGCATTCTTCTTGGGATTCCCCAGCATCAAACCATGCTCAGATAGCATGTACCTTGGTTTCAGGTATAAAATCTGCCTCTTGACTGCACAGTTCACCCATGTGACTGCTTCTTCTCTTGCTGACAGCGTAGTGCCTATTTTAAATTATATTTGGGCATTCATAACTTCACAAATATAGTGTGTATGTGTGTGAGTGACATTGAATTTAATTATATTAATAAAGTTTGTTATGCTAGATCAATCAGCACATTGACCAAGCTGCATCGAACAAAGCATTTGCAAATCACACTTCCTTGCAACAAAGTTTGTATCTTAAGTGTGTGTTCACAATAATGTTTCTACACATTAAATTGCTATGTTTAATAATTCAACGTCTTAATAAGCAATCTACTGTCTTTTACAGACAATAAGACACTTCGGACCATAAGACGCACCTTGATTTTAGGATGGAAATTTAAAGGAAAAGAAATCTAACGCAATTCCAAATGAAAGATGTTATACATAATGAATCATTTATGTGTTATGTAAAGTATTATAATTTTCTCCATGTTTTCTATATTAAAGTATTTTCTTAATTCAGCCTTATATAAGTTCTTGGTTCTTATACATAAGGTGTTTGGATCTCTGATTACAGCATCTATACAATCCATTTCTCTACAAATTCATAGTCCTCTGAATCTATCTAATTACTGTTACAGTTTTGCACCCCTCATTTAAAAAAGGTGTCTAAAGCTCTCATGTGTACTTCTTGTTTCAAAATTCTATTGGCTACAGCATCATCGGTTAATTCATATGTGCCTGAATTGATAATGGTAATCTTACCAGCAAAGGCTTCAATACCTTCACCCTGCTTCATTTTGATATTATCCAATGCTTCCCTATTAAAACGTGCTGTTATTTTAAATTTTATAAGCATTCTATAAGACCTGCTTTCAAGTCTGTGTATGTTACATGCTTCACTTTATTACTATGTATTCCAAGGCCTGGTCCATTAACTTTAATCGGGTTACCCTCAATTTATCTTCATCAGTCCAATTTGAAATTCTGGCCGCCTCTTCTATCTTCGCAAAAATAAAGTATGAATATTCTCCTAACTGCCATCCCCGCACAACACATTACATTACTTAAGAGGGACATACCAATTTCGCCGAACTTCACTGTGATGGTAACTGGTCACGGAAAACTGAGAAGCTACTACAAGCGATTCAAAATAACAGAAGACGCAACATGCCCTTGTAACCAAGGTGAACAGACAACAGACCACCTACTGCTACACTGCAAGAACTTCGACACAGAGAGGATTAAACTAATAAGAAGTGTCGCAGAAAAAGGAAGAACTTGGTGGCTACCAAAGCACAAACTAGTTAACAATTTTCTGAAAGATTTTTTTAAATGTGTAAACAGTATCACATTAGACGATGCTTGAAGGGTTATAGTGTTTCCTACAGCAATATTAGTACATAAAATACCAATGAACTCTCTCAATCATATTTAGCTCTTAGAAATATCTTTGTAATTAATTCTAATTTAAAGTTGTAATATGTGTAATCCTGGCATGTAATATTCTACACACAATGGAACATGCTGTTGACGATCTTTAAAAAAAATTATATATATATATATACACACACATCTAACTTATAGCTGTTGAAAATGGAAGCGTTTCCAAAACTAGTACAGGTAAAGTGTACCAAATGTGAAGTTTAGTATTATTTTTAACTCACTATGTGATGTGATTGTCATTGATCCTGAAATTTATTAAATATGGACGAACCTGTACACAACCTCAAAATCTACAGTTGAATAATTTTTTTTTTTTTTAACATACATACGTAAGTGACAAATTTGAAAACGACAAACATTTACTAATTTTGCTTTGTGTATTTCTAGATGAGATGTTTCCTGGATTTCAAACCAGGTGGAGCGTTGTGCCATATACTGGCGACCATATACAAGTTCAAGAGTGACCAGGGCTGGAGGCGATTTGACTTCCAAGTAAGCATTAAATAAGTTTACCAACATTATTATTATATTACCATGAAAATTTGTTAATCTGGACCGATCGGAGCTGAGAGTTATCCAGATTAACGTAAGTATTTTCATGAATAAGAACAATACTCTATAGTATAGTACACTACTTGTGCTGGTAATAAAGGGTTTTCACACAACTCTTTCACTACAAGTTGACACATTCACTTCCTACTTCAATGCAAATGATAAAAGTTCACATCTTTTTCTCTCTTTATGTTGGATACTGATTAGTTATTCCAAATACCCCACATATTTTCACTTAAGAACCAGTACTATTACCCTCCATTTCTGGTGAAACCTTTCTTGCACAGCTGGTATCTCAAGTGCCATCTACATACGAGGGAGAATGAAATGAAAACCACAATTAATTTTTTTCCACTATTTTTCTGCAGGAAGAATGTTTGCTTGTACATTATTTTTCTACAAAGTCCCCTCCCAGTTCAATGCACTTATGCCATCAGATAGGAAAAGCTTAGATACCGCATGAGAAAAATTATTCTGGTTGACACTGTAGGCACACATGCACTGCCGGTTGGATGTCTTCATCAGACTTGAACTTCTGCCCTCCAAGGAGCTCCTTTAATGGACTAAAGATGTGGAAATCTGATGGTGCCAAACCTGGCAAGTATGGCAGATGTGGGAGGTACTTGAAGCGAATGTCATCGATGGTTTTCATGGTTGCACGAGCAGCATGAGGATGGGTGTAATCATGTTGAAGCTAAACACCAGCTCTCAGCAACCTCCTTCGCTTTGTCACCATCAGATTTCCAAATCTTTGGTCCATTAAAGCATCTCCTTGGAGGGCAGAAGTTCTAATCTGATGAAAATTTCCAATCGACGGTGCAGGAGTGGCTACAGTGTCAACCAAAATAATTTTTCTCATGCGGTATCGAAGCTCTTCCTATCCAATGGTGTAAGTGCATTGAACTGGGAGGGGACTATGTAGCAAATAATGTACAAGCAAACATTCTTCCTGCAGTAAAATAGTGGAAAAAATTGCTGTTTTCATTTGATTCTCCCTTGTACATTAATCAACATGGCAATTCAGTGCCTTGCATGATCTGTATACAGTGGTGGTGGTACAATACCACATACAGCAAACTCATGGGCAGATTATCGGGTTAATGTGGGAAATTTGAAATTAAGTGCAGAAAACTCAAAATCTCACACCCAGTTTGGATTACTTGTGAATTTTATTTGTGCATGTCATGGTCCCAATTAACATGCAAAATCGGGAGCTTTATCTGAATTCACATACTAATCAGGGATTGCCCTTCTGGAACTCCAAAACAAAATGACATTAAATTATTTTGGGTGCTGGGTCACCTATTAATGAGAGTGCAGATTGTCTGGCAAGGGCAGCGGCAGCAGAAACTTATATAGTCCTGAACCATTTACTGGAATATCAGGCAAACTAATTCGCACTGCAGTGAATTCTTGTGTTGCCGCTGAGAATACCAAGCTTTGGAACTCATATGCAGATTCAAAACAATGTAAAGGACTGATTAAAAATCCCTTGAAGAACATCACAACTCAGGTACTGGACTGAAAAACTCCGACCTAAGAATTGTGATGGGACTACTTAACGGTCCCGTGCCACTGTCCATGAGAACACACGGAACAGAAGATTGATAATCAGAATCAACGAATTCTCGCTTCGGGAATGCGTGTGGAGAAAGAGCGCATGCATGAATGATGTGTTCCTGAGTGCTTTGGGTACAAACCTTATACCACCTGTTAAAACATTGATGTTTACCATTGATAGTTGAAACATCGATGTTAAAATCGGCAGTAACCATCAATGTGATAATACTATCAACCTGAAAAAATCGATGTATTTAGACAAAAAACATCGATGTATATTAAAAAAGGTCATGGTTTCAGAAAATAGGCAAAATTAATATATTTAGCTCTAGTTTAAGAAATACATGTACAAAGTGGAAGTACTCAATTTAGACACTGTAGCTTCCAGAGGAAACCAGTGGGGATGTTATTCACGATTGTGAAGCTCTTAGCAGGAAAATTCCAAATATTTGGAACTTCAGAACTCCAGCAGGTACCAACATCTGACAGGATTGTGAGGCAGCTTGTTAGCCTGGTTAAAGGCACCAGTCTATTTGACTGACTCCAACCTAAGATGCATGAGATGTGCACAATGGACCTCGAAACTGCCTCAGGCAATATCATATCGTATTTGACACATCTCTGCTGAATATGTGAATTAGTTTCTTCATCTGTACCAGCGATTGTGTTATGATGTTCGTTCGATTCTCTAATAAAAATAATTACTGCTGAATCAGAATTGTTATTCATATCATATTTGGATGTGATGACAGGGTGTCCACTGGTCGGGAAAATCAGGGAAAAGGCCGGGAATTTCGTATGGCCGGGAAAATCCGGGAAAAGTCAATAAATTTGTTAAAATATCCGGGAAAATTCAAAAAGTTGTGGCCCACATAAAACAGAAAAAATGAATACAAGCTTCCAAAAAATCTCAGCTGCTCTTGAAGATAAACTTCTCCTACCATAAATTGCTTTCTTCTTATCTTTAGCAGAAAATTTACAACCATTTCTACAACCCCTTTCCTACATGGTGACCTGCTGAAAATTGTAAAGAGGCATAGGCCTAATCCATGTCAATTCAGGCAGGGGCTTATTTTCATAGTCTCAGATGTTAATGAATTTATATATTTTAAAATTCAGGACAAAGTAAGAAACCCATTTTCTTTGTTTTGCCCAAAGAAATTCTTGGGCCGAGATACAGGCCACCAAAGATGGCATCTCAGATGCCATTTCTCGAGTGTGATTTTCGGAAAAACTTTAAAGTGCTCTATTTTTGGAACGGTTTAAGATATTATGTTGTTTATTTTTTATTTGAAAGATAATGTTCTGCTTCAAATGATATCCTAAGTTTGGAAGTGCATGTACAGGGTGTTTTGTTTTAGCCTTCTGAATTTTTTTTGTGATAAATCAATTTTTTTTTCTTCAGAAATTCCAATACCAAAAATTCTGATTTTGTTTGTTTGTTTACTGTTGATCAGTACCAAACAGTAGGCCTACTACATTCCCTGAAAAGGAGATCTTCCACTTTTCAGTTTAACAGGTTTAATAAACATTTGAAAATTTGGCCATAAAGTAAGAAGTGTATGGAAAGAGTTGTGAAAGAGGACATTCTAAAAAAGACTAGTCTTCAAGACATCGACCTCAACAAAATTGACTGACTGCGAATTTTGAAAAAAAATATGCAGATAGTATTCGAGTATATACTGGTAACATCTTCTTTGTTACCCATTGCACATGGAAACTGATTATTCTAACATAATCTTTGTCCTTAGCATGGACCTTGTCTTTAGCATGGAATTTTAACTTAAAGACTATACTAAGGACAAATTTAATATTTGTTATAAATGCAGTGCTGATTGGAAATTTTTAAATATACAGAGTAGGTCAGAAAAATGTATATGAACTTTGATAAACCGTAGCTTATATATTACCATCAGTATTACAATGACTCAAAGTGAACAATTACAATAAGTGTTCAAACTACAAACCGCCCGCCTCGAAATACTTCTGAGCATGATGCCGTACACTCAAGGTCACATTTTCCAGAAGAGCTACAGGAATTGCTTGACAAGCCGTTTCAATTTGTGCTAGTGTGCATGGCTTCCTGCTGTAGACGAAGTTCTTCAGGGTACCCCACAGGTAAAAGTCTAGTGGGGTGAAATCAGGAGAACGTGCGGGGAACTCAGTGGAACCCTTCGTCCAATCCAACGACCCGGTGCAGTGTTATCCAGATAGGCACACACATCCCTATGAAAATGAGGTGGGGCACCATCTTGTTGGAAGAAAAAAGGTTCATCACCAAACAAAGCACAAATGGCTTGTATGAATGATGTCTGCAGCATCTCCAGGTAACTCATGCCAGTAACCGTACCTTCGAAAAAGAAAGGTCCAATCAGTCCCCTTGATGATACCCCGCACCAGACATTAATCCCAGAGCATTGACCGCTCGCTCAGCAAAAACATGTGGATTTTGTTGGGCCCAAGGCCCAGTACACACAGTTATGCCTGTTTACCATTCCATTTAATTTAAACTGTGCCTCTTCAGACCACACCACTTTGGAAAGAAAATTAGCATCATGTTCAACCTGTGCGAGGAACCATTCACAAAACTGACTTCTTCTGTCTCGGTCATCCTCATTCAATGCGTGTAACAATTGCGGTATGTAAACTTTCCATTTTGCTCTGTGCAAAATACGACTTACGCTTGTCCTACTCACGCCTGTTTCACGTGCACATTGATACGTTGATTTTTGTGGTGAGCGTGTGAATGCATGTAACACCTGAGCAGAAGAGGCTTCACCTGTTGTTGTGCGTGGCCGGCCTGATCTTCCCTTATGCATATCCTTAACTGTTCCATAAGTTTTGAACTTATCGCTAAGGCGAGTGATGCTTAAGCGTGTTGGTGGTTCAGTTTGGTATTCCTGCCTCCAATGTCGTTGCACTGCACCGATGCTCTTGAACTTCCAATACCATTTTTAGAATGATTTTTCGCGCCTCGTATTTGCGCCATGGCCTTACTTTGTGTACTGTACGAAAACTGACATTGGTGCCTCAAACATCGCTTACCACACATTGTAACGTCACAATACTACTCTGTTGTTCAACCATTGTACTACTCGTTGAAGCCATATCCATTGTGATTTCAAAACGTATGATTTGCATAGCCAGTTTGAAATGTGTATAACATTTTTTCTTATATACCCTGTATATGTAGAGTAACTTTATTCAGTGTGCTATTAAGCCATTTTACTGTAATCAGATTCTTAGTATGGATACGACTGACTGTATAATTTTGTATAATTCAAAAGAGCAATAACTTTTCTGTTTTGTACTCTGGCGACACTGCAATCTTATTACTGAGGATTTCGTTTTTTCAGTTTCTTTTGAAAAGATAAAATCATTAATTGGATGAAAAATTCAGGCTATTTTGATATTCACCCATAAGTCAGTACTGTGTGTGTGTGAAAAATATTCCTGCTGAACTCTTAGACACATTATCCTGGTGTGTCAGAGATAAATAAAATTATTCAAAACTTCAATACCAAATGAAACCAATCAGTATTTTTGGTTGGAAGAAAACAAGGCACTTACTGTGACAAATATATGGCCTGCACCATTTCGATCTCTAGAACCCTGAACTCGAGATCCACAGGACTTGTGATTAAACATGACATTTAAATAACAATATCATTTTCACCCGAATAATTTTAGGGGTATATCACTGCTGCCAACACTGAGTAAAATTTACGTGGGCATGCTATCCAAGAGACTAAGAAAATGGGTAGAGAAATTTAACGTAATTTCTGAATTCCAAACCGGATTCAAGGCTGGCAAAAGAACTAGCGACAATATTTTCCTAATTAAAACATTTAGCTACATAGTGACATTTATGACAAGTAAATATGAAGCTACATATATTGTTGAAAAACTAAATTCAAAGTTCCCACAGGACTACGCTTCTTTTAAAGTTGGTATTCCATCGAACCTTCTGAAAGAAATCTACAATCCAAATTTCTGGCCTACTGACACTTTTGTGTCTAAGTTTCTATCAAAGAAAACTTCTCCTGAAAAGCCTTTAAACTTGGGGAGCATAGGTGCGACAGTGAATACTTAGCCCCAGGCCCAGCTCCAGATGATATTCAAGTCATTACAAGGCCTAGGACCAAATCAAGCATTAAGTTACTTTTCCTAAATACACAAGGAATACAAGGGAAATTGAATGTTTTAAGTGTGTTTGGTACCCAAAATAAATACGACTTGCTTTGTGTTTGTGAACATTGGCTCAAAGATCAAGAACAGGAATATATGGATCTAGAAGGGTATACAAAAGCATCTTTTTTCTGCAGAAAAAATCATATCAGAGGTGGAACGGGTATTTTCATTTCAACTTTCATAAGGTATGAGTCTATTAAGGTGGACCAATTTTGTAGCGAGTTACATTTTGAATGTGCGGCTATACTGCTAAAAGAACCTAAAGTAGTGGTGGTATCTTTGTACCACTCACCAGCAGGCGAATCAGTAATATTTCTGGACAAATTGGAACAGTTATTAATTTACTTGGCTCGCTTCAAGTCTAGTGTGGTAATAGGAGGTGATATAAACAGTAAGTTTGATGTTACACATAATTCTCCTACAGTAAAGAAATTAAAGGACTTGCTCATTCAATTCCAGTGTCATGTTATTAATGACCAGCCAACAAGGGACAAAGCATGCCTCGACAACATATTCACAGACATTGGGAAAACTTTTTATGATTATAGGGTGGTATACCCCAACATAGCTGACCACGATGGCCTAGAGTTGGAAATTGAGTACAATCATCATAAAGGACCTAAAGATGGTACAGACAGGCCCACTGTCATAAGAAATACCTCCAAAAATAATCTTCAACATTTTAAAGCCAGTCTAAGTGAAACCGATTGGTTAACACTTCTGTCAGACCAAACTATGAAGGCTGAATCCATGTTTGAACAGTTCCTCAATAAATTCTTGGAAGTTTTCAATGAATGTTGTCCACTATTATTAATGAAAAATAAAGCCCACACTTTGAAAAGGTCCAACAAACCCAACTTTTCATGGTACACACCCGAGCTTAATAATCTGAAAAATAAAGTTATGGGTCACCGGACTGTCTATAACACAACCAAAACCAATCAGGCTCTAGAAGCCTACAAAGAAATGAGGCGCTTTTACAAGAAGGCAGTAAACGATGCCAAGAAAACAGCAAATATACATTTCATTGAATCGTCCAATAATCGCTATAAAGCTGCATGGGCACTGATTAGAAAGAAGACATCACCTACTTCAGAGGAAACTGCAAATATTCCAGCGGTTGTCTACAACAATTTCTTCATTGAATCGGTGCAGTCTATGAAGGCAACCACAACCCAATCAGTGGTTACTTCGATCCAGCTACTAAATAACTCTCAAAAGCCTCACGAACAGTTGCAGTGGGAGCCAGTGTTTGAAGAAAATGTGTTGAGTGCAGTAAATAATTTAAAATGCTCTAAGAGCAAAGATGTTTATGGTCTGTCAAGTTTTATTTTAAAAACTGTGATCAGTGAAATAGTGCTACCTCTCACCATGTGCATAAATGCTTGCCTACAAGAGGGCGTTTTTCCCTTATCTCAAAAAGTGTCAAGAGTAGTGCCTATATTCAAGAAAAATGACAAATCACAGGTTAGCAATTACCGTCCTATATCTCTTGTACCAATTATAGGCAAAATTATTGAACAGGTTGTCTACAGGCAATTATATAACTTTTTAAACAAGAACGAAATTTTCTCAAAATTTCAATTTGGTTTCCTCAAAAACAAATCCACAACTGATGCAGTAGACACTTTGATTTTAAAAATTTTACAAGCTTTTGAAGACCGAAAATTTGCCCAGATCACTGCTTGTGATCTGAGCAAAGCTTTCGATTGTATAGATCACAATATTCTTTTAGAAAAACTTAACTATTATGGTGTTAGTGGCCACCAGTTGAATTTCTTCGAGTCTTATTTACTCGGAAGATCTCAGTATGTAGACACTGGTAAGGAGCAATCCAATAGACTAGAAGTAAGTGTAGGGGTACCCCAGGGTTCAATTTTGGGCCCAATTTTATTTATTTTAGTTATCAACGACCTGCCAGATAATATCAGCCAGTCATTAACTACAATGTTTGCAGATGACACAACTTTCTTAAGCACCGGGTGTGATTTAGATACTCTATCACTAAATGTAGAGAACACCATGAACCAAGCTTGTGAGTGGTTTAAAGCAAATGGTCTGGTATTGAACCAAGGTAAAACACAAAACCTTCTTTGTACACTAAAGGGAGACGTAAATCACTATGTAAATATGGATACTGAACTTAAGATACTAGGAATAACTATAGACAATAAGTTAACATGGATCCCCCACATTGAATTAATGTGCACAAAATTATCCAAAATAATATTTCTACTTAAAAGCTTATCAGCTATGATACCACTAGATTATCTACGAATCACCTATTTTGCATTTTTTCAATCCGTAATTAGTTACGGTTTACTTCTCTGGGGAAATAGTAGCCATATAGAAAATATCCTTTTACTTCAAAAGAAAGCCTTAAGAATAATCACTAAATCACACAAAATAGCACATTGTAAGCCTCTTTTTGTAGAAACAAAGATTCTGACAGTGATCAACTTGTATATTTTTATCTGCCTACTGAATGTAAAGAAAAACGCTACCGCAGTTACAATGTTTAGTGATGTCCACAGTTATAACACACGGAATCAATCTTTAGCAATAGTTCCCTTCTGTAGATTGAGCAAGAGTACAAACAGTCATAGTATTATAGGATTAAAGCTCTACAATAAGCTAAATAATGAATCAAAGCTATTGCCATTTAAAATATTCAAGACAAAATTATATAACTGGCTAATTTTAAATCCTTTTTATAGTTTAAAAGAATATTTTAGTAAGGATAAGGTAGAATTTTAAACTATTCAAAAACATAATTTTAGATTTCCTTGACAATGTCTATTGCATTTCAGTAATGTTGAAAGACAACAAACGTACAATACAATACAATACAATTGATGGATAAATATATATGTAATAAAACGGGCAAAATTTATTGGGGTTTTATAGATTTTGAGAAGGCGTTTGATACCATAAATAGAGATCATCTATGGTATAAGATGGAGAAACAGGGAGTAAGTTCTAAATTTATAAGTTATGTGAAAGCGATTTACAGGAAGACAGGATTTAGCATTAAATTATCTAATGGTGAAGTGTCTAAATGCATTGTGAATAACAAAGGTGTAAGACAAGGCTGTAAATTAAGCCCTCTGTTATTTAATTTGTTTATTAATGATATAGTGAGTGTTTTAGGAAGGGAAGAGTTTCACTGCCCAATAATGCAAGGTAAGGAGATTGTAGCCATTCTATACGCTGGTGGCATTGCAATTGGATCAGTGACAGCTGTAGGACTACAAAGAGCATTAAATGAGGTGTTGAATTATAGCATTAAGTGGAATCTAAAAATAAACATAAAGAAAACAAAAATAATGGTCTGTAGAAAAGGAGGGGTAAGAAGCAAGAACGAGAATTGGTTTATGAAAGGAGAAAGGATAGAAATGGTTGATAAATTTAAGTATTTGGGAGTTATACTAGGGAGTAAAGGAGATTGGAAAGAGCACATAAGATTAATGAAAAATCAAGGGAATGTGGCGTTATTTAACATAAATAATTGCCTAAACAAGTTAGCAAACATAATAATTGGAAATTTAAATAATATTTTAGGGCGTTAGTGGAGTCAAAAATATTATATGCTGCTGAACTATGGGGAGAAACTGAAGCTTGCGAAAATCTAAATAGAGTTAGGGCTAGATATTGTAAAAAAGTGCTGGGTATACCGATCAATTCAGCAAATATTGCAGCTTTATTGGAATTGGGAATAGGAAGTAGTAGAGGCACATTTTTAGTAAAAAAAATTAAATTTATTCATTATATTTTGTCAAACCCAGAGGATAGTTTTGGGAAAGATTGTTTAAAATTTTTACAAAGTACAAAGGTTGTGAATAATTGGTGGAAAAGTTTAGAAGAGAATATAAATTGTATAGGATTAAATTGGATATGGAATAGAATGGGTTCATGGAATATACAGATTATATGCAAATTAATAAAAAAAAGGTGTAATGATATTGCTAGGCAGGAAATGTTTTCAGAAATGAGGAATTTTAAATCATTACAATGTTATGCAGAGATGAAATCGGAATGGGGTATGGAAGCTTATCTATTTTCATGTAATCGGGAGGAAAGATCCAGTTTGGCCTGGTGGAGACTAGGAATTTGGAGACTGAAAAACTTGAGAGGATCGGTACCTAGGGGAATATGCCCATTATGTAACGAGGAAGAGGATGCAAAACATATAATTTTAGAATGTAAGGAAACTGAGAGGTGGAGGGTAAATTTAATTGGTGATAAATTACTAAAAATTAATAAAGGGGTAGCATATAAGAAGCTTTGCATAACAAAAAATAGGGATTTATTGAAAAGAATGGGAAAATTTTTAATTGTAGTTTAAAGCAAATGGTTTAATAAAATAGAAGATAGTAGCAGTAGAAATTCAAGTGAAGTAGGAAATAATATATAGCATACTTGGGTGTTGTTTTAAGTAATAGATAGAAATAGTTATAGAATGGTTGTGTAGTAATCAAGGGACTGATTGGTAAAACAGAAATGTAACCAAAGTCCCTGTTGTATGAAGATGAAATAAACCTATGTTTATGTTTATGTTTATATCATTT